>KN832881.1:1029-20700 GCA_000827325.1 Oidiodendron maius Zn | reverse complement strand
ACCTATAGTATAGATATCTACTATATACCTTAATTAATAGAATAAAAGAGATAGTATAAATAATAAAGGGAATATTAATTAAAGCTAGTTAATTAAAGCTAAAGCTAAAGCTAGATCTATATTATATATACTAGATAGTTAATTTAATTTAGAATATATTATATATACTTTAATTAAAGTAATAGAATATATTTAAGCTAGTATATATTAATATTAAGAAGATATTACTAGTTAGCTTTAATAGCTATATATAGACTAATCTATTTATAGATAATATAATATATACTAGATAAATCTAGTTTTATAAGAATAAAGGTAATATATATTATTTAATTATATATTTTAACTAACTAGTTAAGATATAGTAGAATATTACTATAAAGATATATTAGATTAATAGAGGTAAGGAATATAGTAGATATAAGCTAGTCTAGTATTTAAAGAAGTATAGAATATTATCTAAGATTATTACTTTTTATATACTAGAATAGAATAGTATTATAAAGTATATAAACTATATAATATTCAGTAAGTATATATTATAAATCATTGAATTAGAACTATAAGATACTAACTACTTACTAGATATTAACTATCTATATATCCTAGACTATAAAGTATATATAAATATCTCTAAGGAAAGATAGATTAAGAGTATAAAGCTAGCTCCTTATATTAAGGAAGGCTATCTAGTAGGGTTTAAAGGAAGTAAGATATACTAAATCTATCTTCTAGATAAAGCTTAAAAGATTATATAATTATTATATTATATATTTAATAAATTAGAGCCTTTAGAAGATCTAGAGACTCTTAAAAATATAGATAATTTAATCTAGCTACTAGAAGAAATTAGATATATCTCTAAAGCTACTAGCTAAAGAGAAAATAGTAGCTTTAATTAAGAGTATAACCTCTTCTTAACTATAGTAGTTAATATAGAGATAGAATAAAAGGATAGTAATAGTAATCCTAATCTAGTATTTATATCTAGAGAAAGAGGTTAATTAAAAGGATTAAAGAATAAGCTAAGAGCTTTAGAACTATTAACTATTTAATTAAATTCAAAGATATTTAGTTAGATAAAACTATCTAATTAAATCAATTAAAAGAAGTCTAGTTAAGGAAGTAAAGAGATACTTTAAGATAGCTAGAATTAGCCTTCTCTAGATCTCTTAAACTAATAGATTACTTGATTATATACTTAAAGTAATCTAGTTCTATTTATAATTACCTTACTAGCTATATAGATTAATAGATATATAGTAGCTATTATAGACTATAAGGAACTAAAAATACTTCTAGAAGCTAAGGACTTACTTAACTTGCTAGAGTAACTAGAAGCTATATATATAGAGCTAAAGTCCTTAATTAAAAATAAGATCTAAAGAGCTATATTAGTTAGTAAGAGCTACTTTAAAGTCTAGAGTAAGAAGCTTCTAGATACTATTATTATTAATACTCTGTTTAGCTATCTAGCTACAGAACCTCTACTAGAAATATCATAAGGTAAACCGTGCCCCTTAGGGCTGGACGAAACCCTTATATATTGGTCCTTATATACACGAAGTGTCTTCGCCTAGTCCTCGCTGCTACTTAGCCGGTCTCACCGCCGACTATATAATACCATCTAGAGCCTCTATAGCCCCCTTTCTTCCTCCTCCTCCTCCTAGTCCTAGATTGCTGCATACCTGCAGGCTTGCCGGAACTCAGGGAGGCGGCCGGTAGCTAGCAGCCACCTTACCACCGTCCCTATACAGGCTGGGTCTGCCGTTGCTGCTATAAAGTCGCGGGTGGTTCGAAGGGGGTGCGGTAGGAGGGCCCTCTGGAGCTCCTCTCTCTCTTGTTGTAGTTCTAGGCAATAGAGGACTATATAGGCTGGCGTTTCCCCTGTAATGCTACAGCGACAGAGCAGCGTGTTCACTTCTGGGACCCTTCGCCCTCTGAAATCCTACAGCTGAATCCTTCATTGGCCCCTTAAGCAGCTTCTAGTATATAACTGCAACCTCAAAGTTACTCAAGGGTGACTGTCCGCACTTTATGCTTTCAATACCCTTAAGGCTTGTCCCCCCTAGGTGCACCCTGTACCTAGAGGGTTAAGGAGCCGTAGTCAGGGACTGGCCAGTCCCTAGCGGTGCCGCAAGCCAACTGCTCTAAACGGTCGAATTCAAAGGTTTATACCTTAAGCAGGCTGCAGGAGGCATACCAGTAAGGTAGCAGCTAGGACAACACTACAGCTGGCTTTTTAGAGCCAGGGGCCCGAGTGCGATTCAGGTAGCTGCAACCTTGAAGGTTCCTCCCTATTAGTCTACCGACACGTGTATACTGTCCTCTCAAGCCAGTATAATGTCTTATCAGTCATATATACACTGCTACAGCCTACCAGGGACCTAGGCACGACCCTAGAGCCTGACTTCCTGTTACCTAGAGCTGTCTCTAGTAAAAGGCCAACCGTATCTTGCAGGAGGAGACGTGTTTTAGCAGCTACTATACTAGCACAACTGTACACACTCCTCCTACTAACCTATACCGCTTCCCCTATATATATCCAGTATATAGTGTACTGTATCCCAGCAACATAACCTTGAAGGTAGGTTAGGCGCTCTATATACCTCTTATACAAGGTTCCCTATATAGGTCTGCTAGACTGCTACCTGTAACCCTTTAGTCTTAACGAGTTGTCCTTGGACCTATATAGGGGTTAATAACTTCTATTATATAAGGAGGAACACTTAAGGATCTTCTAAGCCCTCAAGTTGCACTAGGGAGTAAACTATAACCCTAATGCAACTACTTAGAGCTAGACAGTATCAAGGGTGTCCTGTCCCTACTATAGTATATAGTAGGGTCGGATAGTTATTGTAAGCTATCTCCCTCTTATATAATCAATTGACTAGCAGGTAGTGCAATAGTTCAAGTCGTGGTCGATTCGATATATATATTATGTTATAGTTGCAGTTGTGTATAATTCTTAACCAGAATCACAACAAAACCACGTTTCATGCCCTTAGCGACTATACAGCAGGTATATAGTGCTGTAGCCCCTTGGACTCGATAGACTGAAGAGTTAAATATCATATCCTTGATTTTTGCAATATCCAGTACCCTTTTCAGGGCGATTCTGATAGCTGTTTACTAGAGAGGTGCTTCTAGATACTAAGTAAGTATTTAAGATTAAGTATAGTACTAATAACTAGATTATTTAGTATAAAGTATATTAGATAGTTAAAGGATATAAATAATAATATAGTCTAGATTATAATTAAACTTTTACTAGTATTATATATATAGCTATCTAGAGGATTATCTTAAAACTAGTAGTAGTAAATAACTAAATAGTCTATTAGATAGATATTAAATTAGTCTTCCTATATAGTAATATTAATAAAGAGGTTTATATTAATCTATCTAATAGCTAGAAGCTATTTCTTAATATATTTAAATTAGAGAAGATAGCTTTATTACTCTAAAAGGCTTTATATAGTCTAAAACAGTTATCTAGACTCTAGTAACTTACTCTAAAAGCAATACTTAAAAGACTAGAATACCTACTTTTAGTTATAGATTAATATATATATTAATATACTAATATAGGCTTAATAATCATTATATATATAGATAATTTCCTACTAATTAGACTAGAAGAGAAGAAGCTTAAGAAGCTAAAGTAGTAGCTATTAGAAGTCTTTAATATAAAGGATCTAGACTAATACTAATACTTCTTAAAGGTTAGGTTTATATAGAATAGATAGAGGTACTAGATTACTTTCTATTAGAATATATATATATATAAGACTCTAGATTAGTATAATATACTAGAATATAAAGCTATATTAATACCCCTTAATCTAAAAGTTAGTAAATTACTAGTCCTTTACTAGAGAATTATAATAGCTCTAGAACTATCTAGAGTATAAGTAAATAAAGTACTTATTTAATAGTAATAGAAATAGCTTTTACTACTATACTAGTAAGCTAAAAAGATATAATATTAGAGTTAGTAGCTCTAATACTATTCTATTATATATAAATAATAACCTTAGTCTAGTTATACTAGACTAGAGCTATTATATTACCCTCTCTTCTAGCTAGATATATCCTTAAGTCTTTTAGTCTTACTAAGTACTTTACTTCCTTTAGAGGCTATAATAGATATATATATAGTTAACTATTAATTAATCTAGCCTTAGCTAAATAAAGCCCTTAAATACTATATAATACTAATAGGCTAGTTAAACTAGTATCTAGACTACTATCTAGAGACTTATAGGTTTCAGCTCTTATATAGCCTTATCTACTACTTAAGCAGGTTCTATACTATATAGACTATATAACTCTAATATTCTATAATAGCTCTAGAACTATCTAGAGTATAAGCAAGTAGAGTATTTACTTAGTAGTAATAGGAATAGCTTTTACTACTATACTAATAGACTAAAAAGGTATAATATTAGAGTTAGTAGCTCTAATACTATTCTACTATATATAGATAATAACTCTAGTCTAGCTATACTAAGCTAGAGCTATTATAAGAATAGCCTTTAAAGATTAAATCAAGCTCTATTAATCTCTAATCAAGTAAATCAACTATCTAGCTACTTAAACAAGATATAATATTATATTTATAGCCTTTATATTATTATAATTCCTAGTTAATCTAATACTAGCTTATATTAAGTTAGTTAAGAAAGTTCTATAATACCTTAAGAGGACTATAATATATAGGATTATCTTTAGAGAGCTGAAATATAGTCTATATAATCTAGATATTCAACTATATATAGACTTAGACTATACTAGAGACTATAATATATATAAGTTAACTAGTAGATATATAACCTTTATAGTAGAAGAACTAGTAATATAGCAATTAAAGTAATAGTTAGTAGTTACTTAGTCTAGTATAAAGGCTAAGTATATAGCTATATTAGAAACAGCTAAAGAGATAATCTAGATTTATTACCTTCTAGAGAGACTAAATTATATAAGATAAGACTTTAAATATATTACCTTATTAGATAATAATTAGAGAGTATTCTTACTAGCTAAAAACTCTACTTTTTATTATAGAAGTAAATATATAGCTATCTACTACTATTTAATATACTAGAAGGTTAAAGAAAGTAGATTATAGCTAGCTTATATATCTATAGATTATATACTAGCTAATAGACTAATAAAGACTCTAAAGTTACTAGTATAATAGCCTAGCTAGGCTAAGATAGAGTAGTTCTACTAGACTAGCAGTAGCTAGGATCTAGATATAGTAGTTAAGGAGGATTTATAATAGATTAGGACTAGTAGACTAGAGTAGCTGTTAGTGATTCACTATATCCCTTTAGTACTAGACTTAATCTAGGCTAAGCAGTATTTATATAGTTAAGTATTTATCTAGAGAGCTTTTCTCTCTTTAGTTTAATTATCTTTATTAATATAGTACCTTAACTAGCTACTATCTCCCTTTATAAAGCTTATAGTAGCTAGACTATTATATTATAATTAAACTTACTTTTCTTCTTCTTTACCTTTATAGTTAGTTAAGGTTAAATATTACTACTGCTTGCTAAGAGCTACTAGATTAGTCAATCTATAGCCCTTTTATACCTTTAATATTACTAGCTCTAACTATATAGTTATAAAACAAGCTATTAAAGTAAAGGTAGCTAGAGAAGCCTTAAAAGCTAGAATTTAATCAGAACTAGTATTTATTAAGCCTGTTTATACTTACTACCTTTATTAATCTATTAAACCTCTTATACTCTTTAACCTTTAAATATATATCTATATAACTAGCAAATATATCCTAGCAAGAATACTACCTCTAATAGCCTATAGTAACAGGAATCAGGATATACCTATAATATAACTATATAACTGATTTGATACTCTAAGCTTAACCTTCAAATTCAAGACTACTAATATAGCCTCTCTAGCTAAGGATAAAAGTAAAGCAAGGGATGCCTCTTATAGACCTTCTAAACTATAAGGATCCACTTAGTATCTAACCCCTTTTAAAAGTAATCCCCTTAATCAGGAACCCTTTAAGAGTCTAGACTAGTATACTAATCTCTTAGCTCTCTAGTATACCTAAGTCAAGAGTTAAATAGAGGCTAAAACTGCCTAGAAGCAGATTGAAAAGCTAGAGGCTATAGTTGTCTAGCTACTCCAAAACCTGATTCCTCCTTAAGCTTCTTTAGAACTAATAACTAGATCTGAATCCTAGTATATAGTTTAATATAAGCTAAAGTATAAGGACCCTCCTTAGTTCTCTAGGAAGAAGGATAGAACTATTAAGTATCAAGTCTAGAAGGAGCAAGTTATAGATAAACTCTAAATTAATAGCTTTTAATTTGATAGCGATTAAGAGATCTAGTCCTTTATCTTTAACTATATAGAGGGAGAGGCTTAGTAGTACTTATACTCTTGATATACTAGTAATATAGAGAATAATAACTCTTACCTTAACTATACTAAGATACTAATAGCCTTTAATAATATCTATTATAACTGATACTATAAAGAAGACTCCTATACTAAATATAGAGAACTAAAAATAAAGGATAAGGAGTTTTTCTAAGACTTTAAGATATAATTCCTCTAGCTAGCTAATAGAGGCTAGATTCTAGAGGCAGACTGTTTTAATAACTTATATAAGAAGG
Organism: Oidiodendron maius Zn; assembly: GCA_000827325.1. Classification (NCBI taxonomy): domain Eukaryota; kingdom Fungi; phylum Ascomycota; class Leotiomycetes; family Myxotrichaceae; genus Oidiodendron; species Oidiodendron maius. Next base: position 14,044 of record KN832881.1, on the reverse strand, counting down.
TTATAGCTCCTCTTTAGTTATATATTCTAGCTACTAAGTATAATCTAGATAGCGACTTCTAGAAGCTCTATAACTATCTAGACTATATTAATACTAATCTATAATACTTTAATAGCTAGATTATAAAGGACTAAGAGGCTAAAGCTACTATATAGCTACCTTCTGTCTATCTAGCTGTTAGGTATCCTTAACTTCTAAAGCTATTTAATCAAGTAGATAGTATACTACTACTAGCTCTAGACTAGCTACTTTAGCCTAAGCTAATTAACCTCTAGCTAGTTATATTACTATTCCAGCTATACTAGCAGACTAGGTACTTTAATTATAGGGGGATTAGCTACCTATATATAGACTATAAGCTACTAGACTAAACAGCTAATATTAAGGATATTGAGAATAATAAAGCTGGAGACCTAGAAGTCTATAAGAATACTATTTATAGAGATAGAGTTACTAATATAGACTTAGGAAAAGAGAAGGCCTAGATAAAGACTCTAGTCTAGACTCTCTAGAGGTTAATTTATAGGGAATTAACTTAAGAAGTCTTATAGAAGGATAGTACTTTACTATAGTCTATATACTATTAATTAATAGAACTAGTATTACCTTATATACCCTTATTAACTCTAAAGCAAATAGATTTGTATTTATTAATATATTCTTTATAATCAATCTAGCTAGGTCCTTTAATATTAAAACTGCCTAACTGCTTAGCTCTATCTAGATTAAAGGATATAATAGCTAGCTAGAGAGGCTAGTTATCTATTATATATAGCTATACTTAACTATTAACTAGTATTACTAGTATAATATACCCCTCTTAATATTAGATCTAGGAAGCTATAATATAATAATTAGATAGAAGTAGCTAGCTTATTTTGATATCTTACTAGATTACTAGTGATACTGCTTAGTCTAGCTAGCTAAGTTACTATCTAGCTACTTAGTAGCTAAGGAAATCTAGTAGAACTACTAGAATCTAATCCTAGCCTTAAAGGCTTTTAGCTACTAAAAGAATATAGATTATAGGGACTAGGCCTTTACTGCTATAGATTAGAGAAGCAACTTAGGCTATAAGAGTATAGAGATTACCTTAATTTCCTCTAGTAGCTAGATTAAATTAACTCCTTAACTAAAGCTAAAGCAGAAGCTTTAATCTAAGGTCTTCTTTAAGCTAGAGCTTTAGGACTACTTATAGAAGATAAATAATAACCTTTTAGACTAATAGTAAACCCCTAATCTCCCTTACTAAAAGAAGCCCTACTAGTCTACTAAGGCTAAAAGGCTTTACTAGATAGATATTAATACTATCTTAGTAAACAGTTTTTGTTTATATCTATACTAAGAGGATAGCAAGCTCTTTTTAACTAGCCTATACAAGATTAACTAGTTGATTTAAGATTAGAAGGACTAAAGCTTTATAGATAGTAGTAGCTAGACTACTAACCTCTATTAAATTAGCTAGTTAGAGTCTACTATACTATAAGAACTATTACTACTAATAGTTTATAAGGAGTTCTAGAATGTTTTTTCTAAAGAAGTATTAGATATATTGTCTTTTAACTAGCTCTATAATTATAGGATTAACCTAATAGAGTCTAATAACCTAGGTTTTAGACTACTATACTATATAACTATAGAGAAGCTAAAGGAGGTTAAGTACTACCTTATTAAGAACCTTTATAAGGGTTTTATAGAGTCTAGTTAGACCCTCTTTACTATACTGATCCTCTTTATCTATAAGGCTAATAGATACCTATATCTTTATATTGATTTCTAGAACTTAAACTAGATAATCTATAAGGATTAGTATTCTCTCCTATTGATTAATAAGTTACTAAGCTAGATTAACTATACTAGGCTTTATACTAAGCTAGATATCTATTAGGCTTTTAATTAGATCTAGATAAACCCTAAGTCTAAAGAGCTAACTATCTTCTAGACTTATTATAGCTTATATAAGTATAAGGTCCTCCCTTTTAGCCTTACTAATAGACTAGTAATATATTAGTAATATATAAATAATATCCTATTTGATTACTTAAATAATTTCTATACTATTTATTTAGATAATATCCTTATTTACTTTAAGAATAAGTTAGAATATAAAGAGTATATTAAGAAGATCTTATAGTAGCTAAGGGATATAGGCTTATAGACTAACCTAAAGAAGTATAAATTTAGAGTTAAGTATACTAAATACCTAGGCTTTATTATTACTATAGATAATATTAAGATCAATCTAGAAAAGGTCTCTATAGTAGTTAACTAGACTACTTCTATTACTATAAAGGGAATCTAGTTGTTTCTAGACTTCTATAACTTTTATAGATACTTTATCTAGAACTATAGAAGGATTACTAAGCCCCTGATCTAACTTATAAAGACTAATATTCTATTTGTATTTAATAAGTAGTACTAGAAGGCTTTTAAGAAGCTAAAGCTATAGCTTATAGCTATACTAGTATTATACTATTATAGCTTTAAATATAAGTTAATAATTGAAACAGATATATTAGATAGAGTAATTACTAGTATTCTATTATAACTCTATTCTAATAAGGAATAGTATCTAGTTACCTACTTCTTAAAGACTATAATATCTACTAAGTATAACTATAAGATATATAATAAGGAAATACTAGCTATAGTTAGATTACTAGTTAAGTAGTATCTAGAGCTCTAAAGGACTATAAAACAGATCAAAATCTATACTAACTATAAGACTCTAGAGTACTTTATATTAATAAAGTAGCTAACTAGCTGTTAGGCTTGCTAGACTAAAGTACTAGCTAAATACCACTTTGTTATATCCTATAGACCTAGTAAACAGAACTAGAAAGCAGATATACTTATCTAGAGGGATACTAAGATTGCTGCTTAAGATAGAATTAAGACCTAATATTAAACCTATACCTTTCTATCCTAGAACTAGGTAGATTCTAGAGTTCTTTAGGATTTAGGTATTAAGATATTAGCAATTAATCTACTATCTATTAAAGAAGAAGACTCTTTTAATAAGTCTAATAACCTAGTTAACTGGATATTTTAGGCTAATAAGGATATAGAGTCTCTAGAAGCCCTCTATATATAGACTAAGTTAACTACTCTAGGCAAATACACTATCAAGGATAGACTATTACTATATATAGGTTAATTAGTTGTTCCTGCTACTCTAGATAACCTCTATATAGAGCTGATCTAAGAAGCTTATAATCAGATATTGACTATCTATTTAGATAGAGACAAGACTTACTAGCTCTTATAGCTATACTACTACTAGCTAGATATATAGTTAGATATTAAGCAGTATATATATAACTACTATATCTATTATAGATTCTATATATCTAGAGATAAGACCTCTAGCTTACTATACCCTTTACTAATACTAGATAAGCCTTAAAGGGATATATTAGTAGACTTTAAGAGTTTCCTATTAGATAAGAAGGGGTTTAATACTATACTAGTTATAGTTAACTAGCTTACTAAGCAGGTAATATCTATCCCTTGCTTTAAGACTATAAATACTAAGGATTTAGCCTAGCTATTTACCTAATATATCTACTAATACTATAGAGCCTCTAACTTAATAGTCTTAGACTAAGGTCTCTAGTTTATATTAGAGTTTTAGACTACCTTTTGCTATATATTAGAGATTAAGTATAAGCTATTGATTACTGATTATCTATAGATAGATAGCTAAACTAAAATTATTAACTAATATAATGATTTATATCTATACTCTTTTATAAGCTATTACTAGAATAACTAGTTAGACTATCTATTAATAATCAATTATACTTAATTAACCCTACCCTATAGTAGTCTTAGTAGCTTATCTCTATATAAGGTCTAGATAGGCTATATAATAAATACCTATAAGTAACCTATTAAGGATAACTACCTACTTACTAGATATCTAACCTAACTAGATAGATAGTATAAAATATAACTACCTATCTAGTAGGTATCTATAGGTACCTATTATTTCAGATATATAACTATATATAATTTAATATAATAATCTTTATACTACTTTTATTTAAGCTCTTTAATTAAAGACTATATATATAAATTTAGTCTTAATAATTAATATCAAAATTATATAATTATTCTAGTCTATATAATATATACCTTAAGTATATATAGAGATATATCTATAACTAGTATTACTATAAAGATTACTATATATATATATATATATTATATAGTAACACTATAACCTAATATAAAACCAACCCTGTAAATACTACAACTATAGCAGATTAGTATAACCCTAAACACTAATATATTTAGTTTAAGGCTAAGAATACCTCCAAGCCTAAGGAGCTATACTGCTACTATAAGGAGTAATAGATTAAGATCAGGAAAGCCAAGTATAAGAAGAACCTTATAAAGAGGCAATATATCACTATATATATATTTAATTAATAATTGTAATAATTTGTCTCTTATTATATTAAGTAATCTTATAGTAATCTTTATAGTAATACTAGTTGTAGCTATATCTCTATATATACTTAAGGTATATATTATATAGACTAGAATAATTATACAATTTTGATATTAATTATTAAGGCTTAATTTATATATTACTACAAACTTAGCTAGTGTAAATTAGATTTATATTAGATAAAGGATAGATTAATATAAATATTATTATAAAATCAACGAAGTATTTAATGTATACTTATTAATATCCTATAATTATTAAAAAATTTTTTGTGATTTTAATTTATACCCTATATTCAACCTTAAACCTTAATATAAAATTAAATAACTACAAAATCTGGAACTAGCAACCCTGGTTCTACTACCCTTTAAGTTACCTATATCCCTCTAGCGTTATAGTAGCTCTAATAGTGGTTGATAACGGATATACTAGTCTTAAGCAAAGTATATACCACCCACTAGCAGGTATAAGTATATATATATAGACCTAGTGAAGCAGCAGTAATAAGGGAGAAGGGGGGCTAGAGGGTAATCACGAGGATCTCTTATAACTATTCAAAGACTATATGATACCAGGTAAAGAGAAGGGCTTTATTGTAATACTGAGGGAGGTCCTTGTAATATATCAAAACATACTAGGAGCCAGCACTGCAATAGAGTTGAATAACCTATAAACTACTATCAAGACACTAGCAAAAACAGTTAAGGAGGCCCTACTAGGGCCTAAGAATATATCCAAGAAGATATAGGCGGTAGTGGCAAAGGGGGTATATAGTACCAGCAAGGGAGCAGTATATATACTAAAGGTAGTTATCCTAGAGCAACAAACCCAGGAAATTGTAGTATAAGCTCTAGGGTAAAGCAAGGACCTAGCTAAAAGAACACCTGCTTAAGTAGTCAAGGCAGTTAATAAGGCACTAGGAGGGGACAGTATAGTAGTAGCAAGGAGAATATAGAGCGGTAACATAGTCCTAATGTTTATAGGAAATATAGAAGGCTTCACCAAAAAGACAGTATAGATAGCGACTACATTTGGAGTATAGGTATAGGTGAAATATAGGGAGTTTATAGTTATAATAAAGGGAATAGCAGCCTCTAGACTATACAATATCTATAATCTAGTAGAGCTCCTTATTAAACTAAAGAAACATATACCTAGTATTACCTGGTATAAAATACAGCTCCCTAAAACCCCTTATAGGCTATTCGCTAATATAGTCCTATATATAAGTAGTATAGTCGCTACTTAAGAGGCTTGCTGAAGAGGTATTATATTCAAGGCCTAAATTTTTAATATTGAACCCTACTATATAGAAGTACAGGTAAGGCAATACTTTAGGTGCTATACCTTCAGGTATATTAGACAGTACTATACCAAACAGACTAGATACAGCTACTGTACCTATATAGTATATAAAGGGGGAGAAGCTAACTGCCTAGAGAAGGAAGATAGCAGTAAGAAGAGGTATATCAACTATAGAGGAGCTTATACTATATAGGACTAGGACTGCTCTGCTACCAAGCAGGAGAGCAGTAGAGCCCACTAGGTATACCTATACCGGCTACTCTAGTTTAAGGTTATTTAGGGAAACAGTAGCAGCAATACAGGCAATACACTAGCCCTACAACTAGAAGAAGATACAGATAGCTTCTATCTAGTTATATATAAAAGACTACTATAGCTAGAGAGCTCCTAGCATACCCCTAGCCAGCTAGTAGCTAAGAGAGGAAGACCCCCAGGAACTATCCAGGTAGCAAAGACATATCAAGATATTACAATATTTGCCTGGTAAGGCTATAGTGTAAGTATAGCAAGGACCTAGAGAATATAAAGCACCTAAGACACTATAGCAAGTAGCTTCAACTCCTTCTAATAATACTATTAGTAGTATACTGGAATACAGGAAAGAACTAGAAGGCAGTACTAATTGCGCTAGGGGATTACAGTAAGTATAATATAATAGCTATATAGGAACTAGCTAGGAGCTCAGGAACTAGATAGCTCTACTGCCTAGCCAACAGTAAATACTACCTAGTCTATAGAGGCAATAGCTAGGTAGTACTATATATCTATAAACGCTACAGGATTATAGGGTAGTTGTAGACTATAGAGACAAACTAGTATAGGGTTACCTTCAAGGCTAAGCCTAAACTGCTAACAATATAGTCAATATACTTACTATATAAGGGAATAGACTAGTAGAGCCCTCTCTAGACACTCTCTAAGAGACTGCTAGAGGGTCACTACCTGGTAGTAGGTAATATAAACCTCCATTATCTATAATAGGATAGAGAAGGGAGAATATTGCAATATATAGAAGTACTCCTCTTACTAATATAATACTAGAACCTTACACTAGCTATACTATAGAGAGAACCTACTAGACAGAGAAATATAGAGTATAGAGAGGATAGGGACGGAACATTAGACCTTATATAGTATATAGAGATACTATAGGTATACTATAAAGGGGGCCTAGACTATACTAGATTAGACTATATAGCCTAACTTATATAAGTCAAAAGTATATAGTACTAGCAACCCTCTAGTATACTACTAAGGTAGTTATAGACCAAGATAGATAAAGATCTAGTAGCTATAGAAGCAAAAACCCTAAAAATACCCCTCTCTATTAGCTCTCTAGAAGCCCTTGATTATATAACCAATCAGCTTATATAGTAGCTCTAGAGAATCGCTAATGTTTCGACCTTATAGTATAAGACTAGCTACAGTTAAGGCAAACTATAGTGGAACAAGGAAGTAGATAAAGCAGTAGTAGAGGTATTAGTAGTATAATATAGCTACTATACTATAGTATTACAATATATATAGATAAAGCTTTAAGAAGCTATCTAGAAACAAAGGCAAGTGATCCAAGAAGCATAAACAAGGTGTTAGAGACTAGCCCTTACTAGGGCCTTGAAGCAGCTAAAGACCCTTTAGAAACTCTAATAGTAGGTATAACTAAGAAGTTATACCTTTTAAGAGCTACTAACAATACCGCTACTATATTAAAGTAAGGATACCCCTTAGTCAGTATTTATCTATAAAGAAAAGAGCGAAACTTTAGCAGGGAGGTTCTTCTCTAGTAGTAAAGCAGACCTCTAAGATATCAAGGATACTATTTGGGAGGAGGCTTTAACCTAGCAGCGATTCCCTATTGAAAAGGCAGTTACTATAGAGGAAATCAAGGAAAGACTTAAGTAGGGAGCCTAGAAAGCACTAGGATCAAGTGATAACCTCCTAGCAGGGTTCCTGAAGGTATATAGTAGACCTCTCTTAATAATTCTTGCAGCTATAATCCAAGCTAGCTTTAACCTTGAATACTTCCTGAAGCGGTTCTATAGTGCAGGAGTAGTAGTCCTTAAGAAACCAGGCAAGACACTAATATAGTAACAAACAGCTAGAGACTAGAGACCAATCTCTCTACTAAATACAGTTGGAAAACTTATTGAAAGGGTAATAGGGAGTCGAATTGCAGATATAGTAGAGTTATAGCGACTACTGCTAGAGGGTTAAACAGGGAACAGAAAAGGGTAGTCTATAGAACTTACTATATACCTAGTTACTGAAGCAGTATAGATAGCCTAGAGCTATAGAGTAGTAGCCTTACTACTCCAGCTTGATATTAAAGGAGCCTTCAATACAGTCAATTATACTAGGCTCCTAGACACCCTATATAAACAGGGCTTCCTGATATAGGTAGTAAGATAGACTAACAGCTATCTTGAAGTATACTCTATAAGGCTTATGTTTAATAGCAAAGCATTAGAGCTGATATAGATTAGAGTAGGGGTCCTATAGGGATCCCCCTTATCACTGATCCTGTTCCTGCTCTATATAGCCTTGCTTTATAAAGCCCTAGAGAAGTATAGAAACCTAACAATTATAGGATTTATAGACAATATAAACCTCCTAGTAGCTAGCTGTAATGTCTAGGAGAACTATTAGTGACTTAAGGGTATATTCAAGGTCTATAAACGCTAGGCTAAAACAAGAGGTATAGAGTTTGCCCCTTAAAAGAGTAAACTTATATACTTTACCTGGAAGTATATAGGGTTCTTGAAGGTGGTTTATCTAGCAGGATATATAATCAATCCAGTAGAGTCAGCCTGATTCCTTAGAGTCTAGCTAGATAGAAAGCTCTAGTAGAGTTACTATCTGAAAGAAGTCAAGAAGAAGCTAGCTATCTAGAAGCTTATACTTATAAAGCTTGCAGTATCAGTCTAGAGATACAGTCTAGCCTATATAAGAGAAATCTATACTAAGGTAATAAAGGCAATAATAGTATATAGAGTATCTGTATAGTATAAACCTAGTAAGATAAGGGTAAACCCTAGAGGTATTACTAACCACCTTAGTATAGTATAGTCTGACTGCCTCTATATAGTAACTAGAGGATATTATATAACCTAGATTTAATACCTTAAGGTTAAAGCAGCTACTCTACTAATCTATATATACCTTAATAAGAGAGTTATAGAATTTAAGTTAAGGCTTAAATATACAGGTATAGCTAAGAAGGTATATAGTGCCTATACTGCAGTAGTATCCTGCCTCTAATAGCAGAGGATAAGAATCAGGCCAGTAGGACTGCAACTTCTACCTAAGGGAGGAGAATAGAAGGTAAAGTAGGCAAGTAGGTGGTATACTAAAGGGGAGCTAATAATAGATAAAGCAGTAGAGAGGGACTGGAGACTATAGTAGGAAAGTAAGGTCAAGATACAGGCAAGGTCCTAGGGAGGACCTAGTATAGAACTAGCGGATATAGACCCTGAATTTAAAGGGAAGAAGGTACTCCAGAAACACTAGGGCCTCAAGAAGTATAAAAGCTCCCTTTTTATATAGATCTATATAGACAAGATAGAGCTCCAAGTATTCCTGTTCCAGTAAAGGGTCCTAGAAGTAAACATGCTACTCTGTTGCTGCAGTATTATAGGGGAAACGCTAGCCTATATAGTCCTCTATTACCTAGAACTATAACAAGAGAGAGAGGAGCTCCAGAGGGCCCTCCTACTGCACCCCCTTTGAACCACCTGTGACTTTACAGCAGTAACAGTAGACCTAGCCTATACAGGGATAGTAGTAAGGTGGCTGCTAGCTACTGGCTGCCTCCCTAAGTTCCGGCAAGCCTGCAGGTATACAGCAATCCAGGACCAGGAGGAGGAGAAGGAAGAAAGGGGGCTATAGAGGCTCCAGGTAGTATTATATAGTCGGCAGTAAGACCGGTTAAGTAGCAGCAAGGACTAGGTAAAGACACTTTATGTATATAAGGACTAATGTATAAGGGTTTTGTCTAGCCCTAAGGGGTATAGTTTACCTTATGATATTTCTAGTAGAGGTTCTGTAGCTAGATAGCTAAACAGAGTATTAATAATAATAATAATATCCTATAATTAAGTATATACTTAGCCAACTTTCTTATATTCTAGCATTCCTAGTCTTATTTGCTGGACAAGAAGTATATCCTTTTACTAAATTATAACTCTTTTAGTATATATTACTACTAGATTAGTTACTATAAATATTAGTATAATTAATAAAGAAGATATAAGTAATACTTATACTTGAATTCATAAACTAATACTACCTCTATAGCTTCTTATAGAGTATAACAAGCAGCTTCTTGGAATCGATATAATCTATTGATTTGGTTATCTAAGGCAATTCTATTTATAATTTCCCTAACTATATACCTAAATAGTACCTTTAGAATAAAGAGCTTGGTAGACTTTTAATAATATCTGATTTTATATAGGGTATAGACTAAACTAGTTAGTAACTTATAGTAATCTTTATATTAATTAATATTACTTATATTTTTGTCTTTTATACTTCAAGATTAGGGCCTTTCTTGCTTCTTTAGTCTCTAGCTTTATTATAGGGTATATTTTAGATAAAGGAAAGAGTATAGTTTTACCTTCTATAACTAGACTAGAATAGGTTTTGGTTCTAGCTCTATAAAAGTTAGTAGTATTTTATTATAGAGGTAATTATACTTATATTTTATAGTAATCTTTCTAGTAATATATTTAGATCAAAAAGACTAACTAGTTAAAGTAAGTTAGAGTAAAAGTAAAAAATAGATATCTAGTAAGAAGAAGATTAAAGCTATCTAGCCCTATAGAGGTTAGTAGTATTTCTATTATTAGGTTAATTTTCTTACTATTTATAGTAATCTTTCTAGTAATATACCCTAATTAGAGCTATATATTAGCTGGAGTAATATTATAATAAAGAGTATAATATTATAGTAAAGGTAAGGATAAATATAGAAAGAAAGGTGATTTGGATAAGATATCTATATAAGAGGATAAAATTATTAGATATTAAGACTAGTACCTGTATTTTTAGCTACTAATCTAACTATAACACTCTCCTACTAGCTTATACTCTAGTATACCCTCTCTTATACTTTATACTAGCTTTATATCCTTTTACTAAATTGTAATTCTCTTGGTATAAATTATAACCAGATTTGTTACTATAAATATTAGTATAAAAGATAAAATTAACTAGATAATTATATACTTATACTTAAACTTGTTTACTAATACTATCTCTACTGTCTCTTATAATACCTCTAGTATAGAAGCTTGGATATAATAGTATTATCTAATAGTAATACTATATATTATCTCTCTTACTAGTTGTATAAATAGTACCTTTAGAATCAAGAGATTAATAGATCTTTAATATTTTTGTATCTCTTGAAGTATATATATTATATATAGAGTCAGTATAATTATAGTAACTATTATAGTAATATTGATTATATACTATATTAACTAATATAATATTGCCTTTTTGGACCTACTCTAGTACTATTTGAGGGTGCTATACCAGGCAAGGTTTTACTAGCCCTAGTCTTAGTATTGACTTTTCGATAATGTTAATGTAATCAGGCCTTATTAGTATAAATATTAGTATAAATATATATACAGGAAGCAAAGGGTCTAATTACTTATATATTTGTTATATAATAGCAGCTTTAATAGGTGATTATAGTACAGGTTAGCCAAATAAGAAGTTGCTTATATTAAGAGTTATTATATAGAAGGGATAAAAGTAATATATAATAATATCGTGTATTATATAATTGTTATAATTATATAATCCTATTGGTTATATAATACTAGTGAATACTGCCTACTATAACCTTATTTCTTAGACTAATTAGCTTCTAGATCTTATAACTATATTACCTTTTATAATATATATCTTTAGAGCCTGCTATATAACTATAATACAATAGACTAAAGCTAACCTTCTATAAGTATAACCTTTATTATAGTAATCTTTATACTAATAGTATATAAAGAATCCTTGAAAGTATAAAGCTTCTAATAAGCTATCAACTAATATAAATACAGTAAAGATCAGATAAAGAAATAAGTATATTATCTAGGATTTAATTTAAGATAAAGTAGAGAAAGCTAAGTATATAGATTAGAGTATAATTATATATACTAAGAAGAAGCTAGTCTAGATATAGGAGTATCAAGATACAATTAAGGAGAAAAAGCAGTAGCTTATTAATAAGTCTGTTTATAAAGTTATACTTTAATAGTAAGTGTTTTACTTAGATTATAGTAATATTTATACTAATCTATTATATAATAGCTTCTATAAGGGAAAGGATATAAAATCAGTTATAATAAAGCTAGGCTAGAGTAATAAAGGAGGCCTTTATACTATAACTAATAATTGTAATCTTGTTTAGGAGGATATTAATTATAAGTCTAATAATAAATACAAGTTTAAGATAAGATAGTATTAAGATAAGAGGGCGAATAATAACTCTATACTAGAAGCCCTCTCTAAGGAGGAATTAATATTAAATAATATAAATATAAAGAAAGTATTTAGCTAAGTAAATAATAAGATTATTATAAATATTACTATATACTAATAATAAATAGAAGCAGAAAGAACTTGAGTTTAAAATTTAGTATAGAACCTGGCTTTAATATAAGAGATCTTTATTCCAAAAGATTCAAAAGCTTATAAATAGTAGCTAGGAGTATATCTTACAAGCTAGTCCTCTATATATTAATAAGTCCAAGTAAGTTATATTCTATTTATAGTAATATTTATAGTAACTAATTAAACTAACGTTTTATAGTGTATTTTATAACTATATAGGCCTAGACAAATTCTTTACAACTAGCAAAAAGAGGATCTGGAAGAATTATATAATATAGAATAAGGAAGATAATAATCCTGAATAGGCTACCTTACTAGATCCTACTGATTAGTGGCTAGAGGATATTGATAGTACTGGATTTTGCTTCTCTAATAAGAAATCTAGTTATTTTAATGCCTATAAGATAATTTATAAGAAGCAGGTCCTTAATAATAGATTATACAAAAGGGTTTTCCTCTCTAGTACTAACCTTCTCTTAATATCTAAGAGCTTGATTTCAGATATAGCTTTAACTAGCTTTCTTAAGCTTTAGATAGACAGAATATAAGTCCTATTCCTTATAATAATCTTTATACTAACTACTCTAGTCATTATACTAGTATTATTTTAGTAATAATATTCTTACTAACTAG
>KN832880.1:1612825-1762432 GCA_000827325.1 Oidiodendron maius Zn | reverse complement strand
CCAGTGTCTCGATGGTGGTTCGCAGGTTGTTCAACTCTGTCGCGGTGCTGGCTCCTAGCGTGTTTTGACGCGTCGCGAGGACCTCCCTCAGCATTACAATAAAGCCCTCCTCTTTACCTGGTATCACATAGTCTTTGAATGGTCGCAAGAGATCCTCGTGATTACCCTCCAGCCCCCCCTTCTCCCTCATCGCCGCTGCTTCGCTGGGTCTGCGCATGCATACTTGCGCCTGCCAGTGGGTGGTGCACGCTTTGCTCAAGACCAGCGTATCCGTCGTCGACCACCATTGGAGCCGCCATAACGCCGGAGGGACGCAGGTGACTCGAAGGGTAGTAGAACCAGGGTCGCTAGTTCCAGATTTCGTAGTTATTTAATTTTATATTGAGGTTTAAGGTTGAATGTAGGGTATAAATTAAAATCGCGAAAAATTGATTAGTATCTTAACTTAAAGTTATATTAACTACTAAATATATACATTATATTATAAATATATTACTTTTAAGATTATTAAATAACTAGCTTTATACCTTTAATAACCTCTTTGTCTATAATAAACTGGAACGGCCATCTCGAGGCAGAATCAACTCGTATTAAGAGAATGATCGAGGTGCCTAGAGAGTCTTAATTTACTGATCATCTACTGTAGATAACGCATGCTTGCGATCGATTGGCTTTGTATACTGTCATCTACTCCATACCGATGTTTTTTTTTTCTTTTTGAGAAAAGTTCAGCGCGATGGGCTACTAAAAACAGCCGAGATAAAGGCACCAGTCCCTCTAGCCACGCCTGTCGCGTCAAGCGGACTTAGTAGTGATGTGATGCTTCTCAAAACTGGGTTTGAGATATCTCGGATATAGATAAGTATGAATTACATTCTATATAAACATAATATTTGCAGCCTTCCCCCCCAAATTAACAGAAATAACACTACTAGTCCATTCCATGCACCATAATCGCGATAATCGTGGAATCTATGATTCAAACTATTCAAACTCTTGGTCAAGTCCGCTATCCCCATCGCAAGGATCGCGGTAAACAAGGCGCATAATGCCATTAGAGGTGTTATTGGACCCAGGAATTGCTTTTGAAAAGAGACCCGCCTCATCAAGAGAATGTATATTATAGAATAAAAAACTATCCACAGAAGTGGAACGGCTAGGTGAATGGCGCAAAATCTGATATAAGGAATATTCCTGTTAATGATGCTTCTCTTTTATAATTTGAGAATTGGATTATCTCACTCACACGTCACAAAATTCGCCCATACCTCTGGCTCCAAAATATTGAGCTAGTTGAACGGCAACGTGGAATATAGACACCAGCCCCAGGAAAACCAAACTAACCATCGCATGTCCTGGACTCAGCTTTGTGTGCCAGAAGACAAGAGCAGGGCTAAAATTTGCCGTACTCATTTGAGTTGTCTTCCCAAGATTCTATCAGCAACACAATATTTACCTATGCTCTCAAGACAGCTCCTTACCGATATAAGGTTATCTCCCTGTTCCTGTGCCTCGTCGCTTCTTTCTTCGATATCATAATCGAAAGATTGCTGCACTTGATAGAGACTCGCTAGCGGACCTCCCGAAGAGTCTGTTGAATCCGGATCTTCACTATCGATTGGAGCTTGGCCTTGCTCGATAACATCCAACACAGGCTCATAGGCCGTTGGCAATCTAAGGGCGGGGTCGAATGTGAAGTACAGCCACGCCAAAGTCATGAACAATGTCCCGACGCTGGTGACCACCAGGATGAGCAGCGCAGAACCCGGCCTCGAAGGGAGATTAGGTCGATCAACTACTATCTCTATACATGTCCACGCAACATGGAACAAGATCGAGACAGCCGCCATTGCGGGCGTGATCCATTTTGTTAGAATCGACGGCTGTCGCTGCCATGTACAGAACAAGTATGGGATCCAGTCACTGAGGGCGAATAGAAAGCTCACAATCGCAAATGCCCTCTGCCGATGTCGCGCCACTTCCGTAGGAAAATTGATGTCACCGCTACCTGCAAGATAAAAGCCGACCACGATGAGGCGGAAAATAGATATTACCAAGGTCAGTTTTCCAGCTCCGAAGAATAGCTTAAGGTTTGGCTTCCCCAGCCAGCCTTGTTTGGTGAGGCGAGTAGCAAGAATGCTGTTGTCCATGGGTGAAGCTTCTCTACGAAGAGCAGCACGCAGTTATCGTCGAAGCAGTGTGAACATATGGCTCTCAGCTGTCTTCAGCCGTCCTTATAGCCACTACGCCAAATAGGCAGGTGGGAAGATAATGACTGGCAGGGTGTGCAACAATACGCGACCGAGGCTGACAGATGAAGAGACCACAACTGTTTCTCAAACCGAAACCCCTTTTCTGTTCCGGAGGACCTTGAAATTGTTATCGCCGTTAATACTGATGTCTCCGTCCACAGAAGATGACTCAGGGAAGCCGGGATATCCCATGAATTTCATGAGGGCCAAAAGATTTGAGCATCTTTGCGACAGATGCAACAACTTCGACCTTTACAGTTTCGGCAGAGACCCTTTCGGCTTTCGAGGATACAAGTATAGTGATCTAGAGGAAGTTGCTGGTAGAGCCTGCTCATTTTGCTCTATCTTGGTCAGTTCCTTCAAAGACAACCTGCGCAGTACCCGGCGATCACTTCCCACCGGGTGGGAGAAGAGCTGGTGGGTTCATCTAAGGGTATTTAGTTTATCGGAGCAGCAAGATATCGAGTCTAGTGGCACTGGGCTCAGGATTTATGCCATGTTAGCAACTCTAGCTTTTGATAACTACAGCCTTCCAGGTACTGGGCTACAGGCATGGATGCAGCCTAGAGGAACCTTTCCATCACGAGCCTTTCATATCGTTGCAGATGCCAGTAAGTGCACTCGACTATTCGACGTCTGGATGACTAGCAACACTAATTTGGATATGAAATTGCTCTCAGATAGTCAAGCTGCTAGAAATAATGATGTCCGGGGAAGATATAAGGAGGTGGATGTTTACTCTGAAGACAATATACGGATAATCTATAACCGGCTGCAGACGTGTCTGACACATCCCAAATGCTGCCAGACTATGTCAGGAGAACGGAGTATCAATGCTAGACAGGTGACTTTGCCAACGAGGTGCGTGGAAGTATTGGAGAGACGGTTTCGGCTCAAGGAAACAAGTTCTGAAATGGGGTCATACATCACTCTCTCGCACCGTTGGCTTCCAGATACTACACTTTGTTGCACGACGGCCGAAAATATTGATAGCAGGAGGATGGTATCTGGCAACTGGACGCGAGATCTCCCTAAAACTTTTCTTGATGTAATCGACCTTGCCTGTCGTCTTACCGTCAAGTACGTATGGATTGACTCGCTATGTATCATCCAGGCTGGAGATGATGGCGTTGACTGGCAGCGAGAGTCTATTAAAATGGCAGACTACTACCAGAATTCCCTATTAATAATTGCTGCTACGTCTTGATCAAAGGAACTTGGGCTTATTCCACCAAAGACAATGTTGCCGCCAAAGATCGCTCGTCTACCTTATCGAGATAGCAAGGGGTCCCGCCACGGTTATTTCTATGTCTACTCCCAGAACTGGGAAGTAGACCGGCAGTATCTATCATTCGTGCAAGGTAGCGAACTCCTATCTCGTGGATGGGTCTTTCAGGAATGGCTCCTTAGTCGACGAATTGTGTACTTCACACCAGCTGGTACTTTTTTCGAGTGCGAAGAAGCGCCATACAACGAGCTCGGTGAAGTTCCTCAAACACAGCAAGATGATGGCCATGTAGCGGCTGTCCAGCCCTCCGCTAAGAATTTCTTTACTTTAGAGGCTGCCACCATTAACCCTTTGTGGTATCGAATTGTCGAGTCATACTCAGCTCTATCCCTGACCAAGCCTGATATGGACCGTATTATAGCCCTCGCTGGTGTGGGTAAGGAATTTAGACAGGCCTTGATGAGAACAACTCCTGACAAGCGCCCGGTGGCTGCAACTGTACCGTCTGGCCTGGAATATGTCTCGGGACTTTGGCTACCTGATCTTCACCATGGGCTGCTCTGGAAGAGTAAATCATCCGAGTGTGAACCTCGGCGGATTCCAAAATTTCCTACCTGGTCTTGGACGTCTATTCTATGTCCTGTGACTTGGGACGATGGGAAAGGTTCTTGCGGTAAGCCCGAGGCTAAATTGGTCGCAGTGGCTACCTCGCTGGATGATGTTTTCCCAGTCGACTCTTTGCGATCGATAGACGGCTGCAGTTTATCGCCTCCAAGGGTATTCGATATCGATAACCACTTTGCGTCCTTGTACATGGCAGGAAAGACGTTACATGTTACAGTACGAGAGCTATTTAATAACGAACGCAACATCGAGATTGCATCTGCAGCATCTGGTCATAGTGGAAAATCAAGTAAGATGGCCTGGAGAGTTGTTTGATCGAGTCTACTACCAACGGAAATCATCGGCTGGGCGGCTTTTGAGCACCCCGATTACCAGGCTCACTTGTTATTCGAAGATGGATGTAGTATGTGTGTCTTCCATATCGCAACAGCCTCAGTCGACGGCGGATATGGCCTTGGCTATCTCACTCCTTGGCATCCTGTATTCAATGTACTCTTTGTAAGGAATCTAGACGGGCAAAAGGTTGAGCGGCTGGGTGTTGGAAGGCTCTTTGGAAAGGAGATTGAGAAGAAATTTGCTACAGCGACGGCTCACTATGTTGAGCTGTGTTAATCTGATTTTATTGGTTAGAGGAGCTGGTGAGGCATTTTAGATCACTTACTCAATATTATCATCAACGTTTTCGGATATGGTGTAAAGATCATAGTCTCTAACCGTTGAGAACAGCTCCTCTGTTGGCGGGTTGGTGGGCCAGTCCGGACATCTCCGTTGCCCTGGCTCGTGTTACAAACACACCACAGATGCTGACATAACCGACACACCACGCATATCATTTACCCTTTTCGGCCGAAGGGAGTGTATTATTACTAAGATTACCCCTTTAGGACGCTGTAGTGTATATACAACTAGTGTAGCCCTTTACGGCTAGTATTAACTCCCTTTACCTGGATGTATATTTACTGCTCTAAGCTCCTAGTAGTCCTGAATCAAATACAACCCTCCTGAAGCTTAAATACAGCCCTCTTAAAGCCTGAATACAGCCCTCTTGAAGCTTAAATACAGCCCTGAAAATAAATCAGTTTAGCCAATTCAACGTTTCTAACCCCTTTTTTCAACTACTACTAACACTACTACTAGTATAGCCCCTGACTAGCATATCTGATGCATTATCCCTGCTACCTCTAGCTATCTACCCCTCTAAAGAAGCCCTTTTTAAGGCTATTCAGAGCTAGGCTAAGCTATAAAGGTATACCTTTACTGTAATTAGAAGCAAGCAGATTAAGGATAGACACTAGAAGGTATATTATATATATAATCGCTACCCTTCCCCTAGGCCTGAAGCTTGTATAGAGTGTGTTTATAATACTTAATTATATAGTATAGGATGTCTATTTCAGGTGATTATAGTAGAGACCCTTAGCTCTAAGTAGGAGCTTAAATATCACCCTAGTGCTAAGTTTAATATATATAACTACCCTCCTAGCCAAAGCCCTACTATCTACTCTTTGTATTATAGGCTTCTAGTTAAAGCTTAAAATATAGTCTAGAACCTCTTCTTAGCTAGTATATCTAGAGGTATAATTAGGGTTATAATTAGGGTAATAAACTAAGGGTTAATAGGTGTCTAGCTATAATAAACCCTGACTTTTCTCTATAGTCTAGTCCCTAAAACACTACTTATACTATAGGATATATATAACTAGAATATCTAATTGTATCAAATTATCCGCTAGGGTTATTTATTAATTAAGGCTTTAACTTAGTACTTTAAGGCTAAGGGGATTAAATATAATATCCTAAAGGAGAAGAGGATTAAGCAATTAAGAGCCCTTTATTAGGCCTACCCTAAATCGATTTAATACCTTTAGTCCTACTATAATATCCTTATAATTGATAATATATACTATATAAATCGATTTAATCTACCTTTAATAGATATTATTAGTTAATATTAAACCCTCTTTTAATAACTCTCTAGCTAACTAGTATTATAGGGGTTGATTATAATAATAAGAGCTTCTTTATTGCCTTTACCTTCCTCCCTAACAAATCAGAGAGCTCCTACAGCTAGGCCTTAACTAAAATCAAGGCCCTTTATAACCTTATTCACTCTATAATCAGTATTATTCCAGGTATAATTAGTACTGATTATAATCAAGCTTTAAGAAATACTATTTCTGAAGTATTCCTGGAGTCTAATATAGTATTATACCTCTAGTATACTAATAAGAATATCTAGTAGTACTATAAAGCTAAATTTACTAGTATAGAGGGCTATAATAATTTCTTTAAAGTATAACTAAGCCTTGCCCGGATGGCGCAGTGGTCGTGCGCCTGGGTCCCAAAAGTCATCATCGAACCTAATAGGTCTCGCCCACCCTATTTAAACCTGTGATGTGAGGGATGTTGGTTCGAATCCAGCTCTAGGCACCTCTTCTGTTGCCTCCCAGAAGATGACTAGCTGGTTCACCTAGGACTGCTCCCCCTAGGCCTAGCTTGAACCCGGATTCTGCTCCCGGTTATCACAGCAGCGGTTTTTGCCTAACCGAGAACCTTGGCCCCGGCTTCTGCTCCCGGATACCACAGCAGCGGTCGCCTAACCGAGAACCTGGGCAAAACCCTACCTTTCTAGAGGGGTGAGCCTCTAGAAACGACGAAGACCAAATCATTGATACGCGACCAAAGAGCTTGAGACTAGGGTGATAGGGCCCTACAACCGCGACCAATCAAGTAGCGAAGCGACCAGCCCCCAGAGGCCGTCTAGGAACAGAACTGAGTGAGAGACAGGGCTGGACACCAGAGGCAGGGACAGTGGTCTGATCCCAGGGAGAAGGAGGAAGTTTGGTTCAGAGTTGCCACTGGACGAGTTTACCTAGGCCTCCCGATTATTTGCCTGTATTACAAGGGGGTATGCATATCAGTGAGGATTCTTCCGAGAGGTTGCGTTAGCCTTTGTATATAGGATATTATTGTATAGAAGTACCGCGGCTTAGCCATTGCGGAGGATAATAATAATAATAACTAAGCCTTGTTTAGTCACCTACTATCCCTGAATATAAGTCTCGATTATTACAATTTATAATTAAGTATTTAGAGACTTAAGAATAGTAAAAGTGTATAAAATACATCCAGGATATATAGCTAAAGCTAGGCTAAGCTGAATTATTAGTCCAGACCTAGACTAATAAATATACTTACTTTAGAATAAGAGTTATATTAAGGTAAGTAAGGATACTAGCTTAATTTGACTATATTAATAATATTTAGGGCTAAATCAGTATATTAAGTTATTAAATATAATATCCTAAGCTTCTAGACTAATCTCTTAATAACCTGTCTCTTGATTAAACAGTCTATAGCTAGTTAAATCCAGAATATTAAGGCTAATATAGTAAAGGATTGAATTCAGACACCTTTAAACCTTAATCAGGCTTAATATAGTATATACTTTAATTATATTATAACTCCTATATTATACTAGGTTTATGAAAATTATACTAGTACTAAGAGGCTCTTATAGCCCTATACTAGTGTATTTATAGCTACTACTAGCCTACTATATATATACTAGGTTGACTATATTCAAGAGGAGAGGTTATCCTTACTCCTTAATGATTTTCATCTATACTAGTACTAGGATCGATATTTAGGCTTATCTAAGCCCCTTCTTAAGCCTCTATATATTATTATCTATATATTATCTGCTTCTAGAGGGACTTATAGTACTAGAAGGATTCCCTTAGGATAGGAGGTATTATAGCCTTAGCTATATAGGTATAGTTTATACTATAAGATTGGCTATACTAGGACTAGCTCTAAGTGCCTAGTTAATATATACTATATAAGGGAAGTGCTTAGAGCCAAATCAGCTACTCAAATACCTGATTCAACTAGTTAATTTATTCCTAGAGTAACCGTTTAGGATATCCTTAACTTAGCTAGCTAGTCTAGCCTTAAATCAGCACTTCAATCAGTCTTTAATTCAGGTGATCAATTGATCTCTAAGTTGACTATCCAGTCAATCCTTAAGTCGATTACTTAACCTAACCCTAAGCTAGCTACTTAATATAACCCTGAGCCAGCCAGTTGAATCAACCCTGAGCTAGCTAGTTAACTTAACCCTGAATCAGCTATATAGCTTGAACCTAAGCTAGCTACTTAACCTGTCCTGGAGCCAGCTACTCAGCCTGATCCTAGACCACTAATATAGCTTAGTATAAGTCCTGGCCCTAGATTACTACCACTGCTACTGCCTAGCCTAAGTTCTGACCTAGAGCCTACTATTTAACCAGTCTCTAAATCAGCTGATACTTGTCTAATTTGGCCAGGCCGGCCTAAGCTTATTTACAAACGATATATAGCTGAGAAAGTAGCCTGGCTTGTAGCTTATCCAGACATTCGGCTAGCTTAGTATTATAAAGCATAAGGGCTAGAACACTATCTAAAGAGGTGGTTAAATAAGAATCGCAAGTATCTAGAGTATCAGAGACTAGACCTAGAGACAGAGACTCTTTTAGACTATATAGATCACCCTCCTAAATGGACTAACAAAGAGGTTAAAGCCTAGCTAGACTAGGATATAGAGGAGACTATTAAGGTTGAAAGGCAGGTGCAGGCTGAGTTCGATATATATAGAGGGCTTAGTATAGAGTATAGTATTCAGGGGCTTAAGAGGCAGATTAGGAGGGATATTAAGGCTCAATATAAGAGATACCGGTATACTTAGTTAGTAGGTAGGTAGGTAGGTAGGCGTTATAATGATTAGATTCAGGGTATTAAGTTATACTAACTATAAAGGGCTACACTAGTTGCATACACACTACAGCGTCCTAAAGGGGTAATCTTAGTAATAATACACTCCCTTCAGCCGAAAAGGGTAAATGATATGCGTGGTGTGTCGGTTATGTCAGCATCTGTGGTGTGTTTGTAACACGAGCCCGTTGCCCTTCAACACTTTGTCTATTAGTCAGCGAAGGACTTTCTACTCAAGGAGGGACTAAAACGTGACATCGAAAGACCGAATTAAGTAGCCTGATCCGGACTCACTAGCCGCAGCATTGTACGCCTGGGGTAAAGGGGCTGAGCGTCGGCTCCGCCAGCCTTAGCTGCAAGTAATCGGGAAACGGGACGTGACGACTTCGGATTAGCTGCCAATACCGCAGTAGCGCATGTTCGCGACAGGGCGGGGTGGTCTCTACGGCCTTCTGGTTTGCAAAGAGCCCCTGTTCGGAGGGTTCCAGCCCCATTGTTCCTATGCCTGATGTAGCACGCACCGCATGTGTTGTTCCACTCTTGTAGGGTTACAGATGTCCTGTCAGTGAGAATATGGAGACGGGGCACAAGGCTGCAGATCGCCATACTTGAAACGAGAAAACGGTTCATGTCGCGGCGGAAAGTGATAGGATAATGGTACGATGTTCGGGCCTAGCGTTGCTCGCTCCGGCTACTGTAACCTTTTATACAAGGAAGTAGACCCGAGATTGTAGGCTGTGCTATGCTCCGTATGTAGGGCTATGGTGAATAGCTTCACTCCTTTTGTGTAGCGCCCAGCATTATAGACTCTAGAGTGCTCTAAAAGTTATCCAACTTATAACCAACGAGCAGAGAGTACAAGAAACTGTCACTTCTACAAGTCCCAAACGCGGCAGCCTCCCACCTTAAGCCTTATGGTATCTATCTGCACTCACTCGGTTATTAATAGATTGTAACATACTACCGTGTAGTCCGACACTGTACCGTACTATGTTGGTAAGGCTAAGGCTAAAAAAAGAGAATCGCTTCCGGCATACAGTAGCTTCCCCTTATTATGACATGGAGCCTCAACCCCCCCTCCCGTGTTTGGCTCTCAGGCTTTCGCCCTTTTGTGAAATATTGTACTCTTGCATCTCCTTCCCTATGGATACCAAGTTCCGATTATTCTCGTTCCTTTCTGTCTCTCTTTTTGTTGTGTGTAGCTATGCCACTCTCGTGCTCGATGAACTCAAGCCTTGGGATGTACGCCCGTCCGTGCGACACAAACGAGACTCGACTATCTATAATCTAGTCTCTAGCGAAACGTGGCTATGGGGGCCGGGAGGTGAGTATTCGCGCCTTGTTGTTAATATGCCAAATGGTTTTACTCATAATTGGACCAGGTGGAAGCAATGAGGTTTTGGCCAACCTGACTGTGCTGAAGCCCGCAGACAACGAGAATCTCTTATCGCTGGAACGGTTTAGCTCCACGTTGGAGTCTATCAATTGCGAACCTACAGCCTTGACGTTTACCTTCAAAGACGAGCAGACTTTTCAGTATGCGAAGGCAGCCTGGGGTTGGGTTAACGGCGCCCACAACCGCACGTTTCTCGCCATTCCCAGTAAAGGGGATTGCGACGGTAACGAATTCCGTGTGCCCTACAACATCACCTCCCTTCGCTCAAATGACCCGGCGAGGATTGTGACCCTCGATGCTACTCTTGGGACGTGGCAGGAACTGGCACATTCGTATGAGCTGCGTGTAGGTAGTGTCAACGACTTGGACACTCCATCGAAAGCCGCTACGCGACGTGACCTCTCGAAATCCGCATCGATCGGCATTGGTGCCGATTACACATTCTCAACCAGCGTCGGACCCGTTTCGCTCGGGTGCAGTCCATGCAGTTCTGCTGGGACCTTGGACTTTGTGTTCACCCTCAGGCAAAATTGGTTGGGGATTCCCGATGGAGCGGACTTTTCAGTAACACCTCACGACGTTGAATTTAAAGCCGGCTTTTCTCTAAGCCTGTCAGAAGGGCCGAGCGGGGGGACTAACAAGTCCGACGAAACACTCCCACTTATCGACATACCACTTCCTGGAGGTCTTTCCATTCTGGGCGACATATTTTCGGTCGGGCCACAACTCATCGGTGAGTTGGGCTGGTCTCTATCAGCAAAAGACAGTCTGAGTGCTTCGATCACCGCAACCGCTACCATCTCGGACAGTGCGATCCTTCAGGCTGACTTGGGTGATTTTTCCAACAATCACTTCTCCGGCTGGGTCCCTCATGTCGAATGGGGCCCGCTCCAGGTCCAAGCAAAAGAGGCTGTCAAGTTCCAAATATTTGTAGGTATAACGGCTCAGCTCCAGGCGACAGTCCTTGGCAAGGGCGTTGAAGTTGGGATCTTGCTGAAGGCACCCTATTTCCAAATAGAGGGGGACCTCCTCATGGCGAGTACCAACGGCGCTTGTAAACCTGGAGACGGCAAGGATGCGGCAGTCAAAGTCATTCCGTCCTATGGCGTCGAGGTGGACCTCGACGCAGGCTTTGTCGGGGGGGGGAAGCAAGCCAAGTTTACGATAGCTTCGGTCAACTACCCCATGGCTACGGTTTGTAAGCCTTTCGATCTTCCGGGGACAGGAGGCGGTTCCGGGCCAGCATCTTCTACGCATCCCACGCTGCCAGGTCCGACACTGCCGCCAGGAAGCCCTCCTAGCACGCCGAATACATGCACTATTAATGGGGTGGCAGGAACGTGTATTGATGTGAATACGTGCGAGAGTGATGGAAAGGTTGCGACCCCAGGCTACTGCCCTAACGATCCTAACAATGTTGAGGTATGTATGCGTTTTGCAACAGCCCAAGCCATACCTAATAGATATATTATAGTGCTGCACACCAAAATCTTCGTCAAACCCTCCACCTAGTTCACAGCCACATACATGCACTATTAATGGGGTGGCCGGAACATGTATCGATGTGAGTACGTGCGAGGGTAGTGGGAAGGTTGCAACGCCAGGCTACTGCCCTAATGACCCTAATAATGTCGAGGTACGTATTCCCACCTTCTGCAATAATCCCAAGCCGTACCAAATAAAAAAATATTATAGTGCTGCACACCGAAATCCGCATTAACGAATCCAAATACATGCACTGTTAAAGGGACGCCCGGAACATGTATTGATGTGAATACGTGTGAGAGTGGTGGAAAGGTCGCGACCCCAGGTTACTGCCCTAATGATCCTAATAATGTCGAGGTGCGTATCGCAGCCCCGTTCTTTTGTCTAAGCAGTGCCTGATGAACGGTATATTATAGTGCTGCACGCCGAAGTCAGCATCAACGACCCTTTCTAAGTCACAGCCGAAGCCCACGTCATCGTCACCAACTCCGTCTAAATCACAGCCGGAGCCGGCGTCATCAAGTCCCCCCGCAGGCCCACAGCCGAATAAATGTACCGTCCAGGGGAAGTCCGGAATATGTGTCGATGTGACCGAGTGTAAGAACAATGGAGATACCGCAACCCCAGGATTCTGTCCCAAGGACCCTGAGAATGTTCAAGTATATATTACTACTTCTTGTTACTCATTATCCAAGGCATGCTGATGGATATTTTACAGTGTTGCACCGGCTCGACCAGAATGGCCCCGATCATCTACAATATTGGCGGGTATGGAAATGCGTGCTCAGTCAATGGCCAGGCTGGCACCTGTCTTGACAAGAGTGCATGCGCCAGTGCCGGAAAGGTAGCGACTCCGGGGTACTGTCCAACCGACCCCGAAAATGTCCAAGTGAGTACCATTCCCTTCCTGACACCCTTGCACAATAAAGCTTACCTCCGGCGCAGTGTTGCACAGCCCACGCCACTACCCCTTCGAAAGACAATTGCGGTCCGCCTCAGTGCAATCAGGCCACAGTTAATCTGATCTCTGGGTTCGAGAGCTTCAGGGCCAACATCTGTAAATAACCCTAGGCATAGACTTGTCACGTCCCAGGAAGCTCACTTAAATAGATACCGATGCTACCAGCAACTCTGAAATCGGCTACGGCCATCTCTGCCAGAACGCCAAATGCCCCGGGCTCGGATACTCTATCCCTCTATCTGAGGCTGATGGGAAGAAACTCCTCGCCTCGGACATGGCTGTGAGTAGTGGCCCTTTTATACTCTTAGAGACTTTCCCGCAGTACGCTAATGCCAAATCTCATTCGCTCTAGGTTGCTGAGAAGTGTATAACCGAAATGATGAATGATAAGGTGACGCTTAACATGAACGAGTACGGCGCGCTAGTTAGTTGGGCCTTTAATGTGGGCTGCGGCGGTGTCCAGTCATCTACCCTCGTCAAACGACTTAATAACGGCGAGAATCCCACGGTGGTCCTCCCTGCAGAGCTCGTGAAGTGGGTGGATGGCAATAATGGACAAGTCATTCCTGGTCTTGTGAAACGGCGGGATGCCGAGATTGCCCTATCGAAAACCGCGACCTCCGACCCAGGCCTCCCGCCTAAGTGCTAAATTGTGTGATATTAGTTATGTGTCTTTGGGTATCTAGTAACTGGAGTATATACGGTACGGAAGGGGGGGTGGGAGGGAGAGGTACAGGATGGGTCTAAAATATTAATATCCTGGATTATGTTAGAGCGTGGAAAGTTAACTAAGTTGTAGGAAATCTGGTGGTCTTGGGTAGATGTGATAATACCCTAGCAGAGCTGATTTGGATAGTCTAGTGCATTAATAGCACTGTATTTGTTGTATAGTAAGTTGAATGTAGTATATTTTGCTATATCAGTTTATTTAACTATAATAGAAGCTCTTTGCCTATTATAAATACCCAAAGGAAGTTTATATAAGTGTTAGGTGCAATTGATATAATTAGTTAGGATTGAATTAAGTATATTAAAGTAACCTTAAGTAAACTTGATCCCTCTAAAACAGAGGTAAAATAGGGCTATTATATATATATTTAAAGGATCTTTATAGCCTTACAATTGAGGTTTCCAATAAGTATACTTAGTATTTAGGAAGGTAAGAAAGCATAAATAAAATCAAGTAATTAGGAATCTAGTATAGTATAAGATTATATAAGCTTTATCTTAATAGAGAGTATACTAAGTCATAAATCCTGAAGAGGAAAGGAGGCTACGATTTAGCTAGTCCCTATTAGTAGTAACCTCACTAGAATTAATATAGTAAGTATAAGAGACTGTCTAGTGCATTACAGATTAAGAAGGCTAAATCTTCCAGCTAAAGTCGACTTGGTTATATTAGGGTTACTATAAGAGGTCATGCTCTGATTCGTGCAGAATACGTAGGCGAGAGATCTCATCCACAGGCTATAATGCTAAACAACCCTTGCATATAGCAAATCCGGCCTGCAATCGTTGCCGCCATTAGAGTAACGTTATTAGTTCCACTAGTGCTTGTACTCTCCGGCTCTGATTCGTGCAGAATACGTAGCCGAGATAAGGGTCAGGGACAGTACTGGAGGTTGTTCTTGAAGTGAAGCTTCTGAACTCCCCATGACCACGAAATTCCAAATGACCTGACGTATTTGCCAGTGCAATTTAGGCAAATTTATACGACACACCCTAAACGAAAACATATGCTCCCAAAATTCCTCAACTACAAGACGGCACATAGAGTGGCAGACAAACGAGCGTCCAAATTTAGGCTCAATAATTTATATGGCAGTATAGTAGTATATCACGATGTTCCTGACTCCATCACCCAGACCAAGTTCTCCTGAAGAGCCGCGACCAGATTAAAGGGGGGTTACATCACATGCAGGTAGCAAGCACTCTTGCCCTCGGGCGTTTGTGGTTGACAGATCGTTGTCTAACAGTACCTGTAGGGATCGCAGGGTCAAATGCGATGAAGGAAGGCCGGACTGCATCTGCTGCACTAAGACTCAACGAATATGCGGCGGCTACATCCTTCAAAAAGGTCGCTGGCTGCAAGAAAACAGAGTTCATCACCACTTGCTGAAACCCAAGACCTCACTGCTACAAGCCACAGCCAGCTGCCTTAGCCCCATGGCTCCATCTTCCATCTTCCTCGGGGAATCCGAGATCGAGAACCGCTACTTCCAGTACTTCCAACAAACAGCTGCCACAGCCTTCCATTTTCTCTGACAAGCCCAAACTTGATTCCGCGGACTAGGAGGGGAATGTGACCAAAGTAAGCTGGACGATGCGACGCACAAGGCCCCCGTAATCGAGCCGACATTCCACCTGCAATTCACCCTGGAGCGATGCACAACTAACTAGCTTGGGTGGCACAGCAAGGAGAACTAAGAAAGAGAGAACTAGGCCCCAATCGGGATGCGGTGTACCAGTAAGCTAATAAATGAACGTTGAAGACTGCCGAATCAAACTCGGACTTCGCGTGGACACTAAGGATGTAAAGGTAAGCTTTAAGGCAGTAAACCGTAATCATCTTCGATCTCGCACTTGCTTCCGGCTAAAAGGCCTCGTTTACACTAGTCTGAAAAGTGTCACAATAAATAGCGCAGACGATTTTCTAGTTTCGGTCACTAGTGGCAAACTTTATAGGAACGATACGCGAAATATTTCAGGGTTGCGGTAGTTGAATGGATTCAAAATCAGACATGAAGCACCTCTCCGAGTCGTCAATTATTCGGTGCGGTTATTTTGTATAGACAAGGACCGATAACCGAAGCGTGGGAAATCTCGGGTGCCAATTCACCCGAGCCCCCAAGTCGCTTCCACTTCGCATTCGTTATATATTCAGAGTCACAGTTACTCCGCATTCCCAATTTCTCATGAGTTCGGCCAATCATTCTCTAGCTGTCATTTCTAAGCGCTGAGGTCTCTTAGAAGAGGATGGTCTATATTTCCTATAGAAAAATTTCCACCAATTCCATAGGCAATTTCAAATACCCAAATACAGTCTGGCCACGGAAAATTCTTATTTCTTGACATGGGACTGTGTAGTTATAGGACAAGGTTAATGTTGCTGATTATTAAGATCCCTTGCTAGTGAAGGAAGGATGCAGGAATTTGATTTTCGAACTTTACCTTTAGACTGTGCCTTCCTTTTTTGGGGCTTTCCCGCTGTACGTTATTAATGCAGTGCAAAAATATAGTACGAAGCAATAAAGCTACCAGATGCGAGCCAATCACTACATATACAAACAAGTTGGTTTTTTGATTCTATAAAGGATACTACGCTCCACCTTAAAAATAATATTTAACTGCTTTATCTGCATTAGCCAACCAATAACCAGAATTTTTTGGCTGCTTCAACCCACACTATGCAATATATCAATTTGCTAAACCTTGCTTTTTTAGCTTTAAGCTACTTTACTCTTGATGTTGTTGCAGACTCTGGCTATGCCGCATCTTGCAACAGTATTCAAATTTATGATTCTGACAATGTTCGGCATTGGGTTATTTTTGCCAATTGCAGAGAGGAGTCTGGAATCTATAATGTAGGGAACGCGATCAATATCGGTTCTTGCTTTGCCAACAGTGGTGGCGGCCTCGTTGGCCGGCTCAAGTAAGATTTCTCCTTCGCTGTCTAGAATTGCACCTCTATACCTCTTTACCTGCTTCTTCTTTTATTATATCTCTTAACTTGATATCTCTTGCTAACATATATTTATAGTGGTGGTTTTGATGGTAGCTGTAGCAATATAGGGTTAAGTGGTACTATCCTCTCTGCCACTTGTGGAAATGGTGCAGGAGGCTACGACAGTACTTCAATTGATACAAGTTAGTATCTATCAATTAGCAGTACTAGTATAGCTATTAACAATAGCGAACAGATAATTGGATCGGAAATTATAATGGGGTTATGACATGTTTTGGTCAGAACGGACTCTAATAAGCAGTTTTCGAAACAGGCATTAGAGTATGACATAGTGCTAGTTTTGTCAAGATGTTCTTTAGGGTTGAATCGAGCGGACCTGCTGCTGGCAAACATCCGCAACGGCCTGGGTCCAATTTGGGGGGAAGGGTGTGTTATCCGAGTGGGATGGTAGATTGGATAGTTCTAAGGCCGAAACATTAAGTTCTCGGCATGTTTTGCACAATTATTATTTTAGCCGCTTACAGTCTGCGTGGCATTGCAGGACCCTCAGACGAATGGCTGAAATAATACACGATCAACCCACCCTCTCTGTACAGCAAAGTACTTCATAGTTGGGCTATATCTCTTTAACCACCTCATTGTGCCTTGGAAGCCCTCTAGACATATTCTTATCTTCTCTCACGGTCTTCGACAACAATTGAGGGCAGCCCGAAACCCCCCGTCCACGTGCCGTGCGGGAATCTTGATGATTCCGCGCGTCGTCTCGCGGCCTCTATCCAAGCTCGCTGTTGCCTCTTTTGTACGTCATTATGTTCTGATTCAGGCAGCGCGCGGAAGAGAGACTCATCGTAGTTTTCCTGGTCAAAGGGGGTCACCTGCCGTGGCTTGCACTGGACCTTTAAAATAGTAGAAGACGTGGAAAGTTTGGGCAAGGATATGTTCAGACATTGAGTTGGCTGTATCTTCTGAAGTGAGAACTGTTGTCTGGGAATGAAAGGTTCGAAAGGTGTAGAATTACTGGGCCTTGAAGCTCGCTTCCTGAACAATCCCATGGTGGTTTTGAAAGGTTGGAAATTGATATAGGTCAATAGTTCAAGACGATATCTGAAAGCCGGATAGATGTTGGAAAGTCCTTACTCGCATGGTGGCATGAGGAGTGTCCCCGTTATACCTTTAACTGATAAATTAGCTGGCAAGGCCAACTTTCATGGTAAGCAGCAACAACCCCGCAACCGAACCCCGACTTTTTAGCACTGGATTACCAGAGCTCCAACTTCCCCCAGCCACTGCAAACGAGCCCCAACTTTAGTGCATACTCGTTGCGGCTCCATGTTTCTCCCCAGTTGCATAGAAGCCTCGGCCAAACCCCAAATTAAGTGCCAAACTTTCCAAACTGCAATATTCCCAGCAGCCTTAGAGACGCCAAAAGGGAGCTGGTATAAAAGGGGAAGTGATCGCTCCGATAGCGCAGAGTAATAATGCCCACTTTCAGAAGTGCGTGATGTAAGTCATTACCACCGAAGTCGCGACGAGGTTGCGGGGTTGCAGGCAGATTGTCTCGGAAGAACTCCTAGTACCATCATCCCCTTGCGTTCTGCACAGCCGAGGTTAAGCGGTATCGGGTCATTGTGCTGCAGGCTACCAGAATAGAAACAGGATATTCTGGTATCATCGCACAAATTACCTTTAAGTCTATTTAATACTCCCCCTCGTCATTTTGATCATGCCTGTTCAGCCAGCTGAACACAGTCGCAATAGTCAACGCTCTAACAAATATAAAGAACCCAGCACTTGCAACGCCTACAGCCCAATGTAGATCGGCTTCGTTTCTAATTATAGAGCATATCTAGCGAGAGTTTCTAGTCCATTGACAGTGTTTAGTAACCCGGCTTTTGAAACTTGTACCTCAGCTCCAAATACGTCTGCAACATAACACATAGCTCCACCTACCCAGGTTGGACCTGTGTCGACTGCTTCATGCGCGGCAACACCTGCCCCTTTAAAATTACTAGTCTCACTCTACTCTACCAGTAATATCGATGAAATACTCTGCTATGGGGGTAATTGGCCGCTTTTCTATTCACGATCTCTTTCTCCTAGAATCGGTCATATACTTTGTATTCTTATTTGTATCCCTGTCTTGAATTAGCAAAATCCACAAATCAGAATCCACTGCCTTGGAATCGTAGCCTACAAACCTCAGCAGCTCTTATATCAGGGAAATAGTCCTCAGTTATGAGTAGGATATCCTAGCGTTCGTCATTCTAATGGCTCAGCCAACATCACATGAGAAGGTAGCTAGTCAATTAGGACGTACCCCCCTCGAGCATATCCCCGTAAGCACACATCACTCTTCCAATCATATTAACCACACCCCAAATCCCGTCTCCGGAAAACATTCTTGCCCAAACCTTTACCACCCTAGCACTCAAGGTCGTACAGGAGGAGCTACGCCTACCTTCTTCGGTGCCATCAGCGACATTAATAATTGACGGGCGGTCAGAATCCGATTCAATCAATATGCTGGTCACGAAATCTAGCAATAATTGCTCATCCTTATTAAGCGCCTGATCGTTGGACAATTGCGTGGTCACAGCGTCGAGCCACTTGCTGAGCAAAAAGGCATACTCAAGGGAACACACAGAGTGCTGAAGGGACCATGTGAGAATTTGGTTACGTGAGATGAGATTTATCCCGAGTCTAATAGGGATGCTTAACGCATGTGCTGAATGCAGTGCAGCCTGGGTGAGTTTACTGCTTCGTTGAACGGCTGGACTGTAAAGCATTGCTTTTGCGATTCTTAAAGGATCCTGCGTCTCCAGAGCGCGCCATGGTCCGATATCCACATGGAGCCGGATATAGGCGATCCTTAGTAGGGCTGAAGAGGTGAAAGCCACAGGCCCGTGCGGACTTTTAGGGTCTAGTGATGATTCGGGGTTTCCTTCCCACATGCGCGTCCAGTTTGTGAGAGCCTGCTCCAGAACTGATACTTCTTGGGGGGATAGGTTTCCATCTGAGCCAGGGCGGTATATGCTGGTCTGTCGAACGAGGAAGATCTGCTGGATCAAGGCGTGAATAAGGATATAGCCACCTAGAGAAGAGCATTTAAAAGAGGACATATTCCCTTTATTCGTGAATAGATACAAGAGCGATTTTTGAAATCCTGGATTGGGTCCTGAGAGGCGATGGAAATCTTCCCACGTGTCCGCTGTGGGCAATTTCCATTCCGCTTCTGAACAAGGAAGATCCATACTGAGCTCCGCGTTGAGGATTGCGGGTGCCGTGTTGCAAATGATACTGTGGAAGTTGGAAACACAATATATCATAAAGTTTGTTCTCTTTATGCTCTCAAGTCTGATCCAGTCTTCCCAAGTTGCGCTTGTCGCTGTG
This sequence comes from Oidiodendron maius Zn, assembly GCA_000827325.1. Taxonomy (NCBI): domain Eukaryota; kingdom Fungi; phylum Ascomycota; class Leotiomycetes; family Myxotrichaceae; genus Oidiodendron; species Oidiodendron maius. The sequence goes on along the minus strand of KN832880.1, from coordinate 1,742,659 downwards.
TTTTCTGAGTTCAAGAGCCCATGCTCTCGAATCATCGATGCCAAAATGCTCTGAATAGCTAAGGCTTCCGCATACATCTCCTTGTTGCCGCTCCAGGTTGCCATGGCCATCAGTAGCAACAGCGTCTGCCTGGTCTCTAAAGAATTGAAGCTATCATTTGAATCACATGGGGTTGCTGAAGCATCAATTTGATTAGTATTCGTCGAATTACCGTTAGTCGCAGGTGGTGTAGCCATGCGCGTTGGCCGTGGTCCAGAAGTTACCTGGTCCGCCTCTTTGCGATATAATCCCCCACTTTTTAGATCTCCATTGCGGCGGATTCGCTCTGATGCTATGACCCGCGAAGCCATGAACAACTCAACACCCTTGGTATGCTCAAAACAATATTGGCTGCCTACTGCTACAATAGCAAGGATAATCTCAGGTGAGGCTTTCTTAATCTCAATGGTAGAGATATGTAGAAATGGAAGATGGCCATGGAAGCCGCTCACGTAGCCAGCCAGATAGCGGGATAATGTGTGACGCGATGGAAGAACAAACCCCGATGGCATAACGCTATTGAAACCGGCTATGTTCAATAAAAGTTGTTGTCGATCCTCCGCAGTTATATTCCATAACGGATGTGACTTGGTAGACTTACGGCTAGCCGTGGTCAGCTCCGATTCCAGCTGAAGAGATGGTAATCGAGATCCAAACCGAGATAGAGCATTCAAACTCTCCGTATGTCCGTTAAGTCCGTCGAGGTACTCGATAGGATCTCTTTGATTGTACTCAGTATGAAATAGTCCAGGGTCATTTAAGATTTGATCTGGCCAGAAGCGTGGAATTACTGGCTCGATGTGTAAGTTTGGTGCATACCAGAATGGCGGCATGCCAAAGCTACCAAATACAGAGGGGTAATCGTGAAGGAAATTGCCGAAATCCATATCCATATCTATGACCCCAGTTGGAACACTGCCCATGGAGAGATCGTAAACCAGCGGAGTGCCTTGCAGAGGATCTGGAACTATGGTGGGTACTGTGGATAAAAGACCTCCGGTAGGATTTCCAGTTAAAAGAGGTGGCATGGGGAGATGAGACAAACTTTGCTGCGATGCTGGAAATGGAAGTTCATATTCTGCTCCACTAAGGACCGCATTCTGTTCTGCACAGTCTTCCGCCTGCGATTCTTGATGAGGCTCATGTCTTCTCCGCCGGGTGTTCTCTCTTCGTTTGGCGCCACTCGATCCAGTTGGATACACTATATTCTGATTGTCGCCATCGGCATCGGCATGAGAAAGTTTTTGATGACGAACGAGTAAGTCACTACATGGTTACGTCGTAGTAGACATTAGCGACGATTTCTGGGTGGCGGAATGAGGGAATATGACTCTCGAGCACACTAGCCATGCTCACCTTCTCGTAAATGACCGAGGACATTCCCGACAGCGGTAAGGTTTATCCTTTGTGTCTAATTCACCAAGTTAGCTTATCGGTGTGCTATCAACATGACATCAGTAAATCAGTGGGCTATGTACGTATACGCTCGTGACGCTTCCGGTGTTCTCGTCGAGCAAATGAGCGCTGGCAAAATACACATTGAAAAGCCTTGTCACGACTATGGGATGCGCCTGGAGTGGAAGGCAGCTTGTAAGGCATGTTCGCGGCGTATGAAATTTAAATTTGGAATTAGGAAGTTGGAGCAGAACTTTTACATACATGCGGGTTCGTTTTGTTTAGGCTAAGTTAAGGGCGCTAAAGAATGGCTCCCATTACATCGACTCCCCTCAAAGGGCGTGGGTCTTACTAATCATACGCCCTTTATCATCAGTATCCTTCCCCTTTAGAGGTCTGATTTGATTGAATCTAGACTCTCAATGTACCCTTGAATAGATTGAACCAAATATGGTCTTGAAAATGGATCAGTTCAATGAATTCAACCGTTTAGACCCCTTTTCTTCACTATCCCCCACCATCACCCGTACCAACTGACGCGTCTAACCTGTTAGCCTTGCCCCTCCAGCTAGCTACTCTTCAAAAGAGGCTCTTTGATGCTATCAGGTAAGAGGGGCTAGCCGTAGAGGGATGCGTCAGTTATATTCACACCCTAATATCCAGAAATAGGAAGAGATTGGCGTGGCGCGCATAAAAGCCACTAAAAGGACGCTAAGGGGTATGAATGTATGGGGAGCCTGGACACGTATTTCTAACAGGATTCGTCATCTTAGAATCAAATCATAAAAGAGGTTGATCAGACTTCTCAACGGACCGTGATCCATCACCAACAGGTCGTGCGCCATTACCACCCATGGAAAGCAAGAAAGACGCCCCTCTCCTGCCAAAACACGCGCTTGAGTGCATTCCTCAGGTTGATTTCTGCAGGACCGCTCTGGACCTAGCCTGGCATGCGCTGTCCGAATCCATCTTTAACCACTGCATACGAGTCTTCCTGATCGCTCGATGGCTCGCGAGAAAAGAGGCTAGCGAATGGAGCGAAGAAGGCAGACTCCCTTTGCTCTTTGTCGCCTGTATATGCCATGACCTCGGTACTAGCAATATCTACAACGGCAGCCAGCGGTTCGAGGTCGAAGGAGCAGACGCTGCCGAAAGACATCTGCTTTCGCACGGACTTTCAGAATCAGAGAGTCGCAAAGTCTGGGTCGCCATCGCGTTACATACGAGCCCGGGTATTGCCGAACGTATCGATCCGCTCACCCGGCTGGTACGATTTGGCGTTATGATGGACTTTTCGCAGGCTACCCGGGAGGCAATGGGAGCTGTGGGCTATACTACCGAGATTGAGATTTATCTACCACGACTTGATATTGAGAAGGTACTTGGAGATTCGGTTGTGTCCCAAGCAACAGGTCCACATGAGAGACCTGATTGCCTCACATGGCCAAGCTCAGAGAAGCATCCTAAAGGAAGCTGGCCAGGCCTCTTACTCCGTGCGCACTTGGAGAACCCAAATCACGAGGGAGTTAACCCGGCGTTCTAAATCCTCGTGTTCCAAGAGCAGGCTTATTGTACCTGGATATACGACTTAGGTATATTTGGTGAGCTTCGTGGACGAATTAATCTCCAAGACTGTACATAGTAATTACCGTTTTTCAGATGGCGGTCAAATGCGTTTTAATTATTACTCCGAAGAGCTATGTGAGTGCGGACTTACGCCAAGGCATCAACTGTCAGGCGTTTGTTAACGTGGACCCCATCTCAAGCCAGATAGCCCCTGGACGAATTTATCGCGCTTTGAAAATTTGGAGTTAGGGGATTTAGGCACTAAAGTTGGGGTTCGCTTGGACCTTCCCAACGCTCTTGGGGAGTTGTGTGGAGTTTGGGGAAAATAAGCACTAGCCTGCCAAAGTTGGGGCTGAGGGAAACAAGCACTAAAGTTGGGGTTTGGTGCGGACTTGCTGAGCTTACTACCACAAATGTTAGACCTCGCCGTAAATGCCGAGTAAAATAGAGTTAGTTACATTATCCTACGACCCAATCGGGCTTTCAGATATCGTCTTGCAAGCACTAGACCCATCCGCTACATCGACCCCCAACCATTCTAACAGGCAACATTAAATTAAGTATTCTACGATCTAAGGGAAGTGAGCAAGAATTGGGTGAAGCTAGAAGGCAATATCTAAGCGAGGTACAACGCAGAAATTCCACTTTTGAGTCCACCATCCCTGAGGGATACGGCCTTGTGGAGCCGGTATCCTAGCACAGATACGTTAACTTTATAGGTAATTAAGGTAATTAACAGAGTTGATTCTGTGTTGCTCTCCTCCGTTCTGGATGAGTCATGTATTTACTCTTTATTTAATCTGACCACCACCCTTCAAGTATTGGACAGGCTAAACAACCTCTCGATAGATATCATTTTGTCCTTAGCCAACGTCGGACTACTCTCTGTCTCACTTAGAGCCCACCCAATACATCGACCTTCAACATGTCCGCCCCTACCGTCCCATCTCCCATCTTGGCACCACCACATGTTCTCTCGCTACTCTTGCGCCTTCATGCCCTCTCTATCACACAGGAGAATATGCTCGATCGTGACATGTTCCGCCTCGATCCTAAGATCTCTCGCACGCAAAACTTCAGGGATATCATGCGCGATAAGTTCATCGCCTTAGAGCAAGATAAATGCCATTTTGTCTACCAGTTATGCCTCGCTATTAATGCTAAGAATATTGTCGAAGCAGGTACCAGTTTTGGCGTTAGTACAATGTACCTCGCATTAGCAATTGGCAGGAACTTAGAAGCGACAGGGGGAAAAGGGGTTATTATTGCGACGGAGAACGAGGCTAGTAAGGCGGAGAAGGCAAGAGAACATTGGAAGGAGGCGGGAGAGATTGTCACCAAGTATGTAGAACTTAGGGAGGGGGATTTGAGGGAGACACTGAAGGCAGACTTGCCAGAAATTGATTTGCTGCTGCTTGATAGTAAGGCCAAACTCGCCCTGGACATTCCAGAAACTGACATAGACCAGTCTGGGCCCCAATGGCGCTGCCTACACTGAAGCTTGTACAGCCTAGGATGAAAAAAGGAGCTGTTGTCATCGTTGATAATACAATCGGATCTGCATTAGCGTATAAGGACCTGTTGGCTTACCTTCGAGATCCCGAGAGTGGTTTCACGAACCTGACACTGCCTTATAGTAACGGCCTTGAGATGAGTGTTTATATGCCTATGAAGTGAGGGGATTGGAAAACGTTGTTTTTGTATTCAAATAACTTCTATTATCATTAAATCCAATCGTTTAAGTGTTTTCTTTTGCGGAACAGACCATATTAGCCCCGAATTCGCCCGCTAGATATACACAGCTATCGCTTGGCATTATTTAGATGTTCTTATTGCTCCTCACTACAGTACACCGCGGTCCCCGGGATCTCCCAGTACTGATGCCAAATTCCCGTGCAAACTCATCTACTAGCTTGATCATGTCCCTATTACTGTATATACAACCTAGGTAGAGTTATGCTTGCTTAGTGTTCTATAGTTGCTGTATAGTACTACACTCCTAACCCCTATAAAGAATACAAAGAGTTGTACTACCTTTAATATTACAGTAAGCCCTATACTATAGTATGTATGTTTGATTTCAACTATCTGCTTTAAAAATGGAGGGAGGGGGAGGAGGGTTGATACTATTATATAGGATTTTAAACAGTAACTATTAATAGATTGAGTACTTAGCTTAGCTTAGCTTAGCTTAGTCAGAGTGGGATATCTCCCATTCCGCGTCACCCAATAAAAGCAACAACTTACATACAAAGCACGCCCAACAAGCCAGCGCGTGCTGCAAGAGCATTACGCAAGCCACCATCTGTACCCGCAACAGTAATAAGGCCGACACACAGTCCGAACTTTTTATGACACCCCTCAAGCTGTGAGCCCCAGGACTGATCAAGGCAGCGAGATGGGGGAGGCTTTAGAATGCTGGCGCAGAACTTGCGGAAACAGACGGGTGGTGATGGCGATCAGAAGAAAATGAAGAAAAAAACAGGAGAGATGCTAACTAAGGGTAGCTATATAGGTAGTGCCTCAATCTCAGGCTTGCTTCTTAAGTATTGGCAATGCATAGCTCAGAATATTGGTAATACTGCAAGGGCTTATCGATAGCGAGGCTGAGTCTAGTTAAGGGTGTGTCACTTTAAACATAGAGGCAATCTGCTTTCTAAGAAGCATTGCTTGTGGGCCATTTAAATATCGGCTTTGATTTAGGAAGACATAACGAGTGCTATACTAGTCTCTGGTAGGATCTTTCGCAGTACATTCATAGGATCTCCTACTTTGATACTTCACGCTTGTATTCGTTCCCATATTCGACTATAAAAGTTAATCTGTCAGTTAGTCCATATTAGTGTTGATAGCACCACTTACAAATTTCACCTAATGCTGGGGTAGGGTCAACAGTAGTCTCCTCTGCTGCACGTTTGTGCTTATATTCGTTCCCATATTCGACTGTTTGGATGTCAGCTAGTGCTCAATCCTTCTCATCGATACCATATACAAATTTCACCCAGCTCTGGAGTGGGATCCACATCTCGTTTATATTCATTTCCATATTCAACTGTTTGGTCTGTCAGCAACACTACAATGCGGCCAGTTGTGACTACTTACAGATCTCTCCCAATGCTGGGGTTGGATTCACTTCGTCGGAAGCCAGAGGTTGTGGGGTTGGGGCTGCAGTAACCACCGCAGTAGAAGCAAGCGCTAGCAGGGCAATGAACTCTCGTGAGAAGAGCATAGTGGGTATCGTTTGAATGGCTAATATGGTTGCTTGAATTGAGAGACGCACGGTGGGAAGAATATTCGGTTCGAAAGGAGAGGAGACGAGAAACAGTCGTGCTTATACAAGTTTAGAAGATGGGATGAGATACGTAAAGACGAGGAGTATTACCGGATGGCCACAGCTAAATCTACGCAGGTTCCGACCTCTATCTACGCAGGTATGGTAGGAGTGGGTTGTAAGTGGGCCGATCTATGTCACAGTGCTACATCCCTAATGTGATTCTTACATCTGACAAGCTTTAGGCTTGTAAAACAAGCATTTTACTAGACTCAGAACGGAATCTCGGAATGTCATGTGCCATACATGTACGTGGTACCAATGGAAGAGCCTACACGATGGCATCACACGCACCGGACTAGACTAGGGTAGGAAGGTATGCCTTGACTGTGCCGTAGAAATACCTCCTATCGTCAATGCAATTTTGCAGGGAGGGGATCGTGAATAGGTTCTTTTCTCTGGCCCATTTTTCCGTCTTACTATGCTTCTTCCCCACAAATTCAGACTTTCTCGGATTCATTCTTTTATTATCTACCTCTGAGTACTCAGAGTACCAGTGACTTAGGTGTTCCAACTCATTCAGCAACAGTAACCGAAACGTCTAACGATACTGGATCAATAACATGAAGTACAGTCCGCTGGAAGACAAGGGTGATCAGGGCTCTCAATTATCCGAAGACGATGGGCCGCAAGACTCCTTGCTGTCCAGCCCTCATACGCCGAGAAAAGAGTATATGCATCGAAAGCTGGTATTACTCTCTTCAGTCTTAATTCCCACTGCTTCTCTTCTCTTCCTTGGGCTAGGTATTTGGATTGGTCGTAAATCCATCAAAGCCAATGACATCTGCCCTGTGCACGTTCAAAGTTACTGTGAGTTTCAATCCGAAATGTCCATGCTAACAGAAGAGCTCAAATTGATGTATAGCCCCCATCTTAAATGAAGTCGATACAAGTATGCATACTGTTCGTTTCAATGGCTCTTTCAAAAAGGAGAATCCATTCCGTTTAGATGCTGGGCCGGAAGTTGACGCTGCATGGAAATCCATTGGCTCTGACTGTAAATCCTTCATACTCATCTCCCATTAGCTTCTAAAACTGATTGATCTTTCAGACAAAGTCATTATTGTTCCGCCTTCAGAAGCAAAAAAGGCAGGCCTAACAAAGCCAAGCCAGGTACGAGTCGCAAAGAAATACGGCGGAGGTTATCCGGCGAACGTTGAGGTCCTTCATCAACTTCACTGCCTAGTAAGTGTGTCCCAAATGAACTGAATTCTCGTAATTCTCCAGGCTAATACTGGCTCCTAGAATCTTCTTCGCAAAGCTTCGTGGTTCAACTATGAATATTATGCCGCGAAGAAAGAAGGCCCATTTATGAACGAGGAGAATATCTTGAAATACCACTTCAGTATGCTTAACTTAGCTGACTGTTTGACCACGTACTAATCATTGAAGCACACTGTCTTGATACACTCAGACAGCAGCTTATGTGTCAACCGGACACTGCATTTCTTGGCCAGGTAAGTCTAATTTCGGAATCTGTTATCCCAACTCCGAATTTGAAAATAGATCGAAGAGAAAATCTTTCTTGTGATAGAGATAAAATGATAAGAAAGTTTATATTAATTTCTAACCTCTCAAGGTCTGGTGGGACAAGAAAGCTCCCAAGGCCTTTATCGACTTCGATAACGAACACAAATGCAAGAATTTCGAAGCGATTAGACAATGGGCTGAGGATCATCAGCTTCCTTATCTCTTAGAAGATAACGTGCCTGGAGATTTCTTGGAGGCCCCAGATATCGATTTAGTCTACTTCGAAATACCCTGATCGGACTTTGCAAGAGGTGAGCCAAACGATAAAAATTTATGGATCCAGTTCCGATGGACTGCTCGTTATGTGGGCCTTGTGTTTTGCGTGGCCAATTAGCGGCCAATGTTACAGACTACAGTACAACGCCCTAGCTTGTAGCCCCGACGATATTCTAGCTAGACTTAGCTCAATGAGAGATCGTATTATCAAGATGATAGTCGTTCATTGCCCGTCTTGTGAGGCACCGTCAACAATCTCCAGAGCTGGGCTGCGGCTCTTGCCTAATGTTAAGCCTATGCCACTATTAGCGTGGCTGCTGTTCATAATTTCTCTCCGGGTACCACCATATTTTTTTTACAGCCTCTGCCTTACATCTTTATGAAATCGGTATCCTTGTGCGTCCAAATGCTCTTACATGAGCTAATCATCGAGCTTATCACCAACGAGCTCTCCGTCTGCACGCGTTAAATCCCACGAAGCAACCGGACACCAGGTCTTCCATTCTCAGTTAATTATGGACGAACATGATTTGGCCATCTGTGCCAGTATTCCTTGATATATAAAGTCTAAAACTATCGCGAAATTCGCCTACGCTCACTACCAAGTGTAATTGACTGCGAACCGTGTCGCTGCATAAATGGAACAGCCGATTGATCTGAGAAGGATAATATATACTCACTATTCCATTATCATGGCTGCGCTATACAAATATATAGTTAAGCTAGCTTTAAATAATTAAAATACTTAATTTATGCTGCAGCCTGACAGTATACTCACTAAAGGAAACAAGTCACTAGAACCGAGAGCACGTCGAGTCATCTGCTATAGCTTGGATCTTCTCTCTTTAGCTTCGTATTCTATGTTTTAAATCAGCCTTAGGCTTCAATCAATTTACCGATCACTTTATGACCTCTTTCCTCGTGCTATTATAGTGGCTGACCTACAAGTAAAGAAATATTGAAAATAAAGTCATGTTAAATACGTAGGTGACCTAAAGACATACATGGCCATTGGAAATATTGAAAAGAAGCAACGATATGAGATCAAGACCTGGTTGAGAATCTTAGGCCAATATCGGGTAATTTCGGATATTATAAGATGGCAGCTTCTGAGGTATTACTAGTAAAGGGAGGTAACTTCAGCTACGCTAGAACAGGTGTGATAGCCTTATTCTTCCGCCTCCTAAACGTACACAACCAAATTGTTAGGACACTGGGAGTTAGACCAACCACTGCTCACGACCTCGCCAGAAATGGCCTTAGTGCTGGAAGTCGAACGACAAGTTGAAATTGAACGATAATTTATTAAAGGTGTCGTTAAGATGTTGACGATAATGTCGCTATAACTGTAACAGTATCCTGAGCTATAGTAAATCAAAGTATCTTGCACTTCAAGGTCAGAATAATATATATTTGGTACTACAAGACCACAAATGTCATTACAAGACCACTTGAACCAATATTCGTAGAATATTCGCCTTCACAACTTCTCCTCGAAGAAATATACTGCAAATTAAGCGGCAAAGAATAATAGAATAACATTCACAATCCAAACATGATAATAGATAGCCCCATGAACATACTAGACAGTGATAAAGACCCAGAGTTTGGTGAGCTATTTGCTGATGACTTGGCCGTTGAGCTCTGGGTCGAGGTTGGGCTTGTAGTAGATGATAAGGTTGGGCCTGTAGTAGATGGCGAGGTTGAGCCCGCACTAGATGGCGAGGTTGAGCTCATAGTAGATGGTGAAGTTGAGCCCCCGGTAGATGGTGAAGTTGGGCTTGTAGTAGATGAAGGTATTGTATTTGTTGCTGATGAAATGCTAGAAGACGAACTGGAAGTTGTGGTGCCAGCAGCTTCATACTAAAGGCAGAAGGGTAAGTAAGACAACATAGATATACTTGCAGAGCTCCTACCGTAGTCGCTCGCACTGATGCAGCAGGAGAAGCGCTACTATCCACACACAATCCTGCTCTCACAGAGCTTCCTTTATCTGGGAGAATTCCAATTTGGCCAGGAGCGCAACAGAAGTAGTAATAGTTCCCAATATAGAGAGTCCAACTAGAATCTGCACACACTGGAAGGGTGTTTACGGTATCCACACAATTATTAGCTAGATGCAGACACAATAAACTGTTAGCTATACTTTTTAAAGACCCTCGACCAACCCATTTAGACAACCTATGCAAAAGAGCTTGTTACTTACTGTCCGGACAGCATACTGCTACTCCTGCTAACCCTTCTGTGTAACAATTCGTGCTTGATGGGCAGCAAGATCCGTCATTGCAAGAGGTGGTATTGCTGGGGCAGGAATTTGCTGCTATCGGCCATCCTCCGTAGAACGAGGCGCGTGCATCAAGCCTTTGCGGCATCACTTTCGCGGGAATCAGTTCCCACGCGGAGATACTGACCGACACCAAAAGGAAAGCGATGTAAAGGAGCTTCATGGTGTCAGAGGAATGAGACACGTTCAAAATCCACGGTTGTAGATGGAAGAACACGCTGATTCACAGGATGATGAAAATACTGCCTTGTGCTGCAATGAGGAGGAAAAGACTGTGGTCAATAACGTTAGAGAGAAAAGCTTGTTTTATAGCACGGATAGTTCCACTGCGGCTATGCCCTGCCGCTTTCTCAGCCCTGGGGCTTCAGCTCGACTTGCCGTGTCATAACTCCTTAGAAGGCTGACGTTGTTATTGGCTTGCAAACGCCTCCTCGCGCATTTGGCCACTAACCTAACGGCACGCAGATCCTACCGAAACATTTAATCTCCCGAAGCGTGAGGGTACGAATACTTATGGAAGGGATAGTGCACAGGTTAAACGGTCCGTCAGCAGTAATGGGCGCATATGACTAGAACATGAGGCTAAAGAAGAGAAGTCTAATATACAAGAGTGTGCAGTATAAAGTCGAATGGTAGCATGGATGAGGAGAAGCGAGTCAGGGAGTCCAGGTTCGCGACACGGAACGGTTGTCAACGGCTCGTAATATAACAACTATAATTAGCCCCTGCTCTAGTAGCCAACAACTATAGTAGCGTGGATGCTGGTAAGATTGTCACGGTTTGGTAACTGAGGCTAGATCAGGCCATTCGCCAGCTGAGTTGGCCACCTAGCATACACATCCCTGCAATGTCATTTCTTGTCACGGTTCTATAAATGCGCAGCAAGTCAGGGGCCAATCACCTTCTATTGAGAAAGGAGATCAAGACACAGAAGGGAAGAGAAAGGGGCCAGCAGCTAGACGGTCTAATATAGCATGTGCGCACAGACATCCTAGCCAAATTATAGATCAAAGTAGATTAAAGTAGATTAGTAAAGGCGAAGAATAATTTAATAACTCATGAATACAGTGAAAGAGAAATAGTATGAATTTCAAGTCCAAGTTGCAGTTTAAGTTGACCGCCCAGGTAATATTCGCTCTTTTAGTTTGCCTAATTTTCGCCCCCAGATGCCGATCTTATTCACTACATAAACGAGTGAGCACAAGGTTAGGAACCTTCTTTAAGATACGTACGGGGATTATAGTCAGTTGAATAGATAAGTATATCACCTAGTTAAATGGGGCCGGTTCCTGCCTGACTAATAGAACAATAACGGCTTCCGTGTTCCCGGCCTATGGGCGGTGGCAAGATAAAACCACCGCCAGTGCCGCACAATTGCCGCAACTTGCGCATAATATTCTCGATCGCTGCTCAGCAATGTCGTTGGTACAGACGGCTTCCAGCCTTGCGAAGAGTACTTGTTTCCCTTGCCGTCGCAGCAAAAGACGCTGCGACAGGTCCCAGCCAACCTGCCAACTATGCATCCGCAAGGGAACTAGCTGCAGCTATCCCACGCACCGCGGCCAGAGGCAGCCATCGTCCCTGTATGGCCATGAGACCTCATGGAACATCGTGCCGACGCCAGATGACTCTGAAACCAACAGTAGCCCGCCGCCTCAGACGGAGCAAGCATCGTCAGGCTCTAACTCCCCTTCCTCCATCGTCGCCGCAATTCGGTTCATGGCCCCCGATGTGTTCCGCGAGGCCCAGCTGGAAACTTCGCGCCTTAACACGGCCATCCCCAGCGACGTTGCAGCCTATGTGGGCGATTCTCGCCAGATCCGAGACATGGCCATCACATTTTTTTCGTCCTCTGCTTCGTGGATGCCCATAATCTGCCGGAAACAGTTCTTCGGCACGGTTCTTAACCCATTATCCCCTCCACGCCTTGAGCTTGTTCTGTTATTCCTGTGCATGAAACTCTTCTGCACTCCGCTGCCTTCAGATGTTGGAGATGGGCAGACGACACTGTACGCAACGACGAAAAGATTTTGCTCTGAGGTTGAGGCCACAGGAGTCATGTCCATACGAGTCCTGCAAGCGGCATTGCTCATCGCAAGCTACGAGACTGGACATGCGATTTACCCAGCCGCGTATTTCACCGTTGGCGCCTGTGCCAGATACGGTACTGCCATAGGTTCAGATAAGTTGATGACGGACCATATTGGAGATGGCAAACTAGGACAATCGTGGATAGAAATCGAAGAGATGAGAAGGGCCTGGTGGGGGGTCTTAATCCTTGATCGGTGAGTGAGCTACAGTGTGCCACCCACAGCCGTTGAAGACCGAGAGTTATGTGGAAGCTACTTGGATTGCTAACTTTTAGCCAAGCCTTCTGAACCTTGGATGTCCTTCAAGATGTCTGGCGACAAGAGATCCAGAATTTGATAATTACCTCCCAGTGGACGATCAACCTTTCTTCAGTGCCGTAGGAAGCTTTCCTGCCCTTATGCTATCTAAGCACTAAGCTTCTGCTGACATCTTACTTCCCCCCAGATGACAAAACCCGAAGACGCCGTTAGCATATCTGCCGGGTTTAGTCTCAAAATAGGTATATTCGCCCGCATAGCTCAAGCTACGTATTTGATAAGTCAAGTACTTCAGACTTTAGGTTCTACACAGTTTCAGTACAAAGCAGAATCTATAGCTAGGCTCGAAAAGAACACGACCCAGTTGCGTCGCACTCTCGGAGCGTTAGTTCAAGCGACCGAAGAGGAAGTTTCGATTCGCGAACTAGCATTTTGCTGTCAAGCGGCTATATGCTACTGGTAAGCAGAGTTGCCTCTAATGGATGGTTGCGTGTTTTAACTCTGGCTAGTGGTATACTGTTACTTCAGGATCATTACTGGCAACTACTTGACATCAGGTCAACTCAGGACGCGTATGACAACATGTTTCCGGAAACTCGGCCTGCCCTAGATGTCTTATGGCTCATGGCATCAGGTCTACGCAATGAGATAGCACAAGGGGTGATTCCGGATAACAAGTTTACTATATTCCTAATGCAAATCGTATATCAAGCTGCGTCCATCACCATTACGATCGGCCAAGGTAATCCCGATGAAGCGAGCAAAGAGAAGATCGATACATTCAAATGGTTGCTACAACATATGCGGGCTCGATGGCGAGTGGCCGGTAAGTCTGATAATGAATCACTCCATGGCCAATCTCTAACTAACAGCATTTAAAGGCGTCTATTTAACCATTCTGAATGTTCACGAGGCTGTACTGACTTCAAAAACTTTATAAAACAGCACGAACCACTGCGAGATAAACGTAATTGCGATTAAGTGTTCTGATAACACTAGTTCCTCTGTACCATATATATACTTTCGCAATTTTCTGTTGTGCAAGCATTGCCGATTTCAGAGGCATAAGGTATCAGTTGAACTCTTTATAAAAATTCTTATGACCAGCAAAATTACTCAATAGGCAAAGCTATAAGAACGAATTAGACATATTAAAGCTCCGCCTTCTACAAACTCAGTGGTCAGAGTTCCTTTCGCCAGATAGCTCCGCCATGCCCGAGCGAGTTCGTCCGACCAGCTCCAAGTAGTGGTCTACGATGCTGACTACCTGGTCCTCGAAGCTCTTGAAAGTGAAACCGAATACATTCTCCGCCTTGGCAGCGCTGATTGTAATTGGGAGGGTTTGAGGGTTCTCTGTGTAGTTAACAGTGAAGATGCCCTCGGTACACTCCTTGGGGTAGCGTTTCTTGACAATCTCTTTCACCTGGGCCCATTCAATACCAGTTGGATGATGAGAACTGGCAAGGAAGTCTTGGTTACCAGGGACAGAGCGGTCTAGTGCCTTGACGTGCATCAAAGCCACGTCTGCGACGTGGACGGCAATGCCCGGAGCGGGCTCTAATGAGTGCCCCAGCAGAGGGGCCATAATCAGGCCATTTGTCCCCTTCGTGATTCGGCTTGGGTCTGTGACAGTGTCGTCCCGGCCGAGGACAAAGACTGGCAGGATGTTAATGACATCAAAGGACGGCTTGTTCTTCGCGATCCAGTCATAGGTATGTTTGAGGGCCCTGGCCTTTGATGCTGCATAGGCTGCCATTTTCATAGGGAATGGCCCTTCTGAAACTGCAGACCGACGCGTCTCTACTCGCGGGCAGTGGCGATGTCAGCGGAATGCATCTGGAGGTGGAGAGGGAACGCACCATCGAGGGATTCTTTGGAGCCAATGTCAGAAAACCCAATGATAGACAGAACAGACCCTGTTATGACAATCCTGTCGATGCCCGAGGCCTTGTTGGCCGATTCCAGCATTCCCACAGTGCCCATGACAGCCGGCTGGATCAACTGAGTCTCGTAATCAATATCATCCGGCAAGTTTACATCCAGTGGCGATGCGACATGGACGACGTATTTAACGCCTTTGACGGCATCATCGTAGGCACCAGGAACAGTAATATCTGGGACAACAACATGAGTCAACTGCGCCGAGTAAGGAGCAGCAGGCTTCAACGCTTTGATTTTCTCGAAACCAGCGGTAGTCCGAACAGCAGCGCACACCTGGTAGCCTGTTTCCAGAAGCTGGACCAGCACACGGAAGCCGATCATGCCCGTCCCGCCACTGAGCTATTAAATGTATGTGTTAGCAGGGTATATTACCCTATGTTCAGGAGTTTGTTCCGTAACATAGAAATGCTAAGATTCTTAGACACTGACAAGTACTAGGTCACCCGCCATGATTTTTGATGTCGTGACGGTGTAAGTATAAAAATAGGACGAAGTATTCCCCTATTGCGGATCCTTAAATGCCCAGCTGCCGATGTAAAGGCTAAGAAAGGAAAAAGAAATAATCTTCTCAACAGCACTTTGTGATATCTGCCCTCTCCAACAAGCAGGAGACGAATACCACTATATACAGTAATTAGGAGCGTAATTGATAATCGACTCATGCTGATCAGTAAGCTTGCAGCCCTAGTGAGTGGGTTTCACTAATTCAAAAATACAAGTAAATAGTACGAATTCTTAACTACATCCGCCGAAATAGAAAATCGCTGCCAAGTACGCCGCGCGTGGCTACACTACTGATCTCGCACATGGGGGGCGCATATGCCGCAAAAAAAACCCGACGGTCAGCGGAGGCGCGTATGTCGGCCCATTTGTTCCCAAAGGCTTGGCTGTCCAGTCTGCCTCTCAATAGTTAAGACCCTAAAGAGCTTCAACAAACCGAGGGTACTGTTCGTACTGTTCACCCACAGGACAGTACCATCCAAGGTTGATTACGGAGCAGCCAAACATATGTCGACCAAGTCTAGACGTATCTGTTGATCCGAACTTAATGCGGGATTTGGAATTTGGACTGTAGGTTGTCGAAAGCCGCGCCGATGCGGAGACTCATGTGCACGATGTGGATGACGCGGGCTTCTGCGGGCTTCTGCGGGCCTCCGCGAATAATCCTTCGTGGCTATGCGGGTGATGCGGTTGATGGAGAAACCGCAGAGCCCGGCGACCCGGTCGGGTAACCAGTACGGCCCCCCTTGTCTCCATGCCTTGGCTACTAACTTGAGTCCCGCAACCAGCCTACCAGCAGGGTGGGACGAGCTAGAATCAGCAGTACCTAATTCCTGTGCTGGAATGATTTTAAGCGAGACGCAGTACTTTGGCATGCGGCGCCTTAGGAGCTTGTATTAATACTCTCTAATTTCTTGGATTCGGCTGGACAGTCGGGTCTTATTCATCTGAGGCACTATGTTGCTGATCTTAACTGAAGTTAGACATGATCACTGATACAATAACTGAGTCAAACTGCGAGCACACTGAAATATATCTAACCTAGTTCGAACATTGGACTTGATTATTGATACGGTGGATTGAACGACGCCGTGACATACGGCTTGACAGAGATGATTACTGATGCGGTGGATCCAGCCAAATTTATAGCGCTTTTGAATAAGGGCTTAAAAGTCACTGGATGGTAGACATGATAATACAATACCGTTACTCAAGTCAAACCGCCGTCACTCGACTCTTTGGAATATCGGTTAATCAACGTCCTTCAATTTCATAGCATTCCGGTCGAGGGCTACGTCCTTAAATGCAGGATTGCCCACGCCAGTATACTCTGAGACCATGGTCCATTATTGGTGCGCCTAATCCGGAAATTTTCTTTCCATCATTTCGCGAATCCATTGTTCTCATCGACAATCGAACTATCTAATGGCGGTGCCTTCTTACGAAGACCTCGGGTTACCAAGGAAGGTTGCGATCATGGCGGCACTCGTATCGACTCAGCTCGTACAGGTTGGTAGTCCTGCAGATGGACTACATTTAAGTATACTAACCTGCTAATTCTCCAGATGCTGCCTTTCGGTTCTGGGCTTGCAACAGCCTCCAGTATCGCAGAGCAAGTTGGCGCCTTAGATATCGAAGGCGCTTGGATTGCCGCATCATATCCCATGACTCAAGGCGCCTTTGTCCTCATTGGCGGCAGATTCGGCGACGTATACGGTCATAAGAATGTCCTACTTTTAGGTGCAGCATGGTGGCTGATTTGGTCACTCGCGACGGGGTTCGCAAAAGGGGTGATTGAGATATCACTGTTTCGTGGCCTGACGGGAATCGGTGCGGCGCTCATTATTCCAAACGCTGTTGCTCTCTTAGCACATACTTTTCCGCCAGGCAGACTAAGGAATATTGCAATGGGCCTTTTTGGGGCAATGGCCCCAATTGGAGCAGCCGGTGGCTGTGTGATCGCCGCGCTGCTTGTTCAGCTGGCGCCCTGGAAATGGTTATTTTTCTTTTTTGTCATCCTTGGAGTCGCTGTATTTTTGCCATTGGTGTGGCTGGTGCCAGATGCACCACCATCAGACAAAGGTGGAAAGATAGACTGGGTCGGTGCATACCTGGGTGTGGGTGGTTTGATTTTGTTTAACTTCGTGTGGAAGTGAGTTATCTTCTTTCTTCTAAAAGTTGTCCCAAGTAAACGGCTAATACGGCCTAGTCAAGCGCCAATTGCTGGCTGGCAAAATCTCTACGAATACATATTACTCATAGTCTCAATCCTTCATTTCTCGGCATTCACATTTTGGGAGGCTCGGGTCGCCAAATCCCCTATTCTCCCCTTCAATATCTGGACTGCACCTTCTATTCTTGCATTAGTCATTACCGTCTTCTTTGCATTTATGAGCTTCGGAGTATTTTCCTGGTATACATTCCGGTGGAATCTGAAAATACGCGACGAAAGCTTGTTAACTGCGGCAGCTGAAGCTCAGCCACTCACAGTAGGTGGTGCTTTCGCGGCTGTCGCGGCAGCTTGGCTCATCCCGCGGCTTTCTGCCCAGTACATACTAGCTATTGGTGCTACTTCGGTACTAGTTTCCAATCTCTTACTGGCGACAATGCCAGCCCAGCAGAGTTACTGGCGGACAGAATTCTGGGCAGTGGCCATTGTGGCCTTTTCTCCTGATTTTATTTTTACGGCAGCACAAATTGTTGGGAGCAACTCAGTTTCCAAAGATAAACAAGGGATTGCAGGATCTTTGATTGGAACTTTGATGACTTACGGGATGAGCACGGGTCTCGGATTTGGTGGCACGGTGGAGTATTATACGAATCGTGGAGGAACAGATCTTGTCAAAGGCTATCGAAGTGCATTGTATCTGGGAATTGGATTTGCTGCCACATCCTTAGTTCTAAGTCTTCTCTTTGTCAGAATTAGTAAGGATAACAGGGAAGGCTGGGATGAAAGGGAAGGCACAGAAGAAGAAGGGACCTTGTAAATGTTCCTCTCTGCAGGTGTGACGATTTAAGTATCACCAACTGAAAATATGGGAGCCGGGATGTGGTTGTGAGATCCGAGGACAGTGGTGCACTATTCGGAGTTCGATGTAACTTAACACAGAATACGTGGAACTGATGTAATAACAGGTTCAAGAATAACTAGATATTATGTAGATAATTATACCATCCTCTTTTTTGGTTAGCAGCATTGGAATGAAGCTAAAATATTTTCAGGAGGTAGTTGTTGGGGTGTATAGAATAAATTAAAGTTAACTTTTTTCCCTAGAATCTCTTAGTTTTAAATATTAATATTCTAGTGGATTTAACCCATTAGTTGTCATAAAAAATGCCTTTATTCTCGAGCCCCATATGTAAAACACCACCGGAATAGGAATTAAACCCACGGCGATACACCCAAGCACAGTGCTGGCCCACTTAACACCCAGATTCTGAAATTCCTAATCTGTAGATGTTCATCTACAATGCAAAGCAATTTGTTCTATATAACCAGTCGGTAATTAAACAAGTACCACAACAAATATTCCGTTCAGTCCTTGTCTTCTCCCTAGAGAAGAGCATTGTTCGAAAACGATTCCAGAATTGTATCCTAACTTGGATCGAAACTAAATCAAAGTCCAAGAAGATTGAGGCGCTGCTCTATAGACACTCGGCGACACTTAGACTCGGTCGAGGTAGTAGCCTTCTTGCCAGATGGTACGCAGGTCGTGTCCAGGTCATACAAGAGAGTGTGGCTCTGGGATGCCGTAACGGGAGCGGTCCTACAGACACTTGAGGGCTACTCGGACTACGTCACTCGGTCGCATTCTCACCCGATGGAAATATTACACGTGCTCTATTTATATTAAATAATCAGGTAACGGAAAGGAGGGCCAAATATTCTCTGGCTTTCTCCTGCTTATCGAGTAAATTATGACGCTATCGGGCAAAAAATTGTTGTTATAGGACACTCATTAGGGAGAATTTCTATTCTTGGATTCAATGAGGTATCCAAGCGCATATGTAGGACTATCATAGGGTATAGACCGCATTATGTATATAATTATATTTTCTTTATTCTCTTTTGCAGGGTGTCTAAGGGAATATATCCATTTATAATTATCTATAAAGCCATTCGATTTCTACTCTAGAATAGTTATGTACTGTCCCTTGTATAACGTAATAGAGAGACATTTTCCACAGCAACCATTTGTTAGCAAAAGGGCGAGAGTAGTGCTGTACAAGATCTTTTGGGCACGTTATGATGGAGTAATATTGCCTCAATACCTCCAGTTTGCTCACTAGAATGGGTATTGTGGCTGAAAATAAAAGCTGGAAGTGTTTTCAAGGCGGGGGCCGATTTCGCTTGTGACTGTAACTTACTGCTAGTCAAGTTATGAATCAGATGAGGCTCTGAGAGGGTGAGATTTGGCACCATTGTGGTCAAGCCGCTGGACAGTAAAACATCATGAATAGGTGGCTGCCTTCTATTTCTGCTTCGCTGTCTAATTCGTGAAGTATTATGTGCGGATACAAGTTAATACACACACCCCTTTAGCTGGTTCGTGCATTTATCTTGCTTAATGAACAGGACACCGATTTCGCACATAGCTGTATCGGGCGGCCAGGAAAACTCCGCGCGGGATTTTGGCATAATCTCCGCCAGGGGCTTTTGTCCGGTCAGCCAGTTGCGCATCGAAAACATTTAGACAGTGATAGTGCTCTCTACGGTATCCCTAATCTCAGATAAAGCTTCGTCCCCCATTATTTCCGAGCGGGCTGGCAGTTACTCGCCTTATTCGCACGGAACGAGATTTCTGAATATTCAAATCCCAAATCATGGAAATTATTTATTTTACCTTACATCCAAAAATAATTTCCGAGGGCAAATTATCTCTCACAAATCTTGATTGGAATAAAGCCCTCTCCACACTGGCACAGCAAGATGGAGTACGGAATATCTTCTGGGGCCAGACAATTGAATCTCCAGATAAAGTATACTTACTAATTGGTAAGTCCCCATTAAAATGTTATCAAGTTTTTCATCATGCCAACAGGTGATGGGCGAAGATTGGATATCAATCAGGCACTGTCTGAATTTCATGCATTCAACCAGTTTTACATCATTTCAATCTCATCTTGATTGCGTTATCCACGGTGTTTCTCAGTCTTTATATACATCGCTTGCTCCGTATAAGCATCCACGAGTTTTCCAAGCCGAATTGACAGAAATCGTAATTTTCTCTTCCTTCACCTCCAGTTTTGTCGACAGGTTTGCCGCTTTCTCGTCTACTATTGAGCATGCAGATGGATGCACTGGTATCGCCAAAGCTTTTGCGACAAACGGAGTGAAAGACGGAGAGAATGAGCATAATGGGACTGAGGATCTATATATTGCTGTTATTGGATGGACAGATTTAGGGGCGCATCAGAGGGCGATGGAGACAAAGGCTTTTACAGAGAATGTCCCGTTAATTGAGGACTCTGCTAAGGACATTACTATGTATCATGTCAAGTTGGAGATCGTGTAGGGACGTGAGATTGGGGTACGCTCGGCGTATATTCAGGAGGCGATGCCGTCTGCATTCTGAATTTGCTATCTCTAATTTATATCTTAACTTCGCGGAAGCTCAATTCTATATATGAACAGGCGCTTCGGGGCCGAATAGATATATACTGATGCCGTAAAAATAATTCTTCTGGATGGATGTTACCTGATCAGATGGATAGTCTTGAGCTTTAGATTACATGAATAGATGAAGTCTAAGGAGCCGGATAGTGTGATGCCCTGGGAATATCGCCAGTGGCATTATCAGTGTTCAGTCATTGCACTGTTCCCTACATTATCAAGACCGCATGAGCCTAAGCGACCGGAGGACTCAACACCGGACATTACTGACCGACCTAGATCCGGTTCCCACCGGGCTTGCTCAGTCGGGATCAGATGTCCGATCCAAGAGGTTTAATTCCGGCCTCGATTTTTACCGGGCGTATAGGATCTGTAGAGCCTCGGTTGTCCAATTCCGGTGATTGAATCCGAAAAAAAGATTGTCGCTCACGGAGCATAGAAGATATAAAGAGCAACCCAATTGTCGAGCTGCATACCAAAGTGAGTTTTGGTCTAAACTGAGTTTTCAACATGTCTGACGGTGGAATCAATGGCGAGGGTAACTTCAGTCATGGAAATGCCATCACCGGACCTGTGGCCGACCGAGTTATGCCTTTGTTCTCCATGAAGGGCAAAACAGCAATTGTGACTGGCGCAGGAGCTGGAATCGGATTGGCTGTCGCTCAGGCATTCGCCGAGGCGGGCGCCGATGTTGCGATTTGGTATAACAGCAACAATAAAGCGGTTGAGCGGGCAGCGGAGATCGAGCACGAGTATGGAGTAAAATGTGAGCACTTGCCACGAACTGAATCTCTCGTATATTTAACACAGAATTCTAGGCAAAGCTTACAAGGTCAACACAACAAAGTATGAAGAGGTTCAGAGAGCAACAGATGAGATCGTTGCAGAGTTTGGAGGCCGGTTGGACATCTTCGTTGCTAATTCAGGTATTCCCTGGACTCAGGGTGCTGCACTCGAAGGAGAAGTCTCACATTATCATGATGTCGTCAACATCGACCTTGATGGAACTTACTATTGTGCACGAGCTGCCGGAAAATACTTTCGTCGCCAGGGACTGGAAGGGACCGATCTGAATGGCAAAAGACTAGGCAAAAGCTATACTTGTGGATCTTTCATTGCGACTGCAAGTATTAGTGGCCACATCGTTAACATTCCACAATTACAAGCAGCCTATAATGCAGCCAAAGCTGGTGTCATTCAACTTTGCAGATCTCTCGCTATTGAATGGGTTAAGTTTGCAAGAGTAAATTCCATATCGCCTGGATATATTGCAACCGATATATCCAATTTTATCCCTCAAGAGATGCGGACTATTTGGAAGAATAAAATTCCCATGGGGTGAGTGACTCTTCGGTTTATTAACTGCTACAGTACTTGAAAGTTTTCTAATTGTGGTATAGTCGGGAGGCACATGCAAACGAGCTGAAGGGAGCCTTCTTATTCTTTGCTTCAGATGCATCGTCATACATGACTGGTGCTGACCTGGTCATTGATGGTGGATATACTGTAGTTTGAGTCTGCTGTCATCGGCATGTTCTAGAATCATTAGCTACTACAAGTTAAATTGTATTTTGAGAGCTTTGAATTTGATTCCATGACTCATAATTGAAGGCTCCGTAGGTTGTGCTAGGTGGTGAGATTAATCTTCTACTATTTAGTATTGCGCTGCATTGACAGATTATGAACAGGTTTAAAATGGCTGGAAAAATACTTCCATTTCAAAGCTTTGGAAAGAAATATACGAAGTCTACTAAAGTACAACTTTCATTCTCAAAGAAGAAGAATTGCAACAGCGTCATACATCTGCTCCAACCCGGGAGGGTAGGCAAAGGAGAGGCAGCGGGTGCAGAAAAGGTGATCAATCCTAGAACAAATGATTTCCTGCAAGCTTTAGTATCTTTGATCCTATCTAAACTAAGAAGTTAATACCACAAACACTGAAATATTTGGCCACTTGAAACAAGCATACGCAGAAATAAGCATTTGATACTAGATGACTGGCAATTAATTTTGAGCTCCCTGGATCAAAACCTTAATGACATTTTCGTGCTTCTCTCGCACCAACTGGAAAGCTTCCTTCGCATTTTCAAACTTGAATCTGTTAGTGACCAAAGGCCTCACATCAATTTTTCCGCTAGCAACTAGATCGACAGCGGTAGGATAACAGCCGGTAGTGTAGCGGATGGAACCACGTATTGTAAGGTCCCGAATGCATGCGATGGTAATGGGAAAGTCCACGATCTAGTCCGAGTCAGTAGATATTCCCCGTTTGGATAAGTAATGCTAAAACGCTCGAGAGTAAATTTACCTCCTTGCCCATGCCTGCTTGAACAAAAGTTCCGCCTTTCTTTGTCAAATAAATTCCGGTTGCGATACAGCTCGCAGCCCCAGTAGCTTCAATCACAACATCTGGACCTTCACCGAGGTTAAAACTCTCCTTGATCATGTTCGCCAGCTGCTCACTCCACTCCATATCTGTCTTCTCGCTCGAAGGTTTCTTAGGAGGCAGAAAGGTATCATCGGCGCCATAACTTCTGGCGAAATCCAATCTCCCTTGACTGATATCTACGCCAATCACCTTCTTTGCCCCGTAAATCTTTGAGACCTTCTGGCAAAGGACACCGATGGGGCCACAACCAAACACAACCACAGTTTGGTTCGCCCGCACGTTCCCTACCTTAGTCATCTGCACAGCACAGGCGACTGGCTCTACCAAAGCACCTTGCTCCATATCCATATGATCAGGAAGCGGGACACAATAGTCTGCCGCGGCTATGAAGTATTTTGCGAGAGTGCCATCCCAAGGAGGAGTAGCAGCAAAAACAGTACCGGGACACAAGTTGTAAGATCCAGATCGGCAGTAGTCACAGCTGTGCGCACCATTAATAAATAACGTAGCAGTTACTGAGATTGACTGACTGTCGGCACGGCACTCCGGGTTCAATTGCGACACGATCTCCAACCTTGAGGTTTTTGACAGCAGAACCTATTTCCACGACAGTTCCCGAGCTTTCGTGTCCCAGAATTATGGGTGTTGTGAGAACAAAATCTGCCCACCTAAGTCATCAAAGCGTTCCACTTCACTTATGCGGATCACCAACCTCCAATCCTTCCATGATCATAGTAATGCAGATCTGAGCCACATATTCCAGTCTGAGCAATTTGAACTCGGACATCCCAAGGATCTCTCAATTTGGGAATCGGCCTATCTTCAAAGTCGGCCTGCGCAATAGCCCTCAACACAAATGCCGGATTCTGACCCTATTGCAATCTATTAATTGCATTGAAACACTATTAATGTTTGAGAACGTTGGGGTTGGTACCGTGATGACTGTCATCTTGCAGTTCGTAAAGATGCGTCGATGGTAGAAGCAGAAAGGAGCAATGTGGAACTCAAAACATTGTCTCAAAAATTAAAATTGAAGAACGGTTATATATACCCTGATGGGCATTAGCACTATACGACAGTTAGGAGTCACTTGGTAATTCGCTTCTGGTCTATTATTCCCATGACTGGAAAATCGGTCAACACATGTCCGAAGCGACCCAGTCGCTATCAGATGTGGAGCCTATTCTTTATGGATAACAGGATATACACAGGACCGGATAGACGCGGAATTCGAAGTCCGCCAATAGATCACCATTACATCCTTATTAAAGACATCGAGACGGACTTCTGTCATGGATGGCTTGACCGGAGAACAGTTGTCCGACGACTTGCCCCACCAAAATCTAGCAGTAAGCTGTAAGCAGTAAAATTACCGTATAGAAATATCCGGGTATAGTTGCTCACAGTCGAGCAATGAAACATAAAAGTAACATATACTCTCCTCCTGGAGGAACTAAAACTATTGGATTTGCCGAATACCTCACTGTTCTCGTCATGATGGGCTCACAGGAAATTTCTTCTCAAGAATGGGCTCCAACGCCGAAGTTGCCTGATAGCGTTATGGAAATGTTCGACATGACTGGAAAGGTTGCTATTATCACTGGCGGTTCGGGGGGGATTGGATATGAAGCAGCTCGAGCACTTGCAGAAGCAGGCACCAATGTCAGTTGCCTTTCCTGTTTCTAAAGATCTCCTATTGCAACGTTACCCCAATTAACCATATATTCAGATTGCCCTTTGGTACAGCCGAGCCACGAATACTGATACGCTTGCAGCTGCAATTGAAGCAGATTTTGGCGTCAAGGCAAAAGCTTATAGGTGTGCTGTTGAAAATTTTGAAGAGGTGTGTTTCGCGAGCAATGTTATATGACTCCCGCTCATTGAGACTTCTCGCAAAAAGGTCCGGGATCAAACGGCTGCGGTTGTGAAAGATTTTGGTCGACTCGACGTAATGATTGCAAATGCAGGAATATCCCGCCCAGCAGGTCCTTACAACTCAAAAGAGCTGCTATTCCATGGCTGACAGCTCGTTAGGCGGTATTGATGACCCCATTGAAAACTGGGAGCAAGTCATTGGTGTAAACTTAGATGGAGCGTACTACTGCGCCAAAGTGGCTGGCGAAATCTTCCGAAATCAGGGATCTGGGAATCTCATCTTTACAGCTTCAATCTCTGGCCACATAGCAAATGTTCCACAGCGCCAAGTATGTTTTAGCTCTCATGCTTTTTTTCAACAACTAACAGAGCTATATAGACTTGCTATAATGCCTCCAAAGCTGGAGTCATTCACCTTGCCAAGTCTCTTGCCGTGGAGTGGGCAGGATTTGCACGCGTGAACGCAATTTCACCAGGATATATCAAGACACCAATATCTGCAGGGTGCTCTAAAGAGATGAAAGATGAGTGGTTCAGTCTGACCCCAATGCGACGTGAGGCAGATGCGAAAGAGTTGAAAGGGATTTTTCTTTACCTAGCGAGTGATGCTAGCACTTTCACCACGGGGGCAGACATTATCGTAGACGGAGGATATTGCTGCCGATGAATCTTCACATGGGTAGTTCAAAAGGGCTCTCTTAACTTCGCGCAACATAGTGGGATTTTATTTAGAGGCTCGTTACATTGCCATATCTCTCCCTTGCGTCTGCATTCAGTCAGATAGGTCAATTCTGAATTTATATCAATAAGTGACGTAGTGCAGGAGACCTTGAGTGAACAACTGCACCTCTGTGCCTAAACGTATCAGAGTGAGAGTCCCAAAACAGATAGCTTATTTGGATCTTCTCTACTGTGAAATATCGTCCTCACAATTCAATCAAATGCCGCCATCCGATTCACGAAATCAACAATGGCTGATTCTTGTCTAAAGACCGAACATATTAGCGAATGCTCCCCAATTGATGTACAAAACAGGCATTAAATCGACAAACTTACAGTATATTAACCCGATCGAAAGGTTCAAGCTCCGATCCAAAAACGGGCCACATCATCGGGTATAGACCGGTTAGCTGATCCTGCAGTGATTCCTGGGTAGGCCCGTCCGTCCCGTCATCAGATGAGATATATGGCTGAGTTAGGTATATCACGACGCGAAGGCAACGATTTGCTGTAGGATTAAGCCTTATCATTGATTCCAAAACTCTGGTTGATTCCTGAATCTGGGCACGCCATCCTCTGGCCATGTCCGAGTTTGGGTTGTTGCGGAGACAGACTATTGGGATAAGGACAGCCTGAAACAGGAAATATAGCCCGTACCAGGACGCCATCATTGTCTGGGCATTGCCAAACCAGAAACTCGAAATGAGCTCAACTGACTCCCTTGCAGCATCAAGACAGCGGTGGAACGCAATATCGGTATGCTCTAGATCCTCCGTATTTTCCTGATCCGTTCCCCACTCTGGGCCCGACATGGCCCGCCGAACAAGAAATGGACGGTACGCCAGTATCCTGAAGTTGCGATATCGCCATTGAAGGGTAGCATGGCAGAGTATGTATTTGGGAAGTTGCATCTTGTGCAGTTGAAAGTAATGAGGCAGTGAGCTAAGCCAGGGATGGATTGACGAATCGTCTAGTTCAACCATTTCCTTTGCCGTAGGGAACGGAGTTGAGATCATTCGTGCATAGATATGACAAGTAGCCTTGTGGAAAGTACACTGGGCTCTTAAGTGAGTGTAAAGTGTGGTTTCATCCGCTGGCAGTGGTCTTTGAGATGTGGATGCCGTGAGGTCCTGTCTGGTCAGCAAAGTATCCATGCCTCTAGCAAATCAAGCAATACTGACAGAGTCGTGTATATTTATTGGCAATTCAACGTCGACCCCGCTTTGTGGAAAATCAGGCGGCCTAGAGAATGTAATGATGCTTCCCATGTCAAACACATACAAACACCACCAAACCCTCCGCCTCATCTCTACTACCAGTGGATCCCACTGCCGGGTTGGAAATTCCTTGTGAAGCCCAATCCCCATGGCTATACGCCGTGCCAAACCGTAGTAGTTATAACTTGAATTTGGCTTGTTTCTCATCTGCACGTAATTCGACATCAAAGTCAAGGCCTGAACCAGGACTACATTTCCTGTTTCCAATAGATCAGTTGAAAATCTAAACTTTGCCGCCTCGAATAGTGCTGTATCAACGTCTGTATGCTGCGTAGCTGCTGACCATGCGCCTAGTGCAGCTACAACATACATTAGGACTTGCCAGGCATTCCCGCTTGGACGCGGAATGACTTCCATGAATTGGGCTCGAAATGTTGCCTCATGTACTATGGGGTAGGAGCGATGATATAGAGAAAAGTAGTCATCAATGAAGCCATCCAAAGCTGATGGTGAAGTAATATCGAATGGTACTGTGGACGGCCCTGGGCTTGTAGTCCCAGAATCATGGTCATTGTCGCCGCCGGTAATACGCAAAAGTGCGGCCCCTGATGCAACGCCTACAACATCTTAGCGCTTGGCGACGTAATACTAAAGAGATGTCCCACCGAGATAACCACTGCCATTTGTGTTACTAGTCAGACTTCCCATCCCATCCACGAATTTCCGCCCACCAAACTTTCCATTACGTTCGTCCCATTCGAAATTTTCTGCAGTTGGGAGACTCTCCAATGAAATCATAATACTCCGATGAGAGCGCGATATCTTATCAGTGCTCGGTGTATCCAACCTAGAACTTATCATCTGAGTCATGCCAATCCTATGCTCTACATTTGATGGCCGCATATTCTCAGAACTCGGAGATACGATGTTTTCTGGTGTGAATAAAGCCTGCTGGGGGACGATTGAAGCAGTTTTGCTATACCCTGGGGATCGACCGTAGTCCAAAGAGCGAGGTGGATATGCAGATGGAGTTGCAGTTTCTCTACCAACTCCAAGGGAGGGAAAGGATGGCTCATGGCTTCCTCCATCTCCTTGCTGTTGCCTGAGTCTCTCCAGCAAGGCCTTTGTCGAGGCAAGTTCTTTCTCAACTTGTGTCAAATGGCTGCGATTCTATTACTGACGATTGCGGGCAAAACAATGGTGCAATCATACCTCCTCGTTAATGGTGTCTTACCAGGTCTCTCATATTTACAGACCTTCTTGTACTGTCGGCACGACGAGCAAAGGGGGAGCAACCTGTCACACTTCAAGCACACAGCGGCTGTCACCAAAGCTGCTCTGACATATCTGGGTTAGGAATCTCACTTTAGATTTCTTTCTGCTGCATTCCTGGCATGCTCTCCGACCAACCTGTCCGGAGTCATTCATGTGCCCCAACTCCATCATTTTCCAGTTGTGCGATAACCAGGGATTTTGATAGAAGCGGAAATATTCACTCGGATCTGGACGTTCTTCGCGTCGGCCATCCGGTGCCGATACCCAGGAAAGCCGGCGCCGGCGTCATCTGGACACACGGACCGGAATCCGAAGTCCGCCCGAGCCGCACCCACAATCACCAAACTTGCTTTAGACGATACCGACGATGCCCGAACACTTTCAAACTGTCTCGTTAGAGAGAGGGGGGAAGGAGTTCTATTTTGTCCAAGGAGATTCCTAGTCTTAGCAATGAGCGACAGACTTCTATGCCTGGTCACGTGACATGACAGGTGATAATTCGCATTAAAGATGGCAAGCTAGTTGAATGACACAGGCACTAACTGAGGCGTCTCTATCACGTGCTAGAGCCAAAAGCGTTCCGAACGGCATATGTATGGTATTTTATTTGGGGTATGCGTCCCTACGCAAAATTGAGATGTCAATAGAGAAGCCGTTATCTATTTAAGCCTCCTACGGCTGGAACTCTCATAAACCCAGAAAAAGTTAGGAGCCACGGTAAACACTGCAGCATTCAGGCATGGTTGTTTCAGGGGTACGTACACACCAATGAAAGGCAATCTTAAGTCTGGATAACTGAATGTGGGTGAGAGCGTGGGGCCCTACGTGTAGGGATTCCCATGTTGTGCGATTTCCCATTTTGGATGCCTACGGTAGGGTCGAGGTCGGGTAGCGCGATATGCTCCATCGCAGTACCTTCGCTTTAGCTGACAGACTGTGTCGGCCATTTGGCAGTGAAGAGCGTGTCTGTAGGAGAGTGGGAAGGATTCTGCGAAATTGGCCCCTCAGGCATTGAAACACAGTGCCTGCCACCAAATCCGAAGAACCAAAGAAATCGGTCTTCTACAGCGCTCCTAGAATAGAGCGGCGCACAGAGTGGCGGAGCTTTCCACGAGAGAGTTCTTTTAGCGAAGCCGCATTGCAAAGAATGTAAATTACTCGGTAGATCACGACGTGCACAGGTAAGCGCGCGGCGTAGTATGCATCGCAGTGTTTGGGGCAGAGCAGCAGTCTAATTTAAGCAGCTGCGGCTTACATATCAGCCACCCCCGTTGGCCAGTGTTATGGTCAGCTCAGCCTCCCCTTGGGTTGTTGCGATCAGTATTATCATAGGCATTAAATACAAAATGATGCCCAGTGTGAACTTACAAGTGCTTCTCCACACGCGCAACAGTTCCTAATACGCCGAGGTAGGCCTTTTCATCCAACGCTTCATGCCCGTTTTGTCGTCCGTTTCTGTCTTTTTTTCCCCCTCGTTCCTCTCGCCAGTACCGTTTAGCGAGCGCGACTTTCACAGAGGTGGAGCTGGCAGGCATGGCGACCATCCGAATCGCTGATCCAGTCAAGCCAGAGAGGCCAATTGACGAGCGTAGAGGCCGAGAATCTGTCGGTGGGATCTACAATACTCGTGGAATATCCATTGATAGACGACGGTCCAAATCGAGGCTGGGACGATTCTCGGTTGACACTAGATCTGGAGACGGCGAAGAAGGCGAAGATGAAGACCCCGGGCTTCGCCAAGCTGGCGACTTTAAAGAGAAACAGGTATGCGTTGCCTTCATGAATCTGTGCATGGCGCGAATACTCAAGTAGTCAGGTTTTCAAAGGCACAGCTCTATTATGGCTTACCTACCAGAGTATCGGCGCGATCTATGGTGATATTGGAACCAGTCCACTCTACGTCTATTCTTCGACTTTTTCCTCTGAACCTTCCAACGAGGATCTTATTGGAGTCCTCTCGATTATCATATGGACTCTCATAATAATGGTTACCGTGAAATATGTCCTCGTCATTCTCCACGCCGACAATGAGGGGGAAGGAGGGACATTTAGCACTTACTCGTTGCTCTCCAGATACGTGAGTTATCAGAGTTTAAGACATGCACTTGATGCTGATCGGGCATACTCCAGGCTAATATAACGAAACGTGGCCCACAAGATGCTTCTATGGTGCGGATTGAAAGACACTTGACGACTGACCTCGACACAGCTAATCGACAAGTCCGCTCTGTTCTCGAGAGCAGCCGGTTCTTGAGAGGATTGCTCAAGACTATGGGAGTCCTTGCAGTGTCAATGGTAATGTCTGACGGTGTTTTGACACCTGCACAGTCGGTTCTTGGAGCCGTACAGGGCCTTAACGTAGTTAAGCCTGATATTTCAAAGTCCACTGTTGTGGGAGTAACATGTGGAATTCTCATCCTCCTATTCCTTATACAACCCCTTGGAACAACAAAACTAGCTACTGCTTTTGCCCCGATTGTTATAATCTGGCTTGGCTTTAATGGTGGCTTTGGTATCTATAACCTTGTCAAGTTTGACCATTCGGTGCTGAAAGCTTTCTCGCCCAGCTTTGCGTTTAAGTTTCTCATCCGTAGGAAAACTGACGGCTGGAAAATGCTCGGAGGTGTTCTACTATCATTTACTGGAGTGGAGGCTCTATTTGCCGACTTGGGGGCCTTCAGTAGGCATGCCATCCAGCTAAGTTGGCTTTGCTACACATTCCCGTGCCTACTCTTGGCCTATACCGGACAGGCAGCCTATATCAGCCATCATCCTGGGGCCTATACAAATGCATTCTTTAATTCGGTACCCCCTGGAATGCTCTACCCATCTCTTATAGTTGCTCTCTTGGCTGCTATTGTTGCGTCACAGGCAATCATTACCGCAACTTTTCAAGTAAGACTAGATTCGTCGTATTTTGCGCCCCGAGCTAACAATGAGGTCGTCTTGCAGCTTATGTCTCAAATTATGAAGCTCTCATACTTCCCTCAAATTAAGGTCGTTCATACTTCAAAAGTCTTTCATGGCCAGCTTTACGTCCCTTTGGTTAACTGGCTCCTTATGATTGGGACGGTCTTAGCTGCGGCCATTTATAATAATGTAAGCCCCTTACCCCCAGCTCATTTAGTACAATTACTTATAATCTCCTAGACTACCTCCCTTGGAAATGCCTATGGGTATTAACTTGCCTTCTTCTCTCCATATATTTTACTAATATATACTAGTGTCTGTGTTATGTTCGTCACGTTCTTCGACACGTGTATGGTATCGCTTGCAGCACTAATAGTGTGGAAGGTGAACCCTATATTTGTCTTCTTTCCGTGGCTTACAATTGCCTGTCTTGACGGTCTATATCTATCTTCAGCCCTGATAAAAGTTCCCGATGGTGCGTGGTTTACGCTCACTCTATCGAGTGTCCTGGGCGCTATCTTTATTCTGTGGCGGTTTGGTAAAGAGAAACAATGGCAAGCCGAGGCTGAAGACCGCTTCCCAACAAGTCATCTTGTTACAGCATCTAAAGACGGCCAACTTCGACTGAAACCTAAATATGGGGGAGAATCACTTAGTATCGTTAAGGGGTTAGGGATCTTCTTCGACAAATCCGGGGAGACGACACCGGCAGTTTTCAGTCAGTTCCTATCCAAGCTTGCTGCGATCCCTGAGGTGATGATTTTCTTCCATCTCCGACCCATAGAGGCACCATCAGTATCCCCAGAGAATCGCTATAGTGTCTCCCGGCTCGGAATACCAAATTGCTATCGCATCGTCGTCCGGCATGGCTATACAGACGAAGTCATTGCACCTAACCTGGCAGCCCTTCTCTGCGAACAAGTTCAGAAGTACATTGTTACATCTGGCGCGATACTCAAACACCCTAACTCACCTACTACCATAGTCCAAGCCCAAGATGATCAGGACTTGACTCAGGACGAACATGACTCATCTATTACCATCGTCGAAACCCAAGATGAACTGGACCAGATTCAGAACAACAATGGCTCATCCACACCACCTTCCCAAAATGAGAAAGTCCCCAAGGTTAGGGAGGAATCCCAACATTCAGAATCAACGAACAATTCCCAGAAAGATAAATCCATAGCAGCAGATCTAAACAAGCTTCTCGAAGCACACGATCGTAAGGTTTTATATATTATCGGCAAGGAGCAAATGAGAGTCAGATCGGGGACGAGCATCTGGCGCAAGGTGCTGCTTAGCATCTTCTTGTGGATTCGAGAAAACACTCGTACTAAAATTGCTAGCTTGCGGGTTCCTACTGAACGGGTTATAGAGGTTGGGTTTGTAAAGGATATATAGATCTCAGCAAGGAGCAATCTGCTAGAAGGCGTACGGAACGAATATCAGGCGTGTATATATATAACAGGCAAAAGTCTTGGGTTTGGCTTTTTAGCCAGTAGTAGTGTATTATACAACAAATTCTATTAGCGAGAGTTTACCATCCTTAGATTACGTCCTGTACCTAATATTGTCGGTTGTTGATAAGGATATCTGTGTTTTCGCCGGTGTGCTGACGTCCAATCCCGACGGAGGCTGTAATGGAGAATGCGGACGTGACATCAAGGGTTACGATTGTGATATTAGGTAGAGAGGAGAGTGAAGGAACCAATTCGCACGTTTGGATGCGGGCGAAGTCAGTGTACCCGCGTTGTTGGAAGGCGATGGCTACCTGTAAGATAAGTCGAGAATATGCAACTGCAGAAGTGCTAGTATTTTAGAGAAAGCAAGATTTAATTTATTATGCTATGCAATGACCTATCCTACAGAGGCCTATTTACGCCCTCTGCTCTTGTTCAATTTCTGCTCACGTAACGGGGGAGTACCCTTACCTTAGAGATACAGCCAAGAAATTGGCCCCTTAGTATATCTTTTCGACGACCGCGTGTAGTTTTCTAGGCCATTGCTTAGAGGTATAGCTTTTACATAGGACTGTGGATTCCCGGAGCTTACGGGCGCGTGCTCCTCTTTGGCAAGTATTCGTAGAGTGAATCCTGTTGTTTCTAAAATGGCAACAAAAATATGTTCCGTAAGAACAGCCATGATGAGATAGATCGTTGTGTTTCCGTAGAAGGAGTTGAAGTGCTTGTTTTGAGCGAAGTACACAACGAGGGAATAGATTTATCGGACAGTGATGAAAGGCCATGATAGTCCAATCGCCAGCTACAATCACTTTTCTCCGTGCGGGACGTCCATGAGTCGTGTTATCAGGACTACAAACATTAAAAATCCCACGACGAAGATAGTAGTGAAAAGGATGACTGCGGCTTTGCTGTCGCTATTGACGTGGTATAGTCTACCGCATTCGAGCTTGCTTGCTTCGTTCCTCCATAGACACCGAGACAAAGAGCGATGAGGCCCGCCCAATTGAGTCCTTTATATACTATGTTGGGAATTGGTTCGTCAACAGCTTGGTTACTATATGAGGGATGAGCAATGTGTAACTAGATATGAAATGAAATAGTACACTCTAAGAGACATCAGAGTCAAAGGTGAGAGGCAGATAGAAATGCAGACTATTTCGCTAGTGATGACTTGTTTGGTCGGATGGTCCATTGCAACCAGCTCGAAAGTAGCACCGAGAAGGCGAAGAAGAGAGAAAGTTATAAGCAGGACCCAGCCGGAGCTTTTGGCAAAGCTCTGGCGTAGAGCCAGACTTTCACATTTCGAACAATCCAATATATTGATGTGGAATGCTTCGTACTTGTTCCAAATCTGCCATATCCGGACTCACCAAGCCGACGGTGCAATAACCAAAGTTTATGATGGGTACAAGCTGCTTCATGAAAAACGTTGCATTTTGCCACCATTGATTCACAGTGTACATTTCCAGAAGTTTTGTTGCGTCAATCTGGCCAAGGTAGACATTTTTGATTGATTATCTCGCATGCTCATTTTCTGCTGCTGTAGCGTCCTCATTTTCTGTGCGTTGTCCCGATATCCCAAGTATAGAACCAATGCAGTTTCTATTTATGTCTGCTAGATTGATTCTGGATCAAAGTTCCGAAATATCAATCAGTGGCCCTGGTCCCAATTTTCGCTCAATAAATTTCCATCCTTCAGCCTGGCCATTTACTGCTTGCCCTCTAGAAATATCTTCAGGTGGCACAACATATCTCTCTGAGCCTGGCACAAAGTTCTTTATCAGATCTACAATCTCGGTGTACGGCCCTGGGAGCTGTTGCGTTGCTATATCCTCCGCGTTCTGGCCCCAAGTATTCCGTGCAAACTTATTCGCCCCTCTCTCTAGCAGCAATCTCACCACGTCAGCGTTCCTCGTATCTGCCGCGACATGCAATGCTGTGATGGTGCCAGGTATGGGATGGAATGGATCATTGTCCTTCGATGGGCCGGTGCTGAAGTTCACGTCTATGCCAGTATCGAGAAGTATGTCGACTACCTGAGGACTGTTGCGGGCAGCGGAGATCAAGAGTGTACCTGTGATAAGATTGGGGTCGCACTTCGTGAGAACCCAGCGAACGAAATCTGAATTCATCTTTGAAACCGCGGAACGGAGGAAATCTGCTGTGACAACGAAACCGCGAGTAAACAGGAAGCTAATGAGTTCAACCGCCGGAAGGGAGTTTGACAAAGATTTATTCGCCCAAAAAGTGACCAGAAGTTTGCTATCCTCTGGGGCAGATAGAGACCACGTGGGGTCGTAGGTACCTCTACTCAAGTAGAGTCCCTTGTCAAGAAGAACAGTCCAGATTGCCACATCAGGCTTGGTTTTTCGTATGGCAGCTTGAAGAGGCTGGAGAGTAGAACCAGCCAGTCGCACAAGGTACTCGTTGATCGTAAGGAAATAGCTCAATAATTGAATCTTGCCCGTCAAGCATGCGATGCACAGCAGACCTTCATATATGTTCGTCGATATTCCGTATGCTTCGAGTGAGCCTAGAACATATGGAGCTTGAGTTGTCATGTCTTCAACTCGCCCAATCCAAGCATCAAGCAAAAGTTTCTTAATACTGCTTGTGTCTGCATTTTTTAGCATCAGATCTTCTTCTCGACTCTGCTGCTCGCAAAAATAACCTCAATGGATATGTCAGTCTCACCTTCAATGATAACTTCAGCCAATTGTTTGGCGCAAGTATGGAGCACCATGCTTAATGGATCCTGTAGATTCATCACTGAATTGTCTTCAGAATGACGCATGCCACTAAGATGGGCGAGCATGCGATCCAGATATTCTTCACTACTGAGGATTCCATGATAGTGTGCTATGGCACTGTACTCAAAACACTCCTTCGTACTTGATGGATAATACGGTATTGACATTTTGCATTTCAGGGTTTTTAGCGGAGAGGGTTCAATTGCAAAGGGTGACACTAGATGTTCACCTGTGCAGGCAAGGCTATTATGTACATAATCGACATGACACCACCAAGGATGCTGCACAGCCACCACCAACAAATTCGGTGTCCAAACTGACACTATTTATCTTAATCCCCTGCCCGGCTTCTCTAACGAAAACGTCAATTAAAGTCTATCTTAGTTGCTAGTGGGTTGTGTTGGCATTCTTCTATAACTTAAGCATAGTATGCCAGCCCGATTGAGCAAGTATTGGATATGCACGCTTCATTCTCGCTACACTTTGAAGTCGCATTGCAACAGGCTCTAAAAAAGCTATAGAAAACTTCTTTACCGTTAATATCTAAGCTATAAGCGCAAATCTTAAAGCTCTAATACTTATAGAATAGAGGCCCTCTAGTATAAATAGCGTTAGTAAGTAGTACTAATAAAGACACTCTTATAGCTAAACTAATTTTTAAGGAAGATATATAAAAAAACTTTAGTCTAGATATAGTAGCAAGAGCAAGCTTACTCTTTAAAATATTATTATATAAAGTATCTAAGTATTATAGGTGCAATCAACGAGGTTAGGCTCGCTCCACTGCACTAACTGGACCAAAGATCACAGTGCACAGCCTCAGCTGGGCACGCCTAACGCCATATGTTTTGATACACAGCAGATAATATCGCAGCTCTCGTGCCATTCATGTACCAGATAGCTCTATGAGCGATGCCTCTCTACCTTTGCTATGTATAAAATTGTAAATTTGAACAACAACATATAATGTACCATTACAAAAGAGAAACTTATCTCAATATCCTGCGAAGGGCAGCTGTTCTCGCTCGGCTCCCTCTATGCTAAAATAGCCCAAGTTTTCCAAATTGGTCTGAAGCTCCCGGAACTTGTTGGCTTTCGCTTTCTTCTCAAACAGGATATCAATCTCGAGATAACTTAAGCCCGATGTCTCCGGAAGTCTCCAGTAACAGTACGCCAAGCACAAAAATGTAGTCCCGGCAAAGAAGAAACCGGACTTTCCCTTCCAGTTCCAGGCAGTTGGGCTCAACATCTTGGGAGTCATCCAATTAATGAGAATCCCTGCCATATTGTACGCCGCACGAGCCAGGACAGCAGTCTTAACCCGAAGGCGAGTGGAAGGAATCTCTGCAACCAGAACAAAGCATACTGGCCCGATAGTCAAATTATATACAAAGGTTAAGACTAGAAGAAGAGAACCAAGGGTCCACGATTGGCCTCGGGACGTAGGAGCCACCCCTACACCTCCTATAACCAGTAAAGTGATGAGCATGGCCAAGAGCCCGCCAAGATAAAGTCTGCGGCGGCCGACGCATCGCAGCAGGAACCAAGAAACCACATTACCCACAACGGCCAGACTATAAGTTCCAACTGACAGACTGAAAGCGTTGTTGGTCTGAAGTCCGGCCTGCTCGTAAAAGTATGTCGCCCAGCCCAGCAGGCTAGTACCGCAAACTTGCTGTGTAACCCACACCACGCAAGTAATCTCAGTTCGTCGGAGATCGGAGCTTTTGAAGCAATTCAGATATGTGATACTTGGTTTATCCTTTAAGTACTTTTCAATTTCGTTGGTATAAGCCATCATAGCGACCGTTTCATTGACGTTGACGGTCGACTTTGTTATCAGCCGCTGCAAAGTCTTTTTGGCTGCATCCAGACGATCGTGCCGGATCAACCACCATGGTGATTCGGGTGCCAGAAGCACAGCGACGAAAACGGGTACGCCGATCACCCACTGCAAGGCAAATGGAAGGCGATAGGACCATTGGGAGTTATTATTGACTAACGCCTTAATTATGCCAGTTGCGAGGAGTTGGCCCCATACCCAGCATAAGTTAATGCTAGCAAGAAGGTATCCACGGAGCGTCACTGGCATCACTTCAGCTACCACAGCCATTAGCAGGTGCGATCCGACCTTCGAAATTACTTCACATACCAGCGTAGTTGATGGACAGTGTTTGAAAGACACCCCACGGGATACCGCATAAGATCTGCCCCGCCAACAACATCTCTAGACTCACGGCGAAGAATGATAAGAAGATGCTGAAAAAGAGGAAAATCAAGGCTGCCGCCAGAGTGAATCGATACCCGATGCGATCGGCCACGAGGCCACTGAAAAGCAACCCCACGATCTCCCCTGCCTCCGTCGCGGTAGGCAGGGCAAATTGCCAGCGAGTAGGAATCTGAAAGTTGTCATTGCCGGTGGGCACACCATAAGCACGTCTGAAAGGGGGAAAGGAGAAGAAACTGAAGATTAGAAGGGTGTCAAACCCTTCCATAATGATCACGGAGGATATAGCCATCGACCACGCCATGGCCTTGGGATACAATCGGCAGCCGCTCAAAAAGGTAATCTTTTGTTCCGCTCTTATTGCTGCTCGAGCTCCCGAGTCAAGCGGGCGCAAGTCGGGGATTATGGTCGAGAGCGTGCTGAAAGTATCGAGTGGAGTCTGCCTCGTCAACGTGGTGCTGAGACTATGATTATCGTTCAGTGTATTCATCCAAGCATCGTCCGAAGCATGGCTCGGTTGAGGTGCGCTTGTGATCGAATCGAAATGATCCGAAGGAGAGCCACTTTCATTGTGCGAGGCTTGCTTGGCCATTGGGCCGATTAACTACGTTATGCTCTTGCGTCGAAGCGCTTTGATTCTCCGGAACTGAGGTATATTAAAAATGGATTCTAGGGAGAAGAGGAAAATCCCAGCGGAAGAGCTTGGTATTAGTGCGGTATGTGCTGAAGTCACCGTAGGCATCTTGGTTTGAAGAATTGAGGACAACGCCTTCGTGGATGACCGGGCAACTTTCCTGCCGTCCCGTGTCTTTCCATTGCTGGCTTGAGTGAGATCATTGAAATCATTTGGGCCAAGGCGCCTAGTGTCGAACTTAACTAACATGTCACGTCATGCGGGATGCTTAGCTTACCATCTAGCCGGGTCGTGATAGTTATCACGGCTCGTCTTGTCTTTCTTACTAACACACCACAGATGTTGACATAACCGACACACCATGTATATCATTTACCACTTTCGGCCAACCGTGGTGTGTCCATTAGACATCCCGTTAGCTTTAGGCTATGCTCACTAAATTTATAGGGCACACTCACTCTGCACTGGGTCGTGATACATCCACCATACTAACACTTATGTAAAATCCACATACCGGGTTGATCAATTACCCTTTTCAGCTATATGTTAGTGGGGTTACCTTTTTCGGACTGCTGGTATGTGTATATAACTAGCGCATCCCTTTACGACTTAAAAGGCACGGATGACCGTGTGAAAACAGCGGTCAAGTGAGCCAAGAGGCGGACGAGATCAGCAAGGCAATTGGCCCTCTAGGAAAGGAGGCGAGGTAAAGACTGGGCATCTGCAATTTCGTGAAGAAATCATGAACTGTTGCTTTAATTTGCCATGTGCATGCAATTAGACCGAATTGACTCAATCTCCCACCGCTTTGAGCAGCTACTAGTATCTGATCGGTCCGGTTGGATGTCAGGCACTCTGTGTTTTATGCAGTAGCTAGAGGGATTTTACATGATTTTTGGTGCTAATGACCGCATTCTTATGAGTGACTTATTCTACTAAATTGTATGGTTTACTCATTACTCCGTCAGGATGGATGGAGGGAGGTAACAACAGAGGGTGTCAGAATTCGTGGTGCACGTGCTAGCCTCACCTCACTGATATCCTTCTGTTATTAAGGGCCGCATTGACTACGGATCACGGTTGTAGCCGAGGAACCGAAACAGAAGAGGTTATCTTTAATCTTTAACACAGGTCCATCCACTAAGTTATCGCTCTCCTTCGACTCACCCTTGCTCATCTAGACTCCCCCAAAGCTGCCAATAGAGCAGCTCTGCTCACCTTTCCGAACAGAAACAGATTTTCTTCATGCCTGGATTTGCGTATGATAATCTCCTGTTGTTTGTTTTTCATTCAATATAAGTGTTTCAAGTTGTCCCTATCTGGGGTGCTGGGAACTTGAAGGCCCATGCATTACCCCACTTACGGCTTCACCAGCATTACCTACGGCATTCACGGGGAAGCCAGCCACGGCATCGCTACAACGTCATTTTCGGCATGATTTGCGGTCTTTGTTTCCGGGAGGTGCTGATTTGCTAATGACGAGCGGCTGAGGCGGGTGCGGCTGAAGCGGGGCAAATGTAGAGTAAGCTTCTCGGTGCAAGATACCTCGGTACTCGTCAAGGAATAAATCTCTCATCATTCACGAATATTTGCTCGTCCACAATCAAAATGGACATGGAAGAAATATTCGATCAAGCGTGTAAGAATCGGGAGATTCAAGGCGCTGTCTTGGTCGCTGATGGAATTGGTATGCTAGTGTGTCCCCACTGCGTGGATGACAGAATCGCTGATGGTTTTGCAAAGATGGCTTTCACTACGAGAAAGCCTTTGGAACAGCATCTCTAGATGATGGCGCCGCACCATTACGGACCGATGCAGTCTTCTGGGTGGCATCATGTACAAAGCTCATGACCACCGTTGCAGCAATGCAGTGCGTAGAACGCGGCCTCTTCTCTCTCGACGAAGATGTCGGTCGCTTTTTGCCAGAACTAAAGGACTTTGAGATCCTCACTGCATTTGATCCCGCGACTAAAGCACCTGTATTGCAAAAGAATACAACGGTCATAACTATGCGGTTGTCCTTCCCGCACTCTGTAATATACACAATCACCTCACTAACCTCCGCTCTAGCCACCTCCTAACTCATACTTCCGGCATCTCTTATAATTATTTCTCGCCCGCCATCCAGAAATGGCAGAAGTACCACAATCGCCCCATCCCAAATTTTCTCGGCGGAAAGATCACCGAAATCTACAGCTTACCCCTGCTTTTTGTACCTGGTACCTCTTGGGAATACGGCGCATCCATTGACTGGGCCGGCATCCTAATCTCTCGTGCTACTTCCCTCACGCTCTCCTCTTACCTGTCCACGAACGTCTTCCAGCCCCTTGGCATGACCTCTGCCACCTTCCGCCCCCATGAGAATCCCTCTATCTATAACAAAGTCGTGGACATGGCCCTACGCGATGGCCCCACCCATCCTATATTCGGTAGCACAACAGCGCCCAATGCGC
The DNA here is from genome assembly GCA_000827325.1 of Oidiodendron maius Zn. Taxonomy (NCBI): domain Eukaryota; kingdom Fungi; phylum Ascomycota; class Leotiomycetes; family Myxotrichaceae; genus Oidiodendron; species Oidiodendron maius. The sequence continues at coordinate 1,701,978 of KN832880.1, read as the reverse complement.
CCGTTATAAAAAGCCCAAACCAGCAATTTCGAGACATTTTAGTTACTGACGACTCTGGCGGCGGAGGCTGTTTCTGCTCCGCTCCAGATTTTGCAAAGTTGTTGCGTAGTCTTGTCTCACCATCAGCCCCGCAAATCCTCAATCCAGCTTCTATCGCGGCCATGTTCGAGCCGCAACTAGGCATTCCTTCGAAAAAGAGTCTCGCAACCATTTTGAGCTTTAGGGAGGTAAATAACTCCATGGGTGGGTTGCCTGGGGCGGGGGATGGAGATATGGATTGGGGGCTGGGTGGGCAGATGGTGATGAAGGGTATAGAAGGGAGGAGGAGGAAAGGAACGATGTTTTGGGGTGGAATACCGAATTTATTTTGGTGGATTGACAGGGAAACAGGTGTTTCGGGGATGTTTGCGACGCAGGTGTGGCCGTGGGGTGATCCGAGGTGTGTTGAGTTGATGGAAGCGTTTGAACGGGCTATTTATGAGGCTGTGGATAGGAAGAAGAGGGGAAAGGAGAGGCAGAAGTTGTAGGCATCAACGGGAAGGTTTCGATAAATTCGCTCTCTTATGAATATCGGTGCTTGCTTTCGGAGAGACACCAGAGAGTAGATTTGAGCATGCCGGCATATAATTTAAACCCAGCAATATCCCACCCATGTACTTCCGGCCGGTCCCTGAGGCTGGTCATATGATAACCTGAGTGCTCTTTAAGCCTCTCTTACACCTCCAGCCTTCCCACCTTGGCAAGCGTGTTGACAAAGTCTCTCGCGTTGGTGGTTTCAGCCGTAGCATTGTGACTAGATCTAGAAGCTGATCCGTTGCACAGTCGAGTGATCCTCCCCATGTTTGTTGAGAATCTTACGCAAGAGAAATTGGTCGCTTGCAACGCTTCCGATCGAGTTATGATAGTGTGAAGGATATTCGGATATTCAGGTCCGCGCATATAGTAGGAATATCCGTAACTGAGCCTTAGTGGGGAGAGCGAAGGCGCACAAGTATACATAGTATGACTATATGCAACCTGAGTCTTAGATAATACAATGATTCCACACCAACCACCTGCACCGGGCTTCACCACGACGAACCCATCAATCTTGTAACCTCTGGCAGAGTGTGTTTCCGGGTGACAACACACCAGAGGAAGGGTAGGGTAAGATAGAAGGGGTCTCGTAAAGGCCGATGTTTACTAGCGCCAAAATTTATTTATTTTGAACGAAAATCTACCGTTATCCAAGTTGTTGAAAGGTCCCATCTCGAATCAAATTCCTTTCCATCCCGTAGAGACAAAAGTGAGGTCCCATAGTTTTATATTATTGGCCATGACGGAAGTCGAACGCCAGTAATAGGGCTTTTAACTGCGATGCGGCCGCAGCAAGGGCGCAAAAATGAAAGACTTGGTGGCTGGCTCCGAAAAGATCAAATGTTCCAGGATACCATCGCTCCGGTACTCGCAAAACAAATATCACACATCCCAGGATATACAAAGCTCCCTGGACGAAGGTCCACTGTAGCCCCATCATCTTCTCCAGAGTTGCAAATCCGTATATATATATTCCGTGTAATATGGGAATTATAGAGAAGAGTCCAAGACCAATAAAAGTAGCTGCCCTTATCGGTCGCCAAGGTGGGGTGTGAAATGCGGGATTCACAACAGCAAAGGTACACAGTATGCCAGCTGCGACGATCTATACCAGCTTCTATCAGCCTAACTTCAGGACACAGCCTCCTCTGTAAGGGAACACGCACCATAGTCCAGTATAGGTGTAACAAGGATTCATGTTCTCGTAGACCATAATAGAATCCCGATACGCACGTTCCTACAATGAAGACGATGATACCCAGGTAATCAAGGGTTGTTCCTAGTCGCACACTGGAATGCGAGTGGTTCAAGATAAGATGACAAACTGCAGAGAGGATAAAACAGGTAGCCGCTGAGAGGAGAAATATAGTAAATACGTAAATATCAGCGCTGTTACAAGAAGGGTAGCGATCGCACAGCTCAGCATAGAAGGAGACTCCGGTTTTAAAGAAGGCAATTGCGCCTATCAGGTGAGAATAGATATTGACTAGAAAAGTTCATTAGATCACAGACTCAAGAGGCGAAGACATCATACTCACTAGACTCGTTATGGAGATATAATAGAGATGTGAAAGACACAAAGAATGAATTTGATTGGGGCCTATCTTGGGTTGTTGAGATCCTGTGTCCTTTCCCCTCTACTGCCTAGCTGATGCGTACCTGTAACCTGAAATAATAAACTGATTATCTCTTGAGAGTTGATCAGCCTAGGGACCGGCATCTAGAGCGGTTCTCTCACTGTTGCCATAATGCTAGGTGAGGTTGGTATAGCCATATTATAAGAGAGAGTGGATTTCGGTAAGCAGACACACCTATCTGTTCCCACGTCAAAGATTTGCTGGCCTTCTTTGCAGCTTTCAATACGACCATTTCGCCCTCGTTATTTGCCGGGATTTGGCTATCACAATGGCGCCTCTGGGTGAAGATAACTGAGAGACACGCTCAGGTTAAAAGCGGTTCATCCCGAAGGCTCTAGAATGGGAGGGGTTGAAGAAAGCGGGGAATTAAACCACTAAAATCCCCGACAGAAGTCGGATAGATATACCGTGGCACAGTAATTTGTGCTACCTAGTCGATGAACGTGACCGCTACTTCCACCGATGTGTCGACAACACAGCATCCTCATGCATGCAGGCGCCTTCTAATTTTGACTTCATATTTATGTAGATAAAGCACTAGATGGCCCGCTTTCATGCGCGACCAGCAGTTAACCAGTTGGAGCTCTTACAAGACCTCCCGTCTGGGTAGCTCGAAGCTCGATGGCACCCGACCTTGCCGTGACTCGCCAATAGAATGTCATCAAGCTATGGAGCGGGCGGTAGTGTCGTGAATGCTGCGCAAAAAGAAACTTCTTTATTCAATGTACTGTACGTAGTACGGCACAGCTAAATTAAAAGGCGGGCCGAAGTCGCTATAGCACTAGTATTGCAGCCGAAGTTCGGTCCCATCCACTAACTAACATTGCGGATAACCCTGGGAGCAGTTATCACCTTGTCAAAGATTATCTTAAATGATCGCAAACTTGTCTCTCGGGATTCTAATATCCATCTTGAGCCCATGTTATCTGCACGACACGTGCTGCTGCTGCTGCGGCTTGGTGTGCTATGACACCCCACCGGCACTCATTTCCGCCGCCGGAAGAAGGCCGATAAGAGTAGCATCACCCGCTAGAAACATTCAGCTTTGTAGATGCATAGAGAATGTTGGTGAATTAATCAATATGGCCTGCAAATGTCCAAACGGACAGGCGCCATATAAGGGCTGGGAAAGGGAATCTTTCTCTTGTATGGCTCTCAAAGAGGTAGGTTGTGATAGAAAAATGGCCGTGTTCCTACCGCCCGTGCCAACAGTCAATATAATGAGCTTAACTTAATTTCTGTACTTATACTTCCCATGCCGCTAATATACTCGTTAATCAAAGTATGGATACCACAACTTCACAAGTAGGTAATTTACTAGTCGTAAAAAGGACAGAGAAGCTCTATCTTTACAAGCATTGAATGTGAAGATATTTTTGATCAGTGTAAACAAATGAGCTTTTCATTTTTGTGGTGCGATGAACGACGCGCTGTTACTGACACTTAAAGACAAAATCGCAAACCTGAACGCCTGTTCAAACACCTACCCAATGCTATCTTTTATGCGCCACCCGATGCGTCGCCTTTACTTTTATGCTTGCCCCCCATCTTCTCTAGTAGAGGCTATCCCAGCTGGGCTCGGGCTCGGGCTCGGCATATCTGGTGTAGAGAGGAGCAGCCTCGTCGCGGATCTCAAACTCGGAAGGGGAGGGCTCGCGCGCCAAAAGGGACTCGAACTCTGGCTCGGGCTCGGGCTGAGGATCGCGGATAGCGAGTCGGCGGTACTGGAACCCAGGCTCAGCTCGGGTGTGGTGGGTGGCACCCATCTCCACATCATTCGTCCTCTGGCCGCCACCAGTCACGGAGTGAATGAGATTCGAGCCTGCCTGGCCAACAGCAGTGGCCGCGGACCCGATCGCGTTGCCAGCAGCCGCACACGCTTGGCCTGCCTTGCACATAGCTGCATTCGCCCCCGCCGAGATCTTCTGACCTGCCGCAGTCGCCGCGGCCCCAATCGCCTGGCCTGCCGCCTGGCCCGCAGGTGACTGTGATACCTTCACCGCGGCTTCAGCACCCGCAGCGGCGAGTCCCACGCCTGCAGCTGCGTTCGCGGCACCGGGCAGACCAGCATTGCGGCAGGCCGCATAGGCAACACCTGCAGCCACCGTGCCACACTTGTAGCTATAGTGCCATATATTAGTGTCCAATCCTCGAAATCTTGAGAGTCAGGGCATTCTGGTACTTACACGGCCTCGGCATTCTTTCCGTTCCAGTCTGGGACAGGGGCACAGGCAGCGAGCTGGCTGGTGGCCACAAAGGCAACGAGCATTCCAATGCTGAACTTCATGATTGCAATATAAAGGATATGTATGGCTAGGGATAGAAATAGAGAGAGAATGTGTGTGGTTGTTAGAAGCTGTTGTTTTTGCTGTTGATTGATGTCCTGTTGTTGCTTCGAGGGCTCCTTATATATTGATTTTTCTCTCTCACCTCGCCAGATCACGACGATTCCCACGCCGTCCCATCTTGGACCTGGTCGTCATTTCGAAGGGGCTAATACCGAACTCGCGATCTAAATCCCACCGAGAGCTCCGTGGTGTTCCTTGCAGGAGGTGGAAAAATAAAGAAAGAAGAAAATGCCACTCTTCCTGATCCCCAGCCCCTTTTCTCGGCCTTCCAGCATCCTCCACATGCGTTGCCCTCCAGTCTTTCAACCCCGTCTCCAGTGTCCCACGTGCATCGTGCTGGCTCGTGAGAGGTTAATTGGTCGCGCTACATCGCTTCCGCACCTATCGCTTGCTCGTTAGCGTTTAGGCGGCGGGATTGGGCCATGGATGGTGTTGTGAAACGCGAGCTCCCGCGCCTCCACTTAGGCTTGCCTGGATTGTCGGATGGGTCTTTAAAGTTTAATTCGGACTTCTGGAGCTCGACGTGTAAGTATCAGTAAGTGGAAGAATTCATCGTGCTCCCTCCAGACCAGGCCGCTGAGCCGATTGGTAGTGCCAAGGCCAATTCTGGGTAGACCCCTTCATCTTTGTCAGAGGTTACAAGATTGATGGGTTCATCGCAGTGAGGTTCAATATAGGGGGGTGGTGTGGAATTATTACATTGTCTTAAGGTTCTAGGCTACATATAACTACGCTATTTATGTTGTACGACTTGGTCCACTCTATTACGGCCCGGTACGGGTATACGGACTCTCCGCGCGGACCCGAATACCCGAATATCCTTCACAATCTTCAAAATAGTCTTCCAGGTATCCGAGTCAAACTGCTCAATGTTTAAAGCCAGCAAGTTCTCAAGCTTCTAGTTGCGTAGGGGCTGTTTCTGCTAGATGATGCCCTAAAGTATGCGACAGGTGCTGCGGCGTAGCATAGGCATTGTATGTATCAAGGCAAAAGGAATCACATTACCACCTGTTTTCAGCTCTTACACGTGATGGTTATGTATTTATATTAGAGGTTGAACCTCCAATCTAAGTGACAGGCTCTTATCAATTGATTCGGTCAAATACTAATTTTATTGCCCTTTGTTGACCCACTTTATCTGTCCCGACAGAAACCAAGCTAACCCAGGTAGTTGGCCCACTGGAGTTTGGCTGTTCCAGTTGGATCATAATGCACAACGTACCAGAACGCCGAAAGTAATACGATTCTCAAGAAGAAATCAAAAGCCAGCACGTTCTGCCACACTTTCTTTCCAGATCCACCTTCATATCGAGGAACTCTAATTTGAACTCCACTTCTGTTTTCAACGTCACCAATATTACTAGGTGCGATACTACCTCCTGGCTCGCAGAATAAAACCCACTTCTTGGTCCACGAAAAGAAATATAGCATCCAAGATAAATAAGAAATCATAATAGAGATCATGAAGTATAGCGCACTAAAGCGTTGTCCCTGTGTCCAAGCTAAAACAATATAAGGTACAAGTATAAAGATTAAAAGGACTCCCATATAGTGCCCAGGTACAGCCTGTTTAGTATCGATTTTGCGACTGATCTTCAAGAACGGAATATGGACCACGAAGACCGCGAAATGAGCAGCAAATCGCACGCCGCGGAAAAACCACATGCTTAGGATGTTCGGATCAGGAGCGATCGGTTTCATGTCAACCGTAGCAAGTATACCCAGCTGGACCAAAATCGCTAGGGTGCCAAACACCGTCTCACAAGGTGCTATCCAGCGCTCTAGCGCCTTGATTTCAGCGCGATTCAAATCTGTGTCATCTTCAAGCTTTGCTAGCCAGAATATTACTTCCACTACGAACCAAGACCCGAAGTAGAACCCAGCCCATACCTGCGTCCATTGGATGGCTCCGGATCCGCCAGAGTATGCCGTCAGCTTAAGCAATTGTGTAACTACCCCTAGCACAATCGCGAAATATAGCAGATATGTGTTGAACTCCGAGGATAGAAGCCGCCCAGGCCTAGGCCTTTCATGGACATCCTCTTCAGTTCTGGGCCTTTCGTCGACAAGATCGCGTGTATCTCGGATATCTTTAGCCGCCCGTACGATTATACCTTTAATGGTCCGAACGTCACTACGACCACGGCGATGCATATAGAATGCGAACCGAATAAGGATGAAAGCAGCATCCATGGCACAGACAATGGGCGAGCTTCGGAGATAGATTCGTAGGGAAGCACTGACGCCACATGTCGTCCCTATAGGCTCACGAGGCTGTAACATCGAGTTCAAGGCAATAGGAATCAGGGCATAGTAGGCGCTTTGCCAGGAGACTTCGTTGGATGATTCCATTTTTGGCAAAGTATTAGAGATTTTGTGTTAAGGGATATTAAGGGAACAGTTACCCGGACATAGTGAAGACCGCATTTACCCAGGATGCTTATTTTTAGGGTCGAAGGCCTGTATCACGTGATCATATACACTGGTGACCAGCACTATACCTGAAACATTGAATACGGCCTTATGTGGTATAGTATCCCGTTCTAAACGTTTCTTTCCTTATTCAGACAATAATGCAATGAATAAATGTTAAATGACTTGTATTATTAGACCGCTTACCCATGCTAGCCTGGGCAGTTCGCACCCAGACGAGGGGATAAAGTAGATGCCCATGCCTAAGACCAGAACACCGCTTTTCAGCCCAGCCTAAACAGAGAACAAGACAAGAAAGGAAGGGAAGAGACATCATCGATTATATCATTCGTTCAACCATACTCCTTTGCGGACGCATAATCAATCTTTCTAGTGACGTCGTACGCTAGATACACCTGTTATCTGACTTAAATCATGCAATTCACCGACTTTATCCGCCACATGGGAGTGTCTATAGTACTAGCTTTCATACAAAGGCAAGAAATGCCGAGTCCAAATTTAGCGCTACTCCACGATTACCAGATCCTACCCTTAAAATTGAATACGCATTACTAGTAAAACATATTAAATGGCTATAATCCTATGCTCAATTGATCATTATTATTCCTGCTAAAATATTGTGATGGACAAGTTTGGTCAAAAAACAGAAAATAGGGAAATTAGATTAGTTAGTAATAGATTCATATATCAGTATATATCTCCTGACATATCAGCTAATTGGCAATTTCTGGAGAAAACCTAAAAGAAGGAAGTAGACTACAGTATATACGAAGCTAGGCAACCATAAAAGGATCGTCACATTTTTCGTCGGCATTTCCATCGAGTTTGTCAGCCCTACTTCGAGATTTTCGCTTCGCAGGGAGAGGTTAGTGTTAGACAAAGCTAAGGGGGGGGGGGGGGGTCAGGTTAATTGGCTCTTTTTTCGTTTAGTGCATTGGATTATGTATTGATTTAGAGTCTATCTTGAGCAGAGGTTCAGGTTAATGCGCAGGTTGTAGTTGGATATCAAGGTGAAACTCAGTTATATTAACTATTGAGTGATGCAGAGACGACTAATTAAGCACAGCTACACTGGAGTAAAGGCATCTTTATATAGACCTATTCGGCCTCTTATTGATTCACATAAATCCTCTGAATCCTGGATCCTGAAGGATATCCTAGATCCTAAGGGATGTGTTATGCGTGCTTGAGGCCCTGATCAATAGTCTATATTACCAATTTCTAAGCTAATTTATCTACAAATTAAAATATCTATACTTCAGACTTTGCTTCCATAGCTGTAATACTCGGCTCTGTATTGTTAGCCTCTTCAAGTTTGGGCGGAGATTGCAACCTTTGCCACTTTGCTCCAAATGCAATAATAGTACACGCGCCAGCCAATGCAATCGCGACAATAAAGGCGGTCTGGATACCGCTCACGTATGCTCGAAGAATAAACGGAATATCGGCAGGGGCAAAGACTGTCCGCACGTCGGTTGCACCAGTGCCAATGACCTGTAGAGGGTTCACTGATGGATCTGATGCTAGCAGCTTCCTCGTTAGGGTGGATTCAAAGGCGCTCTCTCCGGCAGAGACAAGAAAAGCTCCACCAATAGTTTGGACGACTAGGTTTTATGTTAGTGAATGCGTTCAATTTAAATTGGCGGTCTGAGATACTCACATATAATCATTGCGGACCCAGAGGGTATGTCTATTTGAGGCAGAGTAGCCTGAACAGCAGAGACGGGCACTTGAAAGCCTAGTCCGAGTCCAAGACCGGTAAGAACCTGGTATCCTATCCACTTTGCGGACGAAGATCCAATGGTAAGGGTATAAAGTAGTCCGACTCCGATAGTAGACACAGCTGCAGCAACTACCATAAACGGCATTGGGCGGCCTGTTACTGTGACCCCTATTCCAGAGGACACGGTCGAAAGAGTGATAGCAAGAATCAAGGGTAGGTTCCGTACTCCACTCTGAATAGGAGAGACATTGTCAATGACCTGAAAGTAGATCGGAAGGAAGTATAACACCAGGAAATAGGTCCCTGCGATAGTAAACGAGTAGGCCATGCCTTGGTAGATATATCGGTTTTTTAGGAGTCGCATCGGGACCATGGCACGCTCACCCAACCACCATTCGTTAATACCGAAGCATATTAAAAGTAGTGCAAACCCAACAAAGAGGCCAATGATAGTCGACGAGCTCCATGGCAGGCTTACCCCGCCCCATTGAAGAGCAAGGATATAGCAGATGACAGCTCCAAGGATAAGAACTATACCAGTAGGATCTAACTGAAGCATCTTCTCTCTGAATGTTGCTTCGGCGGGTTTAACATGCGGCGGCAATTGGAAGAAGACGACGAGAATTGCAGCGGCAACGCCACCGATTGGAAGGTTACTAGATTGACGTTAACTTTGTCATTTCTCTCTTCAGTTATAAAGATTCTCACATATAAAAGCACCACCGCCAGGACAGCCTCTCAGTAAACACTCCACCGAGTAGTGGCCCGATAACAGCTGAGATGCCGTAAGAGGCGCCAATAAGTCCTAGATAGGCTGGCCGCTTCGGAGGCGGGGCAAGGAAGGCGACCAGGATGAATGCGCCAGATGCAACCCCAGCAGCACCCAAGCCAGCAATGGCACGTCCAACGATCAAAGCGGTGCTATTTGGAGCAACGGCTAAAGGTAGTGGTTAGTGTGTCACTATATCAAATTCTCGAGATACACGTACCGCAGATGAGACTGCCCAGCTCAAAGATGAAGACTGATGCGAGGTAGGTCCATTTCAGGGTGAAATACTTGAAGAGCTTGCCCCAGGGTGAAGTGAATGAAGCAACAGTCAAGAAGAATGCCGAGCCGTACCATCCTATCTGGGAAACACTGTGGAACTGATCCGTGATCTTTGGGATGGCCGTTGCGACGATAGTCTGCACGCCATATCAGCATATATCTGTCAAAAAAGACTAGACAGAGACATACGAGGTCCAGCGCCACCATAAAAATAGATAGAATTAAAGCAAGAAGTATGAACACAAACTGGAGTCCCTTGGGGTATTCATCTTCTGATAGCGTATCCGCTGGCTCAACTGCTGGTGCAACTGCCGGTGCCGGATCATTTTCAGCTTCAACGTCAGTCTTTTCAGCGTCGTTGTCGGTTTTTTCAGCTTCATTGTCGAATTTTTCGACCATTGTATTAGCGTCAGAAGCGAGCCCCTCGGCTCTCTTCTCGTCGTCAATGTCGAGAGTCATGGTGGGCAGAATGGGGGAGACAAGCTCGGTTCTCTGGGTTTATAAGGAGTATGCACGGCCCGTTTCTTTATTGTTTCTGGCAGAGGCGTGAGGACAGAGCTGGCATGCAAATCTCGATGCGAACATTCTCGTGTGGGAAACACTCTTCAATCACATCGATATTACGGGGGGGATATGAAGAATAAGTACATATAGATAGGGCGCGAGACGTAAGATTGTACTGTGAGCGGGCCGGATCACGGTTCTTGCCCACTCCGTAGGGCTTACATACAGAAATGTCAACGCGCGGTCGGCTTATGGAGTCATTGTTATGGGCTGCCTTATCCTGTCCGCCGAAACGGCGGATGCAACCTGACGCAATTTAACGACCTTTAAATCCGTACCGGGAATGAAGTTGAGCCGGCCGAATCCAGTTTTATCAAGATCGGAGCCGTCAATTGGCCTGTTGGGGCCCGCTTTCCAACTTACTTCGTAGTAATAGACGATGCAGGGCCGGACTTTGGCCCGGACGTTTCAATCTTACACCCGACACGAGACACTCGCGACGAAAAGGATTTTATACGTAGTGTTGTACGTGAATACGCTCTCTTCAGCCCCAAATCGCCCCACACAGAATGATTTTTAACGTGACCACGTAATCAAACACATTCCATGATTCCAACCGCCGCGCGACGGAGACCAACACTTCATTAGAAATCAGGATTGCTCTGTACACGGTATCCTGTTCGATCTCATCGAGTTTGTTCATTACAGTTCGATATAAGCCAAACTTCCTGTCGCTCCCCACCTACGTCTACGACGCATGATCTTTGCGGCAGATATAAGTTCATAGCACCCCTGAAATGTTGGCGCTGTGGAAGACGTCGCTGGCGGCTGATCAGCAGGTATAGGCATGCGAGATATGCGCCCGAATCTCACTGTACTGTAGATTATCAACGTGGATTATCAGATTATGCAGCAAATGGTTCGGTTAACTTAGTTTCGATCTCACACCGCCCAGTGAGACCTAACATCGAGATCTGCGATCCTCGCATGCTTGAGTCAAACTCTCGGGGAGAATCTCCGGGTAGCTTTAAGCCGAGTATCACGTGCTAGCATTTAGCAGTGGCTCTGATGTGTAGGACGCTCGTATTAATCTCACGCGGACTGATAGCAGAAAAACCAAGGCGCCGGCTTCGCTTGATGTGGGTCTTAAAGCCAACTTGGCGCATAGGTAGCAATTTTATTTTAGTGCCAGTGGCCACAGTGTACGAGAATGAGTGCGAAATGACACAGGTGAGAGAGAGTTCCTATTCGACGCGATCTTAGATGCCCCTCCACTTTTGGAGATAGACGCACTGGGACCGTGACCACTTATGAGGCAGGCGTCAGCCCTCTGCAAATTACTATATTCTGGGAACGCGTTCACGCCATGTGACAGCCTACAAAAGGAAGACCTCTGATCTTGTATGTTTAAGCTTCCATGCCTGACCTTTCATCAGCCCATGCATGTAGCAACCACCAACAAAACGATATAACCCTGGAATTGTAGGTATCGGCCGCAGCACAAATGGGAGGTCCGCTCCCTGGAACATGAAGACCACATCTGTCGAATCGGTCGCTTGCGGGACGAGGCCAATGCAACCTCTGATCGTTTTGCAGAAGGAATATTCGGGCATCAGACGCAACCTGCTTGATATAACCCCCGATGTTCGCGACAGGCTTGTACTATTAATTCTCGTTTATCAGCCACTTCTTGGGTAAGGCTTTCGATGTGGCTTGATTTCCTCGTGCTTGATGCGATGGATTCAACATCTCTCCTGAGGAGTTCTAACCTGTCTGCTACACTCGATCTTGTTAGGCGAAAAGCTAGCACAAGTCCTAAACTCATGGCCGCATGCTGAGCTGCGAGAAAGTTATGCCTCCAATGGAGATGATTACAAATGTGGTTAAGAATAAAGTCGAACCTTTCTGCTAGATCGGTAAGTATTCCCCATCCCAATTCCCACTCTCCGCAGAAGAAACGTATGTCACGGGCGAGAACAACTTCCTGGATGATCCAGACTCTGAGGAACCATGGTCGGCAAAGGAAAGTTACTAAAGCCTCCCACGCAATATCGTCTGGTGGAGGCAATCCATTAGAGAGGAATTCCTCCGGCGGCATATCCCGTTCTCGAATGCGAGCAGATTCTGCTTTCCCAATCTTCTCCAGCAATTCTGGCAGTTGTTCACTACCGTCCGCCTCCAGCCCAAGATGCACCAGGACTTTCCCTGCATAAGTGTAAATTTTAGGCATAAGCGCGACTGGATGCCCTTCTCCTTGTTGTCTTCTTGGTTGATGCAGAGGCCATCCGCCCAGAGCTTGCGATCCCTGTTCGGGTACCTCAGACGAATCAGAGCGTTGTATAACGATTGCGTCAGCGGCATATGGAAACCATCAAGAATGATGGAGCAAGGCATAGAGCCGTCCCCCCAGGTGTACGAGATTGCTTCATAACGTCTTCCTGCTGTGACATCAACATGCTCAACCGTGCCTCTTAACGGGTCACATCGACTACCAGGGTGCAGGACAAGAATTCGAATGGAGTTTTGTCCGTCCAGGGGTTGATAAACGAAACTCGAGCTGAAAAATTCTCGTCTCATAATACTTTCGAGTTCAAGAAGTATTGGATCCGGGGTTATGTGTTCGGTTATCGGATTTCGTTCATATGGGGGGTTTGTGACGAATTTTATTAAGGCGTCAACAGTGGCAGGTGACGAGAACCTAGATAAGGCCTGACAGGCTTCAGCTATGTTTGCTGCAAAACCATAGAACTTAGAGTCTTCAAGTAATGCCATCTTGATGATATCTGGATGGAGTCGAGCACCATCACTTCTAAGGCCTGCTGGGTTTGGTAATCTAGAATCGGGGAGTACTGAGATGGAATCACGAGGCTGGAAATGTAGGCAGATTTCGTGGCTGAGCACAAGAAACTCAACATGATTCATGGGTCTTATGGCTTTCCGTACTGTATTGGCCAAACAATTCATGATAAATGCTGCTTATCGTTGCAGGGGCTTTGCCGATTAATTTCCCTTAAATCACGTGTTATTACACAACCATCAAGTAATATCTCCGTTGATCTCGCAAAATTATGTGTATGTGTGGCAAGAAGCCTACAGTCGCTTGCAAAATCGGCCTCCCCTTGGCGCGAATGTTTTTTTTTTTTTTAGTAATGACCAGGATCCTTGGCCTGCTGTCCAGATTTAAAGCACTTGACTGAGCCAATAATATAGAAAGTATTAGCCTACGTCTCGAATTATCTGAATCGTCCACCTATTAAACTTCTCTCTAGGCTCTGGGGAAAGCGAGTAGACTTCGCTGGTGATGTGGTTAGAATTGAGTCAAGCAGGGTCTCGTCCTATCTGCTAGCTTGATTCCCAGAGTGATGGTTATACGGAAGAATCGATCGCGTCTTCGGAAACGGAGAATGGTGGTCCAGCGGCAGGCAGAAGCGTGGTTACCATGAAAGATCCGCTCTAGTTTCAAGAATTAAGTCGTCAACTCCACTTCAAATCTTGTCTACATAATGTAAGTTATTAATTTTTTATCCACCGTTTTTTATACAATCATCTAAATAGTGATATACTTAACTTCCTTTTAAAATATACTTTAGTCCTATCTTAAGATCTATAGTTTAAATTAAGGAAGTCTTATTTTTACCTATTAGCCCCCTTCCTTCAGTACCGAACTCGAAGACTGTTACTCACACGGAAGCGATTTTAATAAATAAAATAGCTATGGCTTATCCGAGACATTTTTAGCGACGAAATTGATATGTATACACTCAGTGTGGATTTATAATTATTGTCAGTCAGGCGCTGCTTCTTACAATCGTGGCAGGTTTGATGGACGATCGAATCTAAATTCTTGTAGCGATCGCTCATACACCTTAATGCACTTTTGGAACCATCCCGTAAAGGAACCTCTAAAATACATCCTTGACAAACTTCAGTGCGATCCGACTGGGAGCAACAAGAACAATGAAACCTTTACCCCTCGACTATATTCCGCTACTACACATTGAAGCTGGTTCTGACGAGGTTAGACTCTATTTCAGACATTCCAATAACTAAAATCCAAACTAGAATAAAGAGCATGGTATATGAGATATATGTCGAAAATTATTTATGTGTCATATATTTAAGCTAAGAGTAAGTAAGAAAAGAAGATTTATAGTAGCTTTACAAATATAATTAATTTATTCCAAAGGAAGGAATATTTAATTATGCTTTAAAATATATAAAGTCTGCCTTTCCATAAGGGTAGGGGGTATATTCACACCGGTGCGAATATATCGCGACCGCCCGCCTATATATACCCCTCTGCTTCCTGATTCCCTTCTCCTCGCAAGTAGTATCTTCTAAAATCTTTCTTCTTTTCAATTTACACTCCTCATAATCATGTCTACCACCAAACCTATTATTGTCCTTGTCCCCGGTGCCTGGCACACCCCTGAAAACTATGGGCCTCTGATTTCTCTACTCGCCGTCGCTGGGTATCCTTCTATCCCTATCTCCCTCCCCAGTGCCGGTGCACACCCTGGCCACCCTGACTTTTCTCAAGACGTCGCTCATGTTCGCAAATCCATTACCTCCCTTGTCGAAGCTGGCAAGGATGTGGTAGTGGTGATGCATTCCGGCGGTAGCGTTTGTAGCAGCGAAGCCGTCCGCGATCTATCCAAAAAGGATCGCGAAGGGGAAGGCAAGGCTGGCGGGGTAATCCATCTAGTGTATATTGGGATCTTGCTGCCAAAGGCAGGAACATCTCTCTTTGAAACATTCAATTCTGTTATGCAGATCCCGGATCTAGACCCGGACTTTATTCCAGAGACGAACCAGGATTACCATGTTATCTCTGAAGTATGTACTTCACCAGTTTAAGGAGGGGAAAGTGCTAATAGTGCTAGGATGGCTCTTCTACTATTACGGATGGTGATACGAGATTCTATAGTGATCTTCCGCCCGAGGAGGCGAAATATTGGGCAAGCAGAATGACATCGTGCTCTTTAGGGTATGGACATTCTAACACACCTAGAAAGATAAAGAGAACTGTACTTACATCAGAGAACAATTCTAGGACCCTCATGTCGACTCTTACTTATGAGGCATGGAACAACATCCCATCTGCTTATATTGTCTGCTTGAAGGATAAGTCTATCCCTCTTAAACAGGTTCGGGAAGTCGTCAAACGTGCGAATATTAAAATGGTACTGGAAGTTGACTCAGGTCATTGCCCGCATCTAAGCCAGCCTAAGGTTGTCGAGGAATTTATCAGGAAGAGTGCAGGCGAAGAGCTGTGAAGGAGGTGTTGTAGAATGCCTAACCGGACAAAGAACTGTCAGTTTTGAAATTTTAGAAGAGGTTCTGGGAGGAAGATCTTATAACTAAGATATTACACCTTGTTCAAAAGTGATCAGCAATATTATCGGCCCACTTCCTTCGATCGTCTGAGGGCCGGGACGTACCACCCCTGGATTTTAGTTGTGCTATGGTACAAAGGTCTTCTGCTGGGTGTTACACTGAAGCTTTATCCTCTATTAGGAGCGCTCATGGCGTTGATAACACCAGCCTCGGCCCAGGATGGTGTGAAAATGGTCGTTGAGACAAGTAGAAAAAATGTGACGGAGCGATTGAAGGAATCAAGTGAGCGTCCGGACTTGATGGCCTCCGTCATAAGGCACAATGAGACCGACGGTCAACATTCCATCTCGAAAGATGAAATGATCTCGAATTCTTCAGCCATCATCGTTGCTGGCAGCGATCCACTCGCTTCGGTTGTAGCAGGTGCACTGACCTATCTGATTGGAGAACCGGAGGTGATGGCACATCTGGAGTCTGAGATTCGATCCAGTTTCCCCTCTGAAAAGGACATCACTGCAGAATCCACCAAGAATCTGCCTTATCTACAGGCTGTACTTCTAGAGGCACTTCGACTTTGCCCACCAGTACTGGACAGCATGCGCCGAGTGACGCCGAAGGATGGGGCCATGATTGCTGGTCATTTTATCCCCGGTGGCATCATGGTGGGTGTCACTGCGTATGCAGCCTTTCGAGCAGCGGGCACTTTTGCCTCACCGGACAAATTTTTGCCGGAGCGCTGGCTACAATCTGATTCTGGCATGCAAGAATATCCAGGGTTCCACCCATTTGGATTTGGTCCACGAAGCTGTGCCGGACAGACACTTGCATGGGCAGAGATGCGTCTTCTCCTCACAAGGCTCATTTGGAATTTTAATATCCGGGACACCAAATCAGGGACGGTGCCTCCGTGGACGTCATAGAAGATCTTCTGGACCTGGAAGCGAGATGTGATGGAGGTCTCCCTTCAGCCTTCGGGAAGCGGGGATTCAACTGGAGATAGGTTATGTCCGTAATGGGAAAAAGAGCAACCAATTTATACTTCGCTAGTGTGGTATTATCCAACATCTTACTGTACCTGCCGTGCATGGAGCCACGCTGTAACCCATATGCAGTCCATCCCCTCCTAGTTTGTGCTGCGCCTTCCATCCGCGGCAAATAGGGGGATCAGCATGCAGTTACTGTGCTACACTGTCTTGTTGGTTGGCGGCGCAGGGCAGTTGCAACAGTTGCAAGTGTGGACCAGACTGCTGAACCGACCATTGTTCACTCCCTTGCAGTAAAATTTTTGTTTTAAAAAAATATTAAACTAATATCGATAAATAAATTATTTCCCCTTACGGCGGAAGGCATAGCCCGCCTCATCCAGGCTGGGCGACCTTAATCTGCTGAACGCTGATCTCGACGAGGCTGGTGCACCCTGTGTAACTCGATGCTGTTGGTCGTCGTGTTGGAACTTTTATCGGAGTCTGCAAACAATCATCCTTCTTCATCTTCTTAGCTCAGCCTGAACTTATAGCTTCACCATCATGATACAAGGAAAAAACCCAAGATGCAGCCTATCAGTGATCCATCTACTGGAGAGGCACCGGACAGGAGCCGAGTACCAGATCCCGCAAACTGAAGAGCTAATGGTGATTCTAGACATCGTCCCCAACCCCGCCAAGGTAGTTGTGATCTTGGAGGAGCTGGGCTTGCCCTACACGGGCAAGTACCTCGAGCTGGCAGAGCTCAAGTCTGAGCCATATGTGAGCATCAATCCCAACTGTCGCCTCCAGGTAAAGTTCCGAATAGCCCACTCTTCTCGCTACTATAAGACCTGACCCCACACTACGGCTATCGAGGATCCAAATACCGGTGTCAAGCTGTGGGAGTCTGTGGCTGTTATCAGATACTTGATTGATACCTACGACAAGGAGAAGAAGCTTACCTACACGTCAATACCTGAAAAGTACCATCTCGAGCAGTGGGCATTCTTCCAGGCCTCTGGCCTCTGGCCATACTTTGGACAGACAGCATGGTTAGTTTTATGTTGGGAATTTGCATAGCCATGATGTGGGCCAGCCTTCCATTAACTAATGATGCTCCTCTAGGTTTAATGTCTACCATCCCGAGAAGATCCCCGCTGCTCAGGAACGCTACAGCAATGAGCTCAAACGCGTTGTTGGTGTTCTAGACGGCTACCTTAAGGGCAAGGATTGGCTCGTTGGCGACAAGTGCACTTATGCGGACCAGTGTTTTGTTACTTGGAACACCTGCATCCCATTCTGTATGGTTGCAATGACTGGTGGCGGACCGATCGAGTTCAAGCCGGAAGACTTTCCCGACTTTACACGCTGGCAGAATGCGATGCTTGCACGCCCCAGCGTGCAGAAGTTGATGAGCATTTGGCGGAGCAAGAATATTAAGAGCGAAGGGGCAGGAGCAACTTGAGCATGAGTGATAAGGCTCTTTGTTACTTAGCACTCCAGGAGGTCTAAGAAGGAGATATGTCGTTCGACGGGAGCGCGAAACGAAGACCTGCGTGCTCCAGCAGCAGCTCAATTCCAAAGATAGTAGATCACATGCGTGCAGATCGAACTGAGATGCATTGGTCCATAATGTGACTGCAATAAATATTGTGATATTACATCTTCTAGATCTAATGCTCTTGAGTGATCAGTCTATTTATGAGTATGTCTTGGATTCTATTATTTTTTGGTAGACCCTAATTGCTTGCTAAATATGCTCTCCTGTGCGACGGTTTCCTGGAAAGCAGTACATACAAAGTAGTTAGTTATCGTGGAGGGGCATGGAGTAGTCGGAGTAGTATAAGTCGTAGGAGTAGCAGAGCGGGGGGAATGACAACAGTGGGATTAGTACGTGTTGGGTGGGAAGTACCCTCGTATATTCATTTCTAGGCCAACCATTCCTAACGAGACCTAGCTGACCTCACCCCTGCCTTGTGCTGCGTACAACATTTTGTTGCAGTATATCGTATTTTGCATTATCTGATAGGGAGAGTTTTGGATGTCGTGTAACGCTGGTTAATTATGTTACGAGTAAGCGAGTTATGTACTGTACAGTGAGCGTTAAAACCACAAACTCTTCATTAAAATAGTGCTGATCCCTTTGATGGTTAATAAATATCCACCGTCGCCTTCTCACAACCTCCTGACGAAGATTATTGTTTGATGAAAAGCAATAAGGCAACTCCAGTGACACTATCGACAAACTATGTCTCAACCGGTTAAGGACAACTATATCTTCAGCCGCAGCGAGGCAGATGCTATCCGGTACCCTCTCTATCCTATACTCTGTCTAAGGAATTCCCTATCCAACTGATATTACACAGGCTGAACTACATCCATTGGCTCTCAATCCGCCTTTGTGGCTTCCTGGTCCACCCTTCTATTCCTAAGGAGAGCCCAAACCTCCGTGTCGCAGATGTGGGAGCTGGGTCTGGGTAATGACCGGACTTATTGTTTGTTCTTGGGTATATCACTAAATGCACCAACTATAGTATTTGGGCGATGGAGCTCGCCCACGAACTCCCACGAACTGCCCGAATTGACGCGTTCGACAACTCTGATTCACAGTTCCCTGCGACAGCTTGGGTTCCGCCAAATCTCCACTTCTGGACACATGACTGCTTCAAGCCGTTCGCAGAAGATCTACTAGGTAAATTCGATGTCGTGAATGTACGCTTCTTCGTCACGATCATCACGCCTCAAACACTGCCTCCCCTGATTCAGAATCTCACGACACTACTAAGTACGTACTCTAAAATTTCCCCGCTTTGTAGGAATGAACAATATGCCTAACACATGAAATCTCTATCTGCAGAGCCTGGAGGATATTTGCAATGGTATGAACCCGATATGGGTACCACCACAGTCACCACAGGCTCGCTCTCGTTCAATACTCCAGCGGTCGACAAGCTTGTTTCCATCATGAAGAAACCCATTCCGAACGCAGACCATAGTTTTGCTGCGACCCTTGATCAAAGCTTTGTGCATCAAGGTCTGGAGCTGGTCACGTTTGACCGCTACCCTATGCGCGATACCCTCCGACCCTTTTTCTGTCATACGCAGATCATGACTTACGAAGCATTATGTGAGAAGCTAGAGCAGCAAGGGATGCTCGAGCCCGTGAAGGCGGCAAGAGAGCACCTGCAGGAAGTAAAAGATGAGTTTCAAAAAGGGGCGGCAGTCGCACAGGAGTTTGTGTGCTGTATTGGACGGAAGGGCACGGCATAGAGAGATCGCCGTGTTCAGTTTTTACTTGTGAATTTGACTTCTCTCTACATAGGGCACACTACATTCTGTACTCAACCCTGGTAGTATCTCAAATCTGTCACCCCTCCCACTAACGAGAGCCGCACCGAGACCTCGCGTATCATCCGCAACGACATCTTTGACCTTTGCGCCACTGCTTATCTCGTATCCCCTTCCACCGCATCTGCTGTTACTTATCTCGCATCTCCTTAGTAGCCACATAAGCTTCTTTGGGAGTGGGAAGCGAGCACGTAGGCTGTCCATCTTGATGCATCGCTTAAATGTAGCCAAATTTGTGCGTAAAGCCGCGAATGCTTGACATGATACGCGGGCTCAAGTTGGCCATCAAAGACGGAGATGCAGGCAACTGCACACTCTGGCAGCACAGTCGATCTTGTTGGTTCGGGACGATTTCCGGGATTTCCGACAACGACTTGGCTGATGATATGACATGCGACTAGCTCGAGCGAGCCAATGGCACTTTGGTCGGATCTTACTTGAGGGTGTAGAGTTTCGAGTTTATATGAGCCCTAAATGAGTAGTTCCCAGGCTGGCCTATTAATAAATTACAACACCATTAGTGCGGGGACACTGGAACCAAATTAGACACCGCCACTGCGAACTGAGAGGTGTTTCCATCAACGCCCTGCGAAAAAGCTATGTGAAATAAAGGTCCTTGCTCAGCGAACGGGAGAGAATCTGTAATCGACTTAGTCTGTTTCTCGTTTGCCTGGCTGTGTTACAGCTTTGCTTAGGTTTCTCGCTACAGGCGCACAGTTTGATGCTGTGCCTTTGTGTTGGGCCAACAGGATGGGTGGTAGATTATCATTAGATGTTGTCGCTGCTGAGTATCGGCTTATCAGGGCCTACTGAGTTATGGTTGTCACAAACTTCCTGAATGGATTGCATTCGCTATTACGATCGTAATGTTTTAGCTGAGGGGCGTAAATTAGTACAAACATCGCCTTATCTGATGCACGGCGCGAGGTTGGAGAGGAGAGGGCCAACCTCTTAATACGAGCACCGCCCTCTTAGAAGAATAACATTTCTTCAGAGGGTTTGCCAGTCAAATTTCCCTCCAAATACCCTTCACCGTGGTATTTCTCTGACTTCCTCGTGTCCAATGTCTGCGTTTGCATCTTTGATCATAAGGCAGAATGCCCTACCTTCTCTCGCCCCGCCTGGCATTGTTCCCAACACTGTCAGCCCCGACTCCATCGGCGGCCGGGTTGTTGTCGCGTGCCCATTGCTGGGTTCGATAGCTATCCTTTTCGTCTTTTTGCGATTTATTGTCAAATGGCGTGTTATCAAAATCTGGGGGTATGAAGATCGTAAGTAAAAGAACTGCGCCGGTGCTTCTTAGCTAACGTGTTTGTGGAATAGTCTTCATATTATTTGGACTTGTAGGTAAAACCATAACTGATTTTGATGCTTCTAAACATTTGTTTAGCTATTTGCTATCACGAGAGTAGTCGTGGAAGTTCTAAGTACGAATCCCTGATAATACGAGTTTCTTTCATTATGTTAATAGTGTAGTAGACGCCAAATTGAGGTTTCATGGACGCCACGTCTGGGATATTCCCCCGCAAGACCTTATTTCAATTGGAAACAAGCAAAAAGTGTAAGTAGAAGCCTAAAGTCACCAGAATATCGAGATATGCTAATGATATGCCAGGCCCTTTTTATCGGCGATATGCTATACTTTCTGGGGATCATGTTTACAAAACTATCCATCCTATGCTTATACCTGGGAATCTTCAAAATCAACAAACTCTTCCGAACCCTATGCTAGGGCATGATGGCATTTATAGTTATTTACCTCATTCTGTTCTTCTTTCTATTTGCATTCAATTGTAATCCTCCCGCCAGAACGTGGTATCTTATTGAATGGACAGGAGGCGGATCTTGCTTCAACAATATCAAGGCAGGCTACGCTGTCGGCGGAATCAACCATTGTACAGATGTTGTCTTGCTCGTCATGCCACTTCCTCTGCTCTGGCAGCTGAAATTGGGACGGTCACAGAATATTGGCTTGCTTTCGATACTCTGTACCGGATTGCTGTAAGACAGCCCCGTTCCCCAATGATCTGATGGAGACTAAGAATAATGTATAGGGTTGTCATATGCACTATAGTGCGGGAGATTATTATTACTACAATCAATGGGGACTTTGATCAGAGTCGAGCCCCGGTAGAGGAGATCATCTGGCTGTAAGTATTCACACTCCTCCTTTTCTGATGCATCTCCTCTTACTTTGCTTTGTTAATATATGCTAACTAAATTATTAGAACTGCTGAACTCTGCGTCGGGATTATCTGTGCCTGTCTTCCTTGCATGGCTCCTGCCTGTAGTCAACAGTTCTTGTCCTCGTTGATCCCTACATCTCTGCAAAGCTATATTAAGTCACTTCGGCTTAAAGGATCGTCAAGTAGTCAAAGAGATATTACAAAGAAGAACTCTCAAAACAGCGACAGCGAGATCGAACTTGTTAGATCCGGATACGCCGTTGGCTATGCAAATACAGGAACGGACTCTAGTACTCCCAAGGGAGGGATTCAGCAGACTACAGATATTACTGTCAACTTTGTACCAAAACAAGATGTCTCTCTGAGAGTTTGAAACTAGGATTTAAATTATATAGAGCAGTACTACTGTGCATACTATATTATTTATGGGTACCGTCTTTCACTAGTTGCAGTAAATTATCCTTAAATACTCCACGAGACAGTACACAGAAGTGGGGTCAATGGCTCGGTCCTTTCTCCGATACTCTCCCTAGAGCGTGGCATCGATCTGAGTGGTGAGCACTTCCACCAATCATCTTTGGGATGGATGCTGGGGAGAACAACACGTATCCGCCACAACGTCCTCGGCAAAGCCATCCCCGCGAAGCTGTCATTCGATATCATCCACAGCCTGCTTGGTAGTCCACTCATTCCTGAGCAGCACCCTTGTAAATACAAGTGTATACAGACTGTATTACGTTTACACAGGACGTATTATACTGTATCTGTAATTTTTGTAAGTTTGTACGGAATACAGCGATCGTATTGTAATAAACTGTATCTGTAGTTGTATTACATGGCCTGCATTGTATACGGCTACACTATTCCCTACACCGGGAGGGAGGATATGGAAGAGCAAATAATGTACTCTTTGCAGGCTTCAGGAAGAGCGGGATCTGGTATCTGAGTGATGTGATGTTCTCAATACAAAGCATATTAGGGATGTCGTGACCTAAGAGAGAACTGCTCATGCGTAAATTCCAACTTCACCACTAATGGGGAATATCCAGCTAAAGGACGTCTGCCAAGCCCGTTCTTCCAATTCAGCAGGCAAAGAGCTTCTTCACAACCTTCTCTGCTTCGGCATAGTCTCCCTTGACAGTTATCAAAGTATCCCTTATCCTCGATAGACACTTCGCTTCATCCGGTTCAGCGAAGGACTGGGTGTACATGTTACGACTGTGCCACTTCCTATGCACCACGGGCCCCACTGGCAGTATGTGCCTCTTCAACCGACCTGTCTGGCCAGGCGTTGTACAACCGCAAGAGAGGTGTGCTGGTTGTGGTTGGCTGTGAAGAATACATCCAACAGTTGGTAATTGCGGACAGGGGCGACAATGCGGGGCAATATTCACTCTCTCCTTACTTCTTCGCCTACCCCCAACTGTTTGGTCTTTGATTTTATTTGCCAACCGTCTCTCTCCCCTTCATTCCCTTCATCTGCGACCAAAAATGGGCGTCTCTCAGCTCATCAACTCAATTGATGCCGCCATTGCCAGCCTGGCCCAAGGGGGGGTGACCGTGGACACAGATCGCCAACAGCTCTTGGCTGCCGCGAATCGCCTCCGTGCGGCCTCGGAGTCCCCTTTAGACTCGGTCATCTCTATTGTCCTCGGTGTAAGGGTCCTGACTCGTGCTTCGTCCACTGGTTTCATATGGCTGACAAAATCGACACCGGCAGCTTCATCGGGAGGCCGGGATCCGCACCGCCGTTGAGATGGGGCTTTTTGATGTGTTGGTGGACGTGAAAGAGGAAGGCATTACGGCCGTTGCGCTTGCTGAGAAGACCAATTCCGACACGATTCTTATTAGTGAGCGTCTCCTGTCCAAAAGCGACTCGGGATTAATGATGTTAGCTCGGGTTATGAGATTCGTAACAGCTCTAGGGTTTGCGAAGGAATTGGGGGTGGGCCATTACACATCCACGCCCAAGACAGGCTTCTTTGTAACCGGGTCCCCCCTCAGAGACCCCATTATCCATATGTATGTGCCTTTGCTTTGTTCCTTCTCTCCTCAAGAGGGTCAAGCTTCCGAGCCAAACACTCACCTCTCCACTAGAGCCATCCATTCCCAGGTCCTAGCCCAACTACCCGAATACTTCCAGAAATACGGCTACAAGAACCCGACCGACATCGGGGCCGGCCCATTTCAGTTTGCGATGAATTATCAAGGGACGTACTTTGAGTGGCTCAAGGCCAATCCCATCCAGCAAGAAACCTTCAATCGCATGATGGCCATTACTCGCCTTGAGCGAGGTGAACAGTGGTTTGATTTTTCGGCTTTTTACTAGGACCGACCACTTTTTTGCTGAAATTACTAGAACCGACCACTACATTTCAATATTTACTAGAACCGACCTTTTGACCTATTTAAGGCTGGGTCAAGTGGCAACCTAGAATACTTTAGTACTTCTTAATACCACAAATTACTAGTACAAACTTAAGTACCCTTCCATCACGCGACGCGTTGTTTACCAGATACTAATTGACTTCAGCATTTTCAGGGTCTCTTACCATCAACACCATCACTTTTTCCTCAACACCACCACTACAACGAACATCACCACCCCTAATAATGGAGCCAATTGAAGAGCAGTGGAACCCTCCTAGCTCTCCTGATATCCTCTCTAGTTCATGGATGAATATTGCTGATGCAAAGAAGGCAGTCAAGACTTGGTTACTTGATCAGGGCGAATCCTGGGCTAACTCTGATCAAAACAATAAGAATCGGCTTCAGCTTCACTGTCTCCTTGTATCCTGCTCCTTTAAGATTCGAGTTGCACGGAAGAAAGACTTCTTTAGAGTCACCTCATATATACCACACGATTGCCCTCCTTCAACTCATGCAAAGTTTAAACCACGTAACTCGGCGTGGTATCTTGCAAGCCTTATTGAACGCGATGTTGCAATCAATCGACATATCAAGCCAAAGGAGATTAGAGAGCGAGCTGCACTATATCATCAACTGCCGAATATACCATATATGCCAGCATGGCGAGCTAGGGAGTTCCTTCGAGATATAATTGATGGGGATGAGGGTACAAGCTTTAGTCTAATCCCTGACTGGATTGATCAAGTTAAGAAGGCAGATCAGACAAATTCAACCTATATCCAGCTTAAGAGAACACACGAGAATCGATTTGAGGCTATATTTATCATGCTTGGATCAATTAGGTCACGAATACACTTCTTACGGCCCTTTTATGCACTTGATGGTACACATACTCGATCTCAATACAACCTTACACTCCTTATTGCAGTTGGAATTGATGCCGAGGACCGTATTCTTCCTTTTGCCTGGGCTTTAGTTCCTAGTGAGAATGAGACTTGGTGGACTTGGTTCTGTAGCCACTTATTTGAGGCTTTTAATGGCCATTTTCAACCAGAGACTGTTATTATAAGTGATCGGGATAAAGGTTAGTTGATTTTCCCCTCCTAGAGGGTGATATTAAGACTAACTAGTAAATGGCCTTTTAAATGCCGTCAAATCAAAGCTTCCAACTGCATATCATGCAATGTGTTGCCAGCATATTGCAGAGAATATACATAAGAGGTTTGGAATACAATATAAGGCTCCCTTCTGGCAAATTGCACGTGCAGGATCTGATACAGCCTTTAATATTGCTGTTCAAACTCTTCAAAGAGATGCACCAGAGGTTGAAGAGTATATAGCTTCAATTGGCTATAAGAACTTTGCCTTTGCTCGCTTTCCTTTACCTCGATTTGGCCATGATACGTCTAATATTGTTGAATCAACTAATTCGGCTTGGTGTAAGATACGAGAGCTTCCCCCTCTTCAGCTACTTCATGGGATATATCAGTGGTGTATTACAACATGGTATCAAAGATCACAGCTAAGACTAGTCCCTGGCAATTCAGTTCTTTCAAATACAGCCTATCAAGCCTATAAACACCGAGAATTAGCTGCACGAGGCTTTCAAGTCTTGCCTTCATCTGATACAACATTCTTAGTTACTACAACACAAGGAAATCAATATATTGTCTTATTGCCACCTATAACACCAGATCGGCTTCAAGGATCCTGCTCTTGTCGAAAATATAACGATTTTAATGCACCTTGTTCTCATACTATTGCATGCATTTTATACCTTAATCGAAATCCTTTTCACTACTTCTCTCGGCGTTATGAGTGGGATATCTCGTTACGTATATATAAGGAACCAATTCAACCAGTTATACTCCAAGGGCTTCAAGTATTAGCAGGAGACTTTATTCGTCCACCAATCAAGAGGTCAAAGCGTGGCCGACCAAAGGTAGCACGTATTCGAGCTAATTATAACACTAAAAAGCGTATATACAAGTGCTCAGTATGTCTTCAAAGTGGGCATAATCGAAGGATTTGCCCTAATCAGCCTGTAGAGCATGGAAGAGCTCAAAGGGCACTAGATCAGCTAGTAGTTGAAGGTAAGTATAGCCTTTTATTATATAAATATCATATACTTATAGTAATAGATAGTGAAGGCGATGCTCGGTCTAATACTGAATCTGATACCGAATCCCCTCCTTCTATCCAATCCTCTCCTACAAGCCCTCCTGCCGAATTCTCTGATTGGGATGGCTTTTCTGATACACCAAGCTTTAATAGTGCATCTGATGCATTTACCGACAATCATACAGATAGTGAGCCTGAAGGGAATGATATTAGCTGGCTATATACAACAGTTGAAGAGCAGGAGGAGGATACAGCCCGGAAGAGATATCTACGACGTCGTAATCGCCATATTCAAGAGAGGGATCAAAGGAGGTTAGCTTATGAGCTAGGTGAGTTACAAGAGGACTCTAATACATGGATTACTGTAGAGCAGGATCAGGATCAGGATCAGGATCAGGATACTAGTGATCAGGATACTAGTGATCAGGATACTAGTGATCAGGATACTAGTGATCAGGATACTAGTGATCAGGATACTAGTGATCAGGATACTGGTGATCAGGATACTGGTGATCAGGATACTAGTTATCAGGATACTAGGCCTCAAAAGCGTCGATATTCAAGTGAAGCGCTTGATTCTACAGATCCTAGTGTAGAGCGTCGATATCCTTTAAGAAAGCGGCAATTGACTGTAAAGGCAGCTGCCTTTATTATAGAGTAATAGAGTGCTAGAGTAGTTAAAGTAGTATAAGCCGAAATCTCATTTGAAGACTATCCCTGTATATGTAGAATAAAGATACTTAATTTTATATATAAATACAGTGCAAAAATAAGTACCGTAATTACTAGAATACCTTACTATACTGCCCCAAAATCGTTGCTATAATACCTGAAAGGTCGGTTCTAGTAAATATTGAAATGTAGTGGTCGGTTCTAGTAATTTCAGCAAAAAAGTGGTCGGTCCTAGTAAAAAGCCGTTGATTTTTTCCCTACTGAGGAGCGGTTTGGCGCCACCGACACTAGCCAGGCGGTTCTTGTGGATATCGGTGGTGGCCTAGGCCATGACTTAGCTGCCTTCCACGCCCGCTTTCCCAACCTTCCGGGCAGACTGGTCTTGCAAGACCTTCCCGAAGTGATAAATAATATCCAGGAACTGAACCCGGCCATTGAGCGTAACATATATGACTTCTTTACGCCACAGCCAATCAAGGGGGCGCGTGCCTACTACCTGCGTACGGTTCTCCACGACTTCCCTGACAAACAGTCGATCCAGATTCTTAAGACCATCAGAGAGGCCATGACGTCCGAATCTGTGCTTCTCCTTAATGAGAACCTCCTTCCCGAGAAAGACGTGCCTCTGTATAATGCAGAGATAGATTTCTCGATGCTGGCACTCTTCTCTTCTATGGAACGGACTAAAAAGGAATGGATTGCTTTGCTTGAGGCAGCAGGTTTAGAGGTGATAAAGGTCTGGGAGCCTAAGGAGCAATTGGTAGCATCTGGGACATTGTTCGAAGCGGTAAGGAAGGACAAGTAGGCTTTGTGCAAGACTTCATTAGACCAACAGTCAAGAAATCCTGTTTTCAACGCTATGTCTACCACAACGTGTCCCAGCCTTGCCTTGGTCATAACAAGGGAGGACATATAATCAGGATCGCATTTATATGTGGTGATATATTAGTGGCAAAATTAAAAGTCTAGATGGCACGGTCCCGAGTCGATGCCCGCCAGTTTGGCTGGCACTATGGACTAAGATTTATGACTGATTCTAAGTCGGTTTTACGCTTCTTTGTCTTGTACTGTACGTCAGATCCTACACATTGCCTTAATCGTTAGTTTAGCGTCCATGGAGGGTACGAGAGAATGGTGGTATAACCTGATTGGGAAGGCAGGGCTCAAGATCAAGCAGGTCTACATTTACACGGCAAGCCTAAGGAATAGCATCATCGAGTGCGCCAAGAAGTAACGAACGGTGTGATCAAACTCCTTGAATCTAAGCGATAAGGTTTCTGACCCGATGGCCGGAAGTCTTATTGTTGCTGTGGATTCTGGATGTGTAGGTCAGAGCGCATCGGCACTGTACTTTTTCATTCTCGTCAGTAACTAACTGGGCCATTTGATATTGATTCTTTTCCGCTGGCACACTGTAGCTTGTCAACTTTATGGGGGCTCACGTAACAAATATAAGAACCTGACACGTTATCGTAAGAACTAATAAACATTCAGTATAGAATTTCATTCAAATCTTAGTTTAGGAACGCCGCCTACATGATAGTCACAAGTGGGGAACAAATTTCTGTTATCGAAAGATGTTATACTACTTACTCTAGCTGGACCTGCGCTCTGTCCAATCCGAGCGATCTCGCCAAAATCTGGAAGGTAATGGCAACGTGCGAATGCAGATGACATTCAAATTCCGCGAGGGCTTTGCAGTGATTCGAAGCCTCGGCCGCCGGAAGAAGCATATGACGGGTTTCAAGAGGGGTGCTAGGTACGACAGCTGAAGTCGGCTGCTCTGTAAATAGTACGGAGTTTAAAAAGTGATATTTTAAGTTAAGAACACAAATGTCCTTGTACTTTCCACCCTCACTAACGGATTAAAACAAGAGAAGAAGGATAAGGATATCTTAATATTCTCTACTCAATGAAGAGCAGCTTCGTAGCCGGTATCCCGGAAACATTACAACTCTGTCAATCTTCTCAGAACTCTGGTTGGAAGAGAGCCTTATTAGATCACTGACGCTCTATCGTCCCCATCGACTCCGCCCCTAGATCAGCTACCTCTTAGGGATCCCCCATTTCGGTCTTGATTTCAACATGTTGGCCCCAACCACCGCTGCTGCCTGGCTTCCCAAGAAATTCTTGACTTTCGTCTCAACGCTGTCCGCTTCAGGTTCCGCAATCTCCTTTATTGTCACAATAGGCTCATCTGCCTTCGGCTTGTTGCCTTCTTTGAGCTTCGGCGTCAGTCTCTCCAGCGCCCACCCCAACCCTGCCTCCTTGGCATAACTGGTCGGAGATTGTTTATCTTTCCCCTCGATGGATGGATTTGCCCCCGCCAATAAGAGAAGATCAATTGTTTGTTCTTGCGATGCCTGTTGGTTTTCCGCTTGCGGCTTGCCCGTGGTAGTGCTAATTGCCTGGAGAAACAGCAGGAGCGGCGTCCTGCCATTCCCATCTTGCATGTTCACATCGGCGCCAGAGTCGATTAGCAGCTTTGCATAGCATTCAGGGTCCTTACCAACCATCGCTGCGTGGAGCGGAGTTCGTCCCCCGCCGTCTTGATAGTTCACATCTGCGCCACTTTTCAGAAGGATTTCAACTGTCCGCTGGGCGTCCTTCCCCTTGACCGCAATATGCAGCGCGGTCTGCGAGGTGACCGAATAATACGCCTGCTTCAGGTCGTTTGCATCCTTTACAGCCGCTAGCTTCCGAGCTGCCGACAGGCCAGTCTTCTGATTGGGATCGGCACCACCCTTGAGTAGAGCTTCTACTACCGCTTCCAATCCGGGGATAGCCACCGCCTTATGAAGAGGAGTAATGCCCGAGCTGTTTCTGACGTTAGCGTCCGCAGAAGAGGAGAGCAAAATCTCTACTGTTTCGACCGAGCGGCCATCGATGGCATAGTGAAGCGGTGTATTGCCTCCCTGCCTCGTTGCCATAGTTGCCTTAGCGCCTCTCTTGAGCAGCTCCTTTACCATCCGAGGTCCAGCATCGGAGCTTTTGGCGGCAGCAAAATGCAAGGCCGTGCGACCTGAGTGAGTGAACCCGAGGGTTTCGGCATCCACAGGCGCACCATTTCGGAGTAGCCATGATAGCATTTCGACCGCTTCCGAATCCGCAGCAATGTGGATGGCGCTCCAACCGGACATATCAGGAGCCTTTACCGCGGATGGAAGTGACCAGGTGGATTTGTTCCATGCTGTCGCACGCTCGGCGAGCCACGGAAGATCGAGTCGTGCAGACACAAAGAGCAAACTGGTGCTGCTGGAGAAACCCGAATCTGAAAGACAGGTCAGCTCTTGAGCATGGAGAAGAGATAGTAAGACTAACACTTTCCAAACGTCCACCGCTTCAGGAGATCATATGACCGTACCCAGTTAGATAATGCCGCCGAATCAGCGGAGAAAAACTCCATTCCGCTTACGTCGGTTTCGTTTTGGATTTGAGCCTCTCGGAGATGGTGACCCACGAATTCGACGGAATATAGCAGGAAAGGGTAGCCCTCAAGGAAGCGCTGTTTTACCGCCGTAAGCTCGGCCTCATCGATCATCCCATTGCTTTGAATGGGGGGCTTGGGCACTTCACGCTTTTGGATGTCATCGAACTGGAGATAGGCTAAACAGGCAGACGCCATTTGTCGATGTGCCTCTAACTTACTGATTCCGTAGATGGGATATTCCTTCGCACCCTCGTCACTGAAGAGACGACATAGGAAGTCCTTCACCGCCTGGTGACTAGGATGAACAGTACCATCGCGGATCACGAGCAGTGCTCCCCAGCTGTTCTCGATGTTGTGGCGCAATGCCTCCAGTTCCTCATCTGAGCTCTTGCCACCAGTGTACTGCTTTCCATCCCGCAGAGCCAAGACTACTTCCAATTCTCTCAATGTCATTGGCCGGTACGCAAAGTACAACCACATCAGCACCGTCCGCAACCTACTCGCTCCATCCCGCGGCTTCTGTTCTAGCATCTTGCCGTAAAAGGCTTCCACATCCCGGGGGATACTGTGCAGTCTATCTTCAACCCTAGCCTCCGTCCAGAGGCCATCCCAAGTAGACAAGTCATCCAAGACCAGTGACAGCCACATAAACATGCCTTTGGAACTCGCCCTCAACCGAGTGGTAACGTGTTGGCGAAGATTTTCAGGGAAGTTGCGATACTCTTGAATGGTTTTTATCCGCCTGTCAGCAACTTCTTCAATATCACGCTGGTTTCTCTCGGGCATGTCAATGGTGTAATCGGGACGCATTTTCCCGCGCACGATATTACTGGATCGATCAGAGACAATGAAGCGCAGAGTAAATTTCCGGCTTATGCTATTGGCTTTGCTGACGACCCTTGTGGAGAGCTCATCGATCAGGCGTAGCACTGCTAACATGTAAGGGCCGCATTGGTCTAAGCCATCAATGACAAGGTAGAGAACCTCCACCTCCGGATTGGCGACGATATCTTCGAATATCTTTTGCAGAATGTCGAGGGATTGGAATTCGTCCAGGTCAGACCTCATGCGGCCACTGGTGTCGAGGTCTTCAGGGTTCTGAAAATGGTTCAGTGCGTGCTTCACCAAATTCCGATTCTGCTGCAACAGTTTGTACAAGAGGGTCCTCAGGATCCAGACCGGTGTTCGTCGATGTTCGTTCTTGTCATCACAGAAACATGCAACCGCAATAGTCTTTTCAGGAACACCAAGCTCTGAGGGAAGTTTCTTCTGATCCACTATAGGTGATTGGGGCGTGGTGTCCAGACGCAGCCGTGACTGTAGTTGCTTGACAAAGAACTTCAGCAGGACAGACTTCCCGCTCCCAGGAATTCCGTGGATATATAGCGGCGAGCTGGTCGACGGTTCCGTTTGGATCCAGTCGAGGAAGGGGGCGCACATAAAGATCCATTCACACGTTCCAGGCTCTGCGTTGGCGATGTCATGTCTGTCCGAAGGATCACCAGCAATGAGGGCGTCGAGAAGTTTATCTTCTATACTTTTCTTTTCACCTAATGATTTCGAGGAACTTGTCAGCCGCTCTTCAACCACATATCTCTTGGGGGATGAGGGTTCAGTGTATAGCCTTGCTCACCCATATATACGGAGGCACCGGCAGTAATAGTAACCTGCTGGATTGACTCGCTGTGAAAGGCGGCATTCAGAGTGCCCATATTCTGACCCAGCTGGAGTCCCTCATTTCGAGAATTGGAGAAATCAGCCGATGCTGTTGTCGCCGCCTAGAGAACGTGCCAAATCAGCCTGCCTGTCATCTCTAATAATATCCCCGCCCTCTGGAGATTGGAGTCATTTAATTATTAATTACCATTTGTTTGGCACCTGCCGACTCAGCGCTCTCCGCCATTATTGCAGAGGAATTCAAATAGAAGAATAGGGAGTCAGTTTCAGACTCTCAGAGCAGTGGGGTGATGTTGAACTACTACTATTTAATTTTGGGTTGTTCTCGCCGTCAACGAATAATAAGATTTTATCCCGCTGTAGGTGAGGTGGGTTTATCCACTGGATGGGGTGTAGCTAATTAACCCGCCCAATTCCCGCGGATCGCCGAGGTATCGTATGACAGTTTCTCAATCCAAAGAAGAAGGACGAAGATGCAGGGAGCGTAATGGGGAATCATGTACCGTTCGTGTCAGGGGCTGTTACGACGCCTTGTAGAAGGGACGTTGCACA
This sequence comes from Oidiodendron maius Zn, assembly GCA_000827325.1. Taxonomy (NCBI): domain Eukaryota; kingdom Fungi; phylum Ascomycota; class Leotiomycetes; family Myxotrichaceae; genus Oidiodendron; species Oidiodendron maius. Next base: position 1,669,051 of record KN832880.1, on the reverse strand, counting down.
ACCGAAACGCAGCAAATCAAGAATGCATTAAGACAGCGAGACCAGCGCGCCCACTATGCCCAAAACAGAGAGAGACAGCGTGGTGGCAGCTTTCACAGCGCGTGGCGTTCGATCGACGAGCTGATGTTGCTGCAGTCTGCATTTTATTTCAGGCTCCATAGGCTAGATGACAAGACTAATGCGTCCTACCAGCAAGCCACCGTCCTATCCACTATGTCGTGCCATTCAGCTGTAATATTTTTACCCAACCTCACAGTTCACAAGTAAAGCAGAATGTCTGACGAGTGAGTGTTCGACTTTCGCAGCCACGTGTCCCTGGCAAGAGGGGTTGATGTCCATCGTGTACCAATCTGGTATGTCACGAAAACAATCATGGACGAAGGCCAGGGAGACCCTAGAGGAAAGGCGGAAGAGGAAGGAGTAATTGAGGCTTTCGATTTGGCATTCGCCTTCTGTCAGCCTGTAGGGTTATGGTCCACAACATCGGAGGTAGTAGACTGCTTGCATTACTAGTTCTGAATTAGCCCGCTGTAGTATATCTTGTGGCTGCTGGTCGTCCTCTCCCCGCGATAAATAATCGGGCAGCGCCATGCTCTCTCAGACAAGAGCCATATATCCAATAGATCAATTGACGGTGAATTTTTGCTAGTCTTCAGAGATAACTTCCAACAAACTCTCCCACTCAAGATGTCTGTGAAGGTGATTCGGGATCCCGGCGAGTCTGCTAGAGTGGAGTAATATAGTCCCCCCATCTCCCGCGGATCTCTATCTATCTATATGCTAACAACCGGGCATTGTAGCATAGTTCTCGTCCACGGTTGGCTTGGTGGTAATGCACCTTGGACATCAGAGGCCTCTGTCTTCTGGCCAGAGAAATTTCTCGCCGCAAAAGTTCCGGAAGCACGTATCCTGTCATATGAATATGACATAGAACTGGACTCCTTCTGGAACGAGGAGGATTTAATCACTGAGACTTCAAACGAGATGATTGATTTACTAATGGAAGAACGGCCTGAGAAAGCGGAAAAGCGAGCCGTACTTCTTGTTGCGCACTGCCTTGGGGGCTTGATTTGTGAAAATGTGAGCATGCTATCTAATCCACGTCTCTGGGACACCAGCTAATCTAGAAATATATTAGGCCCTTGCGGTAGGAAGCCAGCATGATGAAAGAAAGAAGCTCGTCGGCTGCGTCAAGGGTGTCCTGCTCCTTGGAACACCCCATTTCCAGCCCGAAACATTGACCGCAGCAACAACGTATTTTCAACTGGCTCAGGAGGCCGTTCCAAGTGACTCTGACCTGAAGAAGAAATCTAAATGGGTTACTTCAATCCCTCAGAAATTTGCCGAACTAAGAAAGGCAGTTCCAATCGACCTGGAATGCTACTACGAAGGATCCAATGTGAAGGTAGGAGACAGTGACGTGAAGATCGTGGACAAGTCCTTGGCCCAATGTCCCGAAGGTTCTCCCGCTGAGCGGCTTGCCTGCAACCATGAACGGATGAGTCGCTTTGAAAGTGAGGGTGACAAGGATTTTGCCAAGATACTGAGAGTGATTAAGAAATGGGTAGCAAAGATTCCTCCGCCTGAGAAGGAGGGGACTGTAAATTACATATCAAATGCGAGTTTCGCTGGGTCAACTAATTCTGGTATGCAGCTTGGACAGAATGCCGGTAACATAACTGGGTTCAGTTTTGGAAAGTAGTCGTGGTAGTTGGATTTGAGAGGACTGATTTCTGGGTGAGTGGATATCGTTAACGAATTCATGGTATCCTCAACTCATTTGATGAATAAAAGTGTTGAAGTCTGCAGTAGATGTAATTCTTAATTCCTCTCTCAACTCCTTACTAAAACTATGAAAGCCTCACTTCTATCAAAACTCTCTGATCAGCAGTCTGGCAATATCTAAATAACGGGCGATGAATATGAGAGCTACGTAGTAAAGTTAGTATGACCGCAATAGTAATTTCGGAACGCTCTTGGCCACAATACCGAAAATAATCAGGATGCTGCTAGCAGATGACTCCCATCCCAATGTAAAATGCCCTTAAGTGATTGGTATTGGACGATCTTTCCCTAAACCAAACTACTGCAGCATATGGAGGTGGCGTAAAGGGTTCAGCTAATGTGGGGCGTGCAACTAAATTTTCACAAGTGCATCTATCTCGCTCAGCTCCGACCTGACAGCCACAGGTTTGCCAGTGAGGGGTCAGTGGCAGAGGCTAACACACCACCCGGCAGCGCGACCCATACTATCTTGGCAAGTAAGAGAGCTGCAATCCTCTGCATAACGTCGTGTACACGAAGTACATATAACTCCGTGAGGAGAAATGCGACGCGATTGGTTTCTCTTCACATGCAGCCCCTAAATTTTCAAATCTTGCCGTGACATTGCGACTCTCACACGCAGTCTCGACCCCTGTGAATGGGAGCGCCGAGAAAAGAAAAGAGGCGCAGGTAATATTTAAACAGGTGCTGAAGTTGTTGTGGCGTGTTTGTACAACCATCTACATAGAAAAGTCTTCGAGCTTCGTGAGATCTGACTATTTTGTCTCCTAAAATCACCCGAATCCGAGCTCTCAAATTACATTCTCCATTTTCCGCTCACAATTCTGCCATAGGCTGTTACGCTTCTAAGAATGGCTGCTCAAGTAGCAACTGGCGCGACTGGGGAGGTGGAGTCTGACCTCGCTCAGCTGTGGCAGGCAGCGGTGGAAGATTACGAGAAGACAACTAAGAAAAGTCTTCGACTAGAACAGTTTAGAAGCATGGATGCAATTATGAATGGGACCGAAGGCTTGTCAAATAAGTTTAAAGACTTTCGTGACGACAAGTCTAAAGTGGCCAAAGTGCGGACCGCTTTGAAGAACAATATGTGGTTGATCCAGAAGATCGTAAATGCAGTACAAGTTGTTGGAGGCGTCGCGTCGGTAAGCCTTGAGATAATAGCAGCAGCTAACATACTGTTTGATACAGTAGATGCTTATTGTCCATAGGCCTTTCCACCTGCTATGCCAGCCAGCTTGATCTTCACGGCCTTTGCGCAGGTAACGCAGGTACTGGATACCCAAATTAGAAAGCAGATTAGCGATCTTTTCTGTTGACGTTTTTAGTCTTTCGCCGATGTGTCCGCCGATTATGATAAGGTCATGGGATTTTTCGAATTTACGCATCGATTTTTTGACAGGCTCTCTATGATTGAGGACAGGATGCCAAAGTTGCCTCCATTTCAACGCTGTGTTACACGGGTATTCTCAAGTATGCTTAAGATATGCTCCGTTGCACAAGAATATGCCAAGGAAAAAAGATTTAGTAAGTTGTCTTTCTTGACACATCTGACCGTACCCCTATTCATGCTTTTTTTTGTTTGTGCGGTGGCTAAATTTTTTTAGAGAAGTGGCTCGAGACCTTGGTGAATGGATCAGATGGAGCCCTTTCCGGAGCTAATGCGGATATGGAGCAAGCTGTGAATGAGTTGAGCCAAGCTGTCGGCCTAGCAACTCTTAGAACTGTTGAGATTATGAGCGACCTTCTTCAAAGCGTGGATGGAAATGTTGAGTTCCTTGTCTCGAAATCCACCATCATAGAAGAACGAACAGAAGTCATACAATCCAACACTAGCACTATCATCAAACAGAATAAGGATCTTGAATCCAAGCAGGACGAAATGGCAGAGATGCTGAAAGAACTATCTCTTAACTTCAACACTGGGGTTGACCATTTTGGATCTATTCAAATGGGACAAGACTTAGCAGAGAACTTCAAGACCAGTCTACTGAAACTGGATGTCGTCAGGCTCAAACTTACCCGTTGGGGCCAGTCCGTGGGACTAGCCAACCTGGATGAAGAGAAATCTCTCCAGCAGGCGAAGCTACCTCCTAAGGATATACCCACTGTAAAAAAACTCCTAAAGCGGATTCTGAATATATTTTCAAATGCCGAGAGGATGTCGACAGAGTTTCAGGAAGACAACGAGGATGATGATTCCTCCCTCGCAGTGGTGGATCCGGCGAAGGCGCTAGACAAGGTCTCAGCATCCCTCCACCAGAATATGTACGATCTCGCCAAGAAGCGGCAGGGCAATTCAGAGTTGGAGCCGAAGGGTGATTTAACTATGTATGAAGAGACGGCTTTTGAGCGACTGATCGAGGACCTTAACAAGTTGGTAGATAGTTTGGTCGAACTTTTTCCAGCGATCCAAGAAGAACAACGCAAGCTAGCTGAGGAAGAGGTGTCGGAAATGAAAAAGATCAAGGAGGCCCTTCCATTATTGAAAGAGGTGGCTGGGCAAGACAAGTTGCTGAGTGAGGCTGTTGTCAAGGTCATACAATCAACTTCCACTTACACCAACAGCGTGGTATTTTCAGGACCGAACTCAGGTTTTCAGATAGGGAACAATGCAGGAAGCGTTAGTGGTGTCCGTTTTGGCTGATGCGGATTGTCTCTCGATCAAGCCTAATAACTCTAATCAGATCCATATCTTTTCCAGCTATGCTTTGTAGCTAGAATATCCTAGTCGACAGATGTCCCCCATTTGATTCATGATCGCAGGTTTCAGTAGAGTAAATAGAATTATTCCCTCAAGACCGAGACTGGGCTGAAGGGGATTATGGACCTAGAGATACATTTCCAGACTTCATACGATAGCGCTGGTAACATATGATCGCTCGGCTGTAGACTTCATTTTCTCCTCACTAAACGCGAGCCACTTTCAAGGCTGTTACAAATCATCAATTTTTGGAATGAGTTCTCCTAAGGATGACCTAAATGCCCAAATGGTAAACGACAAGGGAATTTGCTTCATCAAAGGCAGTCACGAGTCAATAACCACAGAAGTATGTGTGGATCGCTCAGAAGCCATTGTGATGGCTCAATTAGCATGGCTTGCAATTGTGGAAGGAGAAGGCGAAGAAGGAGAGGAAGCGGGCAAAGGAGATGAAGAAGGCGAAAGAGAAAGTAAAGAAGAGGAAGAGGGAGAAGGTCAAGAACCAGGGAACATCTGAAGCAATATCCTGAGAAGATGACCGTTGACTGGATTTTAGATTTTAAGGGATCTGCTTTAATTAAGCCTCCACTCGGGCTCTCACCCATGCAACGTGACCTGCGGCAAATGTGTTTACTTGCAGGTCGACTCTTTCAGAGGACTTCTCTAGCCCAGACAGTCGTGATTCAGCGATTCATCAATCCAATGAACGAGCTATTCTGAAGACGTACTGTACATCTAGCGGTGGACTGGATTGTTGAGCCTACGAGACCAGCTGATCCTGCTATTTCTCAGCTTGAGATTAGATACATGCGCTTGGACTTACGGAGTATTCCTCCGGCATCTTCACGACCTCGTCCCAAGGAAACTTCGGGTCGTGGAAATCCAGACCTTCTGCAAACGGCTGGCCCTTTGCCGTACATCTATCAAGATAGGCTCCGTCGTCTCTCTTCTGAAACAGCCGTATGGGATTTATAGTGAAGGCCATGGTCGGTGTCACCAACACGGTCAGCTTCATCGGGTAGGCTGGCTCCTTCGGCATCTTGGCAACAACCGCGGCAGGAAATCGGTGAAGAATACCACTTTTCTGAGCGCTATTTTCTTGTATGTCCCATACCACAGCATTGTCGGCATGGTGCCGATCGTCGCTGTCGGTGAAGCCCTTCAGCCACATCATATGATCCACGTCGACGCCAGAGCTGCCGCCTCGCTCTGCTTCGACGCCTGCGTCAACACCTGCGACATTATATTTGACCGGTACTTTCAGTCTCCAGTGACGGGATTTGGACTCCGTTGTCAGCTGCCCGCAAACCTGGACAGGAGCGATGAGCACAATGCTGGGATCGTTCTTGGGATTTCTTGGGTTTGGGGTTGCCAGTGATGCGTCTTTGGTCTCTTCCAGCGTCAAGCGGATCGTGGCGTCTGTAAAGCGTTTGATACTTTCATTCGGGAATCGGAAGGTGAAGTTCAAAAGAAGCAGGACGGCATCTTCGCCATGCCATTTCCCATACTGGACATGGGAAAGTTTCGCCGAGAAAGAAGTTGAGTTGACAGTTTGTGCCGTGATTTTCTCGCGATTTGGGCCATCCGAATGGTGGTGTTCAATGCGGAGGGTAGACTCGGAGCTTTCGTCCACAGCAAAGCTCGTTTCGAAGTCTTCATTCGGCATTGCAGGTGTTGGGCGTCAAGATCAGTAGTAGCCAGCAGATAACCGCAGCGGAAGTGCCTACTTTATAGAACGACATCGCATGTAATTGGCGCTAGCGGCCTCAAATCATCATGTGATCATGGGACGCTGCTTGCTCACAGCCACGGCCCAATAACGTTAAACTAAGCGAGTGCTTAGTTAACGCCCTTGAACTTTTGTTCAGCTGCCCGATTATGATCTGACAGTCAAGACTTTAACAGACGTCTCAGTATGGTATTTGTACCACAAATGCAGGACGATGGACCAGTCCAAGCTATTTATTTCCCCGAGATCCCGAGAGCTCCAGCTTGGGCACGAGATATTATTGCCAGGATCAAACGCTTCTGCCTGCGCTGGGAGTATGTTGAAGGCAAAGAGTACATCTCAAGCTTGCCCTCTGGACAAACTCGGAACTTGTTCGTCGCTGCGGAAATTGCAATACTTCACACGGAACACGGCAACTATATAGGAGCAGAGCGCCTGTTTCAGAGCATACACCTTGACGAGCTTCTTCTTGAGCCTCATGCGCTGCTCCGAGAAGAGGTTGTGCTGCTAGCGTTAGTAGCCGCCAATGTCAAGATCGCCACGCATATCCATTTTGAGGAAGCCATTGCGCTCGCGAATGAGGTAGACCAAATTTATATGACGCGAACGTGTAGGTATTGCCACCTAATACGATGTGCAGCTGCTTATCAAACAGGGACTGATGAGGACCTGCACAGCCAGGATGAGAAGTCATTCGTTGAACAGATCATGCGAGAGCGCCAACTGTGGAACAGCTCGCACGCTGTAACGGATATGCAATTGACAGACACTCGAGTAGGCTTCTTTTAAGCCTGGCACATTGATCAAATCAGTATTCTAACAATTGCGTAGATCCAGATTGAAGAAGGGTTATGTGAGATTTTGTCAAAAGCCTTCGATTATGGAATAATACTTGGCGAAAGCTTCGTGCAGCGGCTGCGAGATCGTGTTTTTCCACTGGTATCTTATCTACATGCCAAAAACCGACATCTTGCAGCAGCGCCTTTCATGTTCAACTATATAGCAAGGGTGCCCAATGGAATCGTTCAGCAGGGCAAGTTCTGGGAAGATTATCTGCAAGTATTGCGGGACCCCGAGCTAGCTCTCGTCAAAGCCTTTGCACAGACTCGCCTAATCGAATACGCAGCCGACATGAATCTAAGCGCTGCGAAGGAATATCATAACCAAGCAGCTTCGATCCATAGTCGGGAAGGTTGTCCGGCAAAAATGACTGGACTGGCGCTGCAACACTGGCGATTTTTTGCGCCTAAACACGACAAAGCGGCTGATCATGACGACAGTACAAAGCAACCTAGCGGAATCGGGGAGGACGCAATAGGACGTTACGCTGTGGGAGCTATTCGTGGGAACGATGCTGTTAAGGCGGTTGCGCAAGGTCGTTTGAAAGAGCTCTCTACCATACACCAACAATTCCTCCAGCAACACTCGTCACTGCACTTGCAATTTACCGTCCAACAAGCAGTCAAACTGGCCGAGAGTCACCCGACTTTGTGGTCCGACACGAAAGAATTTATGGATTCAGCAATAGCGCTGATGACAGGAAATGGAAGCCAGTTAGGCATCCGGGACCTACAAGCAACTTTCTTCATGACCGCATGCGAGAGGCTGGAATATACAGAGGACGCTAGAGCTTTCTTCGAAGATCTTCTTACCAGTAACTCGGACAGACTGCCGCCATCGACTTATGCCCTCGCGTGCAAGGGCATCTGGAGGTGCTATAACGCGCTCAATGACCACGCAAATGCTCTGAAATTCGCGCAGATGGATTATGATTCACTGGCGTGTCAACGGTCAGAGCTTTGTAGGGCTGAGACCGTCTCTCGAATAGCTGTCTCACGGAGACTGCTTGTTGATGCTCGTAGACATCAAGCAGATACTGCGACTATGAAGGCTCTGTGCGGTGAGCTTGAGGCAATCGCTGCGCTTCTGGAAGAATGGGTCGAACTAGACAGAAAAACCGGTCGTTGGGGTGAATTCCATGACAAGAACGGCCAGTTAACCGCTGTCTTGGTCGATCTAAACAACATCAGCAAGACCAAAGACACAGAGCTCCGTCTTGAGCAGCACACCACCCGGGTCTCTGATCTGAGCAAGCACGAGAAAACGTCTCCTCGGTCCGTGAATGTCAGTCTGGTCTTGGTAATGCTCACTCAGAGACGTTTCACGGATGCCCTGGAATTCACAGCTCGAGAATACGACCGCGTAACGAAAGACTCACGTTCTTCATTCGTACAGCGAGCGGAAGCTGCCACGACTGTCGGGGGAACGCTAATGGCTTCGGCAGTGATAGAACCTCCACTCCCTCCTGAAGATAGGAAACAAATCCTTCAACAGCAGTTCGAGTACCTTGTATCGGATCTTGAAGCTCTGCAGCTCACATTTCAGGACCATTTCCTACTTCGGGCCTTTCTACTGGGACGTACTGTGACAGATTGTTTAGAGTTCTGGCCTGATCAACGCGACAAGTATCTCCGCGTGATGAACTGGTACTTCTCTAGGGCTCAAGAAATGTGTTCCAGCATTCGAAGGTCACTTCTTTCAGAGCGGTCAATGGCTCAATGGATGCGCTCTCGCACACTGGGCGCCAAGTTCTCTTTCAAGCGGATATGTCAAGTGGCTGCTGAATTCTACCTGAGAAGTAAATGCTACGATGTTGCCTGGAGCTGGATACAACGCGGACGAGCTCAGGCCCTACAAGAGATGCTCACAGAAAGAGCGACGGCTCGCGAACGTCTGCTGCTGAGTCTGAAGAACGCCAAAGGCTTATCGGAAGAACTTAAAGAGGAAGCGAATCTTGTGAGACAACTCGAGCAAGCCGGCTCTATCCACTATTCCCGAGCGCGTCGTCGCTTAGACGAACATCGCTCTCGCATGAAACAGGTACAGGCGATGGAACAGGTAATAGACGGTCCTGAAGATGCCCAGGCAATGAATTGTCACGAAATTGACGATATCTGGGCGTTGAAGCAATATTTGCCTGACTCTTGCAACATAGTTCTTGTGGATTGGTTCGTTGATGCCAGGGCCGTCATATGGAGAATGGACCTCAGCTACAACGAGAGACATCTGGATCCATACTGGACTTCTGGTGATATCGGAATAGCAAAAGTCCAGCAGTGGCAGCGGGACTACTTGAAATTCCCAAATGGTCGGCAATGCCCGTTAGAGAAGAGATACGGTGCTCTGCGCGAGTTGCGGACTCTCTTGACCGGCCTCGAAAATCGGTGCGCAGTAGGTGATTTGATTGTTATTAGTGTGCCAGGCGAATTTTCGACGATACCAATACACGGCATACCTTTTGTCAATGATCTTAGCATGCCCATGATAGAGCGGAATCCGGTCGTGTACTCGGGAGGGTTGAACCTTTTCCGCCAGTGTCTGGCAAGAGCACAGAGACATAATGCGGTCCGCACAGCTTCCTTGTTGAGCGATGCTTACTTCGTGTCGGCGTATGAAGAGGCCGGCCATGAACACGAACGGGCGGAGATCTTCGCTCACTTAGAAGCCACCAAAAACGTCTTTGGGAGCTCCACACTGCTGGGCGAGGAACTCACCGTGCAAGCCATCAATAGAGCGCTTCGGTCTACCCCGTGGGTGCACTACCATGGTCACGCCTATTATGCCAAGACAGAGGCGCTAAATCAATGCTTGGTTCTGGGACGCCTCAAAGATGGCGAGAGGGACATTCAATCTCGAATAGGTGCTATGTCTCTTGAGGATACCAAGCGTCGGTTCGAGGCCGACATGCCATTGGAAGCACCTCTGTCTGACAGAGAGGCAATGCTTTCAGGCCATCTGCTCGATGGCTCGTCGCGCTTGTCAGTAGCAGATGTCTTCGCGATGGATCTTTCCAAGACGTCCCCAGTCGTCATCAACATCGCGTGCGACTCCGGCGTCCAAGAGTTCTCTCCCGGAGACGATCCACTGGGCTTGGTATCCGCACTCTTTTGCGCGGGTGCCTCCTCCGTGCTAGGTACTCTTTGGCCGATCCGCAGCTCGGCAGGGCGGCTGTTCTCAGAGCACTTCTACAAGTCTCTTGGACAGCAAGAAGCTGAGCGCAGCCGCAAACCAAACAGCGAGCTGCGACGGGCTGTGAACCTGGCATTCGCGTTTCGAGAGGCTACTTTGGCGGTGAGGGAGACCAACCCGGCTCCGTACTTCTGGGCGCCGTTTATACTTCAGGGTGCTCCTTTATATTTTTATGGCCAGAGTGTTGAAGTGTCTGCCGAAGCTGTGGGCGAAGACCAGCATTGATGACGTGGGGAACAAATATCGCGTCTCGGCGTGTTGGATACCTGCCTCGGCTACACGTGACATGGCATCAAGGGCCAAAGCTTATAGTATAGAGCTAGTATATAGTAAACTTTGTATTATAGCCTTTATATTATATCTTGATTTTATCTCTATTGGTCATTGACAAGTGGTTTGTGCGAGTGGCGGTGTGCTACAGGAGGTATATGCATTATTTAGTCTTAAAGTAAGCTCTTAAATCAGTCTAAAGATCTCTGCTTCTGTTCTGGAATTTAGTTGCCTCTGGGTCAGTTCACCATCCATAATACTTTGAACGTAGCACTCCCCAAGAAGTAAATAATGCGGAGTCCCTCTGCCCTCAACTTTGCGCAAAACAAGCGGAACATTGAGTCCTAGTATAGTGGCAATCAGGTCTCCAAGACTCCATGCAGCTGGGGCCGATACCCCTAAACCCGCTATTTGTTATAAAAATTTCCTGCTTAGGCATGTTATTAGAAGACAAGCCTGGAAACCAAGGTCAACACCACTGTAAAAGGTGTCCTGTATAATATTCTGAATCTTTGTGAAAAGGGAACCGGAGCGAGCAAACCAGTCTATATGCCTCTCAAGCCATTTGCTCCCCCAGTCAATCATCTGGCCTGACCCATCGGCTCGTTTGTTGTGGCTTTCATCGTTCCAGTTACCGGACATAGTATAGATCAACGCGTCCAGGATCTGTTCACCCTGACTAACTGAAATTGGGATTTTTTCAGGCATCGAAAATTTGTTTGAAAAGTGTACAGTCATTGTTCAAGGGGAGTATATTAGTAACTTATAGTTGATGGTCAGGTCATTCTAGCCACGTCACTTCGGATTTGAACCTGTTTTGCAAAGGAGCATTTGATTATTGTACGATGTACGTCACTAGGATCATCCCGTTTAATGAAGCCGCCAGATTTTTATGGTGGTGAGCATCACATATACTTCAATTCATTACTGGCGGTTTGGTTTTAACATATGATAATAAAATATATTCCCAGGCTGCGGCAGCCACCTTCCACTCCCAGTCCAAGGTGTACCAGGCACAACATTTATCAAGACCGGCAGTTTGGACGAGACTAATATCTCGATTGCTGCCGAGTTGTTTAAGAGCTATCGCAGCTACATCCAGCCAGTGATGGGGGCTCAGCAGGTTGAGAAAATGCCCTAAACCAGCCCTGAGACTTGGATACAGTTCTTAATAACTATGGTTTACAGTCTTTATTTTCTGTGGTGGTAGCGTTATAGTAAATTGACCTAATCAAAGCATTAAATATCAGGATAGCAAGTTAGAAATCATCTTTTGTGCTTGATAATAGAGATATTGCTAAGGAACTTACCTTTTCAGATGGATGTAGGCCAAGAAACAGATTAGATCTGAGGTAGAGTTGGTATTAACTTTGTGTTGGAGATTGAAATGCTTTGTTTGACGGGGATGCATTAATGGCCTCTTGTAGTTCTTGAATTCTCTTTACAAGTACCAAATACATTTCCCTCTATTCATGATGCGTGCAATTAGAGTGGTGAAGCATGGACGCAATCACGAATACACTAAATCACCAATGTTCCTCCGATATCTGGACCTTGTTGACATCTACATCATCCTTAAACCATCTCTCCTCTTCCTGAATCGGCAAATCATTCCCACTCATTTGCCGCTTCCTCATCTTTCCTTCTGCATCAAAAGTCCAGTCTTCGAGGCCATAGCACCGATGCCATCTGTCGGTCTGCCAGTCTTGATATTCATACCAGAACTGTACGGCAATCTATTTATAGGATTTCGTCAACATGAGTTATGTATAATCCACAAGAAATGGACATTATTGCACACCTTATTATCGGTGAAGGCAAACAATTCTTTCCGCAGCTTATAATTCTTCTCTTTCTGCCACTTCTTCGTTAACATGGTTACTATTTCATCATGGCCACGAATAAAGATGTCCCGATTCCGCCAGATGCTGTCGACGGTATATCCGTGTTTTATTTTCTCGGGATTCCTGTAACCAATCAGTGTAGTCCTTATAAGAAGGGGTCGAACATAGGAGAAGAGACATACTGTGTATTCCACATGTTTTGAGCAGCTTTCACCTTCAGATGCGCCGTCTCGGCTGTGAATGGCGGAGCTAGTGTTGGTGCAGATACAGACATACTGAGTTTAGAGAAGATGGACTGACAGGAGCAAGAGACGGACATAGAACAGAGGAAAGTGATAAATATGGCAAACTATATAGGTATCGAGTATTGTTAAAGAAAAGTTCGGCATTACATCTACTGTAACATTACATCATCCTAGTACGGTAAAAAATCTCGGCCGGGACGGCCGGGACGGCCGCCACCCTTGTCAGTGGCCAGAATATGCTCGACCAAAAGTAAAAATTTCCACTCTTTTACTCAGCCGACTTGAGATACCAGTCCTTCAATGTGCAGAACGTCCCAGGTTGGAGATGGGAGCTTGACACTGCTCCAGGATACGCTGTTAATCGAAATACTTGCGCACTTCAATCGTAAACGCATTCCTGAATTGTAGCTGAGAGGTTCCCAAGTGGTTATATGGGTTGAGAATAACGCAATGCAGCAGCGCTTTCCATAAACGAGCTACGGCTGCCTGGGTGAGTTCGAATTCACACGATATATTTAACTAACAATAGTCACATTTCTATCGGGCGCCTCATCATCACAATGGGCGGGGCTGCAGGCCATGCAGAGGTCATTAGAGATGCTCAGGGGTTCGCAGTGAAGTTTTATACGGAGGAAGGAAATCATAACTTCATGGGAAACGGTATCTTAAGTGATATGCTTGCCACTTTTGGTCGAGAGCCGACGATCACACCATATACAGCCTATTTTCTTTACCAGGGTCCCGTCAAGTTTCCCTCGGTCTATAGCAGTCATAAAAAGAATCTAAGAAAAAATATTGGTGAGCCAACGATGATACACCACCTTCTTGGTGTAGAATAACTCGATATAATGTACGCTGAACTTGAACGTATGTATAGTTCTGAGAGACAGTCATACAAAGCCAAGGCGGGACTTGTTACATACATACAGTAAAGTAATACAAGTTTGTTCTAGTCAAGCGTACTAAGCTCTACTCATAATCTCCTGGGCACCAAATATGGTGGTATAATTGTCTAGATGCCTGTTAGTCAGTTGCGGATTTAAAATTGCCTGAAATGAGAGGTCCGCACCTGCCGCATTCCATCTTTTGCCCACGTGATTTAATACCTCACCTAGTACAGCCAGTGACTGTGACACCTTTTCGTTTGCAGATACTCTTAAGGACGTACTAAGAATAAGACTGGCTTGATAGATTAGGTGCAGAACGAAAGGTGAAACGTCGTCCAGGCTCACTGCTCCACCGGGCAGGAAGCTCCGTACCATCAATGCCGTCTGAATAGACACTTCTTCGGGGTTGATTACTGGATATGTTGTCCCCTGACTTTCGACAAGCCACTCTGGAACCTCCACCGAATGATGATCCTGGAGTAAGAGAAGTGCACTGAGGAATTCAGCGACTTACCGTGGTGAAAGATGGGGTTAACTCTACCTATAGCATGTAGAAATTTGCGTGCAGAACTCCAGATTCCTTATTTGCCCTTCACATTGAGAAAGATTCACCAGTGCGAGAATCGTACGATTGAGCTGCATTGATTCTGCAGCATGAAGAGCTTGATCACCTCGCAGATCAGATAGATGATTTAATACTCGGCCTAAAAGATAAGTAGCCTGTGCAAATCGAGCGAAACGTCCCATCGCCATGTCTGAGAGGGACGAGACAGTGTAAGTCTTCCTCGGAGTGTCTCTCTGTCCACCATAAGTCAAACCAAGAGGTCTGTAGGGAGACGAACAAGGGGCTTACGGAATTTTCCCAGACAGTGTCGTCCGTGGGCAAGACATCTTCTGGGCTAGGGTCTTTGGTAGTTCGTATACGAAGCGGACTACCAAGGTTTATAAAACTGTTCTCCATTAGAGACGTTACCTTGAGATAATATGGTGGATGGTTAGATGCTGTAGTAGCCAACAGCCACCTCAAAACCTGGAGACATACCGATCTAGGATTAAAATAGCCCACCATATTCTCCTTCTCTCTTCCAGTTCATCCCAAGGAGTCGAACCGTCACTCTTATGCAAATTCAAATCTTTGTCCAACTCTAAAACCGCACCATATCGGCCACAAACCCCAATAGAAAAATATGCAGCGGGATAAATGGAATGACCAAGTTCATACAATGTTATGAGAACTGAGGCCTGAACAATCTGAATGGAAAAGATACCGGCAGTTTGTAGTTCAGCGAGATATCTTTTCGATGCTAGGTATAAAGCAGTATGGGCAGTCTTAGAGTGGGATGATGGCCACCATGTAATCAGCTTTATTGACAATAGAAGTAAGGCGGTATCCTCGCGAAGTTGCAACAGGGGATTCATCAAGTGTCTGTAAAATCGCCTTTTCGAAATAACTGGCATCCATGGATGGATGTGTTCGAAAAAGTAAGACGCAGCCTCTTCGGCGCGCCGGGTGTCCCCTATCAGTTCGTTAACATACGACGGAACTATGACTCCGGCTTTCGGGAGCTCTAGCTGGGCCTGCTGGAAGATGCTAGCATCGAGGAAGAATACGGAAGGGAATGCCGGCTGCCCTCCTGACAGCGTAGTCACCGGCTGGGCTGACAGTGATATCTCACTTCGGGGTGTAAGACGATCGCCGCTCGCCGAGCCTTGCGGTCTGCTCTCGTGTCGCGTATGGTCCGGCGAGTCACCGCTTGGATATTCACAAATACGGCCGTTTCTGTTAAAGTTCTCTAGTCAGCGTATCGTGCAACGGTGATGGCGTCTTGCGGCACACGGACATACTTCGCACAAAATGCGCAGAGGGGAAGTGCCTTATCGCATTTCCCCTTCCTCGCTTTACACGTTAAGCACACATAGACCGCTCTTGCCGTTCCAGGTTCTTCTTCCATTATGCAGCCGCTTCCAGGGTGGCTACACCAGGCGAGATCAGTCAAGATGAAGGTGGTATTTTCGAGATTGCCGGGTAGTCCACAAATACAGGCCGTTTGTCGGCCGGATCTCGGCCGGCTCACGGCCGCGCCAACTTGTGCAGGGATGTGAATCGCTGGAGAATCAATGTTCCTTTATCGGTGAGAAATGGCAGAGAATGTGGGGGCACTACCAAAATGGTTATGAAAAGACTTTAAATCCAGTTCTACAGGGAGAGTCGACAGCCAAGTATAATTGACTTGCTCAATTACTCTTGGGGTCGTATACGGCCCGGATTGTGTGAGGTCCTGTTTAGAGATACAAGAATTTGATAAGCTAAACTGTCTCTTCGCTCCAAGTTGGCTCCTTATATAAACCGCTTTTGCTATTAACTCGGAAACCCGTGGTAGTAGTAGGATAATTTGTTTTTCTACCTATTTGACAACATTTATCTCTCCGAAAGGATACGCGGGAACTTCAGAAAGCTTAAAACCTCACCGGATAGCATCCACCTCATCGTGCCGTGACTATATGGTAATCTTCGATCCTAATTCATCCGTTTCTGTCATTTAATTCTGACTTAAGACAGTCAGAAATCTTCTATATCGAGCATAACTCGTTGAGGAGCAGCAGGGCTTTGGGTTTGGAAAGTACTAGCACACAAAATATACGCGGCACCAAAGGACTTTTAATCAACGGCCTGCTTCCTGTGGGTGATTTGCTGACCTACGAAATAGACAATCGCTCTACGTGCCGCATGGTGAGCGTCGAGTGTCGAAAATTGATTGGGATGTTTTTATTTTATCAATCAAGCAGACATTGATATTTATGGCAGGCTATGGAGTGGAGCTTGAGGATGGTGTTTCAGAATATACTGCACGCAAATGTATTTGTAAAGATCAGTGTGGAAATCAGTAAGAGCATGTTTGACGCTCACACTATGGAAGAGTGACGTGAATATATTCTCTTCTGGCCTAGTCTCCATCAAGCACTCTGACCATTACCTGGCACCCCTACATGTGCGAGCCAATGGATAGCCACACCACCATGTGTTTCATCCGTTCTACTGTAATATACGTCCGCATTTCGTCCGCATTTCATCCGCATTCCGTCGCCTTTGATTGCAAATACAGCACTTGAATTAATTATCAAGGAAATAATGTCTGGGCTAATTTCCGTCTTGAAACCAATTTAAAAAGCAGATTTAGTATAAAGAGTTGTAAGAAGGTATGCAGTTAGACACCGACACCTCTCTGCTGTCTTACACGGTCCGCCATGATCGGGCTATCTATGAAAGCATTTTCACTATTTCAATTCGTTGCTACCGCTGGCGCTGCCACCTTCATGAACGATGGCAGTTATGGTCCTTCTAATTTCAAGGCCAGCTTCAGATCTTCACCCACGCCAATGATCATCGACGTAGACCCGCGCTTCATTGCGGAAACAAGGCTCAAAGCGTCACTCACACGCAACCCAATCGACATCGAGCTCCCTTCATTCACTGAGGGCGTACCTTCTCACAACCTCACTACTATCCGTGATTACTGGGTTAACCAATATAATTGGTATGCTGTCCAAGAGAGTCTCAATACTGATTTCAATCACTTTACTACTACCATTGGACCTTTACCTTCTTCGTACAACTACACTCGACCCTTGCCGCTTCACTTTGTCCACCATCGTTCGCCACGCAGTAATGCGATCCCGCTTCTTTTCATTCACGGCTGGCCAGGATCTTTCCTCGAAGTGGCCAAGATATTGAAACCCCTTACACACCCGCCACCCGACATGCCAGCTTTCCACGTTGTGGCACCGAGCATTCCAGGTTTTGGCTTTTCACCAGCACCTACAGCTCCAGGGTTCGGGCTGATTGAGGCTGGTGCAACTTTTAATGATTTGATGGCACAACTAGGATACCATCATTTTGTTGTCCAGGGCGGAGACTTGGGCAGCCATACTGCACGATACATGGGCGCGATGTTTCCGGAATCTGTCGTCAGTATATTAAGCAATCTTTATGGAGTTAACCCGAATACAACGGACCTTGCGCGACAAGCGCAAGGAAAGACAACGGCGCAAGAAAATACTTACATTAACTTCATTGAGCAGAACGAGCCGTTTTACGACTCCTTTTGGGGTATTGAGAAGACTGTGCCATTGCAAATGGCAATTTTACTCGGAGATAGTCCTGTTGGAAACATTGCTTGGCCGTATCTTGGAATGAGATCATTTTCCCCCGGATATTTATGGACAGTTGAAGAGTTGATCACATGGGGCATGATGTTGTACATACAAGGGCCGTATGGTAGCGTCAGGATATACGCAGAGATGGAGAGGGTACGTGGTTCATTTAAATGCCATTGAAAATCACTGACACCACCTCAGGAAAGGACTCTTGAATATGACTTTCCTTATATCTCTAGTCCGGTTGGTGTTTTGGAGTACTATGGTGATGCAGCGTACGGTGCTCCGCAAAGTTGGTGTGAAAGGACAGGGAATGTGACATACTTTATTAAAAAACCGAAGGATATATTGGGTGGACATTTCCCAGCGTATGTCAATCCAACTGACCTTGTGAATGAGATGCGGAAATTTTGGGGCTCTAGAGCAGGGGGCTGGTATGCAGAAGACTACTTGCCATAGTCTCCCAGTAACATCATACGCATATCTATATAGTCATTTAAATAGATAAATATAGGTTTATATAAAGTATATTTACTGTAAGAATTAAATTAGACTCTAGCTAATATTTTATTATTTTAATTAATAAAAAAATCACGCTTTTAATACGAAGAAAATATGGCCTGTTCGCTTAGGTGGCCCGCTTGCTTGTGAACTACGTTAGTTATTGTATATCAAGTATAATACTAAGTTTATAGAGGAGACAACCCTCTAGGCTACTAGTTACCTCTATTAAGAAGACCACTTATTCTTTATAAAACTCGCAGATTTCTATCATAAGTTAGTTAATGTTGATTTAGAAATGGTTCAAAAATTAACAATATACTAGGAGTATCCCCTTCTATATCTAAGTAAAGGCCTATACTTTATCTTGGCTATGAGTGGTTATCTATGGACCGAGTCCCGCCTCTTACTGTATACTAGCATGCTATAAACTATAGCGTCTTAAAGCTTGTGGCTGTTAACGCCGGGACCTAACACCTACATAATCCACTGAGCTATGAGAGTGTGACAGCTGGCCTGAACAGTGAGGTCTTTGCGATGATTACATCGACCCCAAAGAGCAATGGTTCTATAGTAGAGGGTCGAATGTTTAACTACTGAGGTTATCAAATATCAATTGACTTTTAAGTGTCGTGACCTCCTGAAAACACTATGGCCGCTGGCGGATCTGTGCATGTGTCTGTAGGGGAGTCGCTCCAGGAGGCAGGGCAAAAGTTAACACCTCAGGTTACGCACGCAAAAAATTACCCTCAGGCTGGGGTC
Source organism: Oidiodendron maius Zn (assembly GCA_000827325.1). NCBI lineage: Eukaryota > Fungi > Ascomycota > Leotiomycetes > Myxotrichaceae > Oidiodendron > Oidiodendron maius. The sequence continues at coordinate 1,650,146 of KN832880.1, read as the reverse complement.
AGTGACTTAACATCCTTATTGAAGAACGGGCTGTCGAAATTAAAAGAGTTCCTGTTCGGGCCACAGTATGAAATTATAGAGTCTCCTGTTAAAGCCTCTATCAAGCAAAGAGAATATATCTATTCCATCACGATACCAGATAAAGAAAGCAGCGGAAACTAAATCAGCAAACCAAGATCCATGAGATCGCCGTTCTACTGCAAGATACTTCACATGTCCAATTGTAAACTCAATGTCCCCTTCCTGCAGTATTTATCTTCCAAACCAGCTATTTCTCAAACTGCAGTTTTCAGACATTATCCTCTCTTCCTTGGCCAACTGGTAAGGGGACAACAACTCGAAAGTCAACCCCTGGAAAATAAGTCGCGATGTTCGAGATAATCTATTCTAAGAACTTATGATGGTCCAGGAGGCGTAGGAGTATTCAGGAATGTAGCTGGTGCTCGGTCAGCTTTTGGTATAACCCCACACTTGCCATTCACCCATTTATATACGGGTAAATACCAGCCTAAAGACTTATATTAGCAATTTGATCAATTTTAGTAGTATGGATATAATTTAGAAGTTCGTACTTGCCGCTAACAGAGCCATGCTATCTGCGTTGTGTTGGAGGTTGTTAACAGTTGATTGTCCTGATGATATTGAGTCGCCGAGTTGCTTGCCGGAGATTGGAGAGTATTGGTAACTGTAGTCTATTAGCTATAGGTTCCACTAGTATATAGATTTCCGTAGGTTTACATTTCGCCAATAGGTTGACCGTTGACTTCATCTGGAAGGATTGCCGGAACTTTTGAGAATTGTTAGAACAGATATAATATTTAACTGACTATTAGGAGAAAGACTTACACTGTGCAAACTGTAGTTTTTTTAATTGCTCTGCCATGCTGGCAGCATGCATAAGCTCATGCAATATCATTGTACTTAGATACATGCCTAGGGCATCAAGTCCCTTTTCCTTAACAGGGGTTAATGCTGTCAAGTCTCCAGCTGTTCGCCATGGCCCGAGTAAATCTGAGTAACTTGATTTTAATGCACCGCTGTTACTATCAGAACATAGGAGTACGATTTGTTGCCTATCAGCTGGATATGCAAAGGCCTTTATAAAGCCTCCACAAGCGTTATCTGTAAGTGTGGCGCCTGGTATCTTCGGAGCATATACAACCTTATTGCCCCTCTTAGTATCAATATATTTTCTATTCGCTAGGTCGATTGGGGTCAAATTCGCATCGGTACATTGAATCACTATCCCATCCGGGCTTGGAACACTGGCCGCATCAATAACGTTTTGATACCACGCTATAGGTAGGGTTTAATAAGCAGCCAAGAAGGTAATATATAAAGGATAAATAGAAACTCACTTTGTACGAATTCAAGAGTATTAGGATCATTTTCGTTTGGTGCAGCGAGTAAGTCGACCATCGACGTGCCTAGACGAGGTGGAGCGTTGGCTGCTCTCAATTTTGCGTATATTACCAAATTAAGTGCTTCGGTCATTGCTGCTTGAACTTGGGGGAAGGCAATACAACTGGAGTCTATACTCCATGCTTTACAGAAGTTGGGAGAGAGTGAGAACATCCAAATGGCGGTGATTACTAGCTGCGCGACGGTGGAGAAAATGCTTGGAGACATGTGAGCGGTGGGGCGCAAGGGACAGGGAAAGGATAGAATAATTGATTCAAACAATTTGGAGAGATTCCAAATGATCTCTCCCATTCTCTCGATGTATTATATGCGAATTATCAAAATCCTCTGACCCAAGCACAGCCATGTTATCTTGGCATAGAAATCTATTTTAGAGAATAGTAATCGCAGAGTGAATGAGGAATATTAAGCTGCGCCCTGTTCAGGCTTTTTCTTCTTCTTCAATTCCGTCGGAGGATCGATCCCGTTCTGTTGGATGTCTGCGGCGTTGGTGAAGGTGTGTTGTTTTCGGCTTATGTTGGTTGGCATTTCCAAGGGTACAGTTATATTTAGGCCAGACTTAGCTATGTCCAGGCCACCTTTCCGCTTTAGGACAAATGACTCAGCACACCTGAAATAACTATCTGCGCGCACAGTACATTTTTCTTCGTAGTTACATGTACCTTTGATGCTTAGTACCATTAAACCTCTTAGGGAATGGCTATATCTACCTCGGTTGTGTCCCCTAACGCAAGCTCTTCAATCACAGGCCCCTCTATAAGAGTTGCAGCAGCAGTTACTGCATCTACTGTGCTATCTGACTGACATATTGAGGCTAGGCCACGCATATAAGCCCTCTCCCCTTTGTTACGATTGCGCACTACAGGTCCTTGGCCTTAGAGTTATCGATCATGAATGCAGACTAGCGGAGGAGGAAACGGCCCCGCGATTGGTCGGTAAGCAAAGGGGAGGGCCAATCGTTTATCTGGTTCTGTAGTTATATCAGTCGCGCCCTTGCGTTGAGTCTTCTTCTTCTTCTCCCTTTAGTCTAGTATTTTTCAATACAACCACATCGACTTCGTTCTGTGCGTCCGTGACACCTTTCAATTCCGGCAATATACATATCTTGGTGGCCGTTTTCAAGCTGAACTAGCCTGAAATGACAATATAAAGAGGCTCCTGAGGCCTACTAAGGGTGGTAAGGTGCTGGAAAATTTGGTTCTGGAAGGCGGATGGTGCTAAGCATCAAAGGTACATGCGATCGCGAAGAAAAAGTACTGTGGCGCAGGTAATAAGTGATGGGCTGCGCCGTCTATTCCTAAAGCGGAAAGGTGACCTGGATATAACTTAGCTGTACCCTTTCCAAATCTATCCTATCCAACCTCATTCCTTCCTTCAGCTCCCGCCACCCAACTTCTACATCTACAGTACAGTACGGCCTACCGCGCCTCCTTCTGGGCCACGTATTCAAACCTTCATTCCAATCCTCAGGACTCACTCGCATTCCAACAATACACGCGCCCGCAACATAGCCAGCCACCGAGCATGGCTCCCGCTAAATCCGACCAGAATGCTAGCAATCAGCCGCCAGCACCACGGGATCACCCGGTCCAGACTGAAACCCCTCAGGTTGGTGGTATAGAGAACGCTGAGCAGCCCATTGAACCAGGAGTGTCCGTGGCTATCGGTAGGCCAGGAGATAGTACCATCGCGATCTCAGATCGGATGAAGGCCGACTTCGACGAGGCTGCGAGCTTGGCTCCATCCCAACCATTACCATATGGCGATGATTTTCCCGATGAGCCCTTGCAATCTGAGATCTACGACGTAAATTACATCTACAACCCAGAATCAGGAGTATCCCTGGCTATCGGTAGGCCTGGAGATAGTACCATCACGCTCTCAGATCAGGAGATGGCCGAGTTCGAAGAGTATTCGCGCTGGGCTCGAACCCAACCATTACCAGAGGGTGATGATTTTCCCGATGAGCCCGCACCAACACCTTACATCATCGATCCAGAAACTGCCCCTGTATATGACTGGCCGCCGCCAGAAACGTGGATTCAGGAGACAGATAGCGAAGGTAACGAACGGTTATCCTCGCAGTCGTTTTGTTGTTTACTATTGTTAACCTTGGACAGGACGAAGAAGGTGGCGGAATCTGAACTGCGCACTTGTTTCATACTGGCCCCCACCGGGCGTCCTAAATGATGAGGCTGAAAATCGCAACACCGCCGAGCGACATGGCAATCCTGATCCCACAGACCGCAGTTCAGAAGCGCCTCTGAGAAAGTGAAGGATGCGAGGATTCCAACATGCTGTGACAGGAGGGAATGTCCATAGAATGCCAATGTTTGGTGTGAGGGTGTTGTCAAAGCCACAAACTGTACTTGAAAAGTCCGCTTCTTCAAAACGTTCTATATCAATGGCTTTGTCTCTCTTCTCAATACTCTTTTACCCTGGTACTCACTGCTTAAGTAAGTCAATAGTATCTTATAACTATTGTGCTCAGACTTCAGCTATGTCTATGTCTTCACTCCTTTATCTCCCGTCGCCTCTAACCTTTCTTCTCCTTGCCTTACTATCATCGCTTATCGGCAAAACAAACGGAATCCCCCTATCCGCCGGGAATACTGTGATCCATGCAGTAGAACCAAGCTGTACAACTCTTCCAGGCGGCTCATCGAGTTGCAACGTCGGCATCAACACTATCCCACCCTTAGTTACCCTTGATGGCGGTTACCAATGGCTCACAGTCCAACCGACTACCACAATAGAGTCTGGGAGCACGCTTACAACTAACAAGGCAGTCTGGACAGCGACTCAGACTTCATACTTAGGCGTTACACCTATTACTACTACAGCGACTAATGGCGCTACAACAGTCTCAACTTCGACAGAATATGTGTCCTTCATTACAACCACAACCGCCCCTGCAGGAGCAGCTCCGACTGCGTTAATTGCTGCCGCTATTATTGCCCCAGCATTAGTTGCAACTCTACAACCAATTGTAGATAGCGCTGGTGGAAAGACAGCAGAAGCTATTGGGTTAGATATTGTGTCAACGTTAGCCAAATCAGGAATCGTTCTTACAGCGGACGAGGCAATCCAACTTGGAGTAATTATACTCGCAGTCGGCCTAGTTGTTCCGGGCATATTAGGAGTGGGACTCTATCACCCCTTCCCAATGACGCCATACATTTGGAATATTAATATAGCGCCTAACCCTCCTTCAAATTCTCCTACAGCCACACTACCTACAACCACCACCACTTCTAGTGCCGTAGAGACAGTTACGGCAATTGGGGATCCCCCATACTCAGACTATCTGTATTTCTTCCAATTCGACATGACTGCGTCGGGGCCAACCCCTACAGGTGACGACTTTGCTAGCAGTACTACATCCACAAGGCCCGCATCAACAGCACAATGTACCCCATCCAACGACAGTATCGATGTTGTGGAAGCCCAGGCCCTTGCCAACAAATTCTGTACTGACCTTGATCTATCCAAAAGTAGTAACGTTACTATACAAGGGAACGCGACTGGTTTACAAAACACATACGGAAGCTCCATATTCTTCAACTTTAGCAAAACAGCCAATACCTGTGATCTCGGCTGTAACATAAGCTACACGCAAATTATCACAGCTTGTAGGTTTATTATATTTATCTCTCACTTACCTATTATGACAAACACTAAGAAAACAAATAGGCGAATTCAACAGTCACACTATTTCCGGAGCGGGGAGTCTACAGGATAGCTGCGGCATATTCGCAATGTCGATATCAGATCTTCCTCCGCCTCCCGCTACGTCTACAACGACTACCAGCATTACCCCATCCATCACCTCGGCCACGCCTACACCGACATGCAATACGCCTAAGCAGTTCACCGTAAACCAGGATGCGCTAGTAAGCGCTGGCGACAAATTCTGCTCAGATAAGAACGGTCAGTCGCTCTGGCCGATCCCTAGTAACCCCTACGTCAATGGTGTGACCGAATATATCACGGATGGCGCTAGCAGCGGCGGCCAGTTATGGGTATTTGCGTACCTCGATGAAGGCTGCACGAACAGCTTGCAGCTTAACCAAGATGACTGTAAAGCGGCATTCCAGAGTATTTACGATAAATGTGATGTGGGTCAGAGTTCACGCCAGGGTGGCGCCGCTAGTATTAACTGCCAGTGGTTTAACATTACCGCAGTGGATCAGTGCATGGGTAGCACTGGCAGCTTCCAGAATCCAGGTAGCTGCAGTGTGGGTAATCTACCCCCATATTACTGGGGTTGGCCACTTGGGATAGTCGCCTCTTGATGCGCCGTGAATACAGTTAAGTGTTATTCTTCCCTGTTTAGCCTACTAGAGGCCATACTGCTCGCTACCACCTGTGCGAGCTCAGGTTACCGGCTTTAAATTCCCTAAATCTTCTTAGCCTTTCGGTATCTCGTATACAGACACAATTTACCGTGGATCAGGAAGCGGAGCAAGTTTATCGCCGAGTTCAACGGCACCACGAAAAACAACTGCAGCTCGCTGCATCAACGTCACCCTTGACAACTGCATATATCAGTACGGGATTCTCTCCGCAGGCCAGCCATGCTCAACTATCCCAGTTCTCCCACCTAGCTGTGCGGAAACGACTTCTATGATGCCGCGTATTCCTGCCCCTGCCTCAGCAGCACCAACTGCCACACCCAGAGTAACTTCATCTATCAAGTGTCACGGACCTCATGGGTTAGATTACCTAAAAGTCTAGCTAACGAAGGTAGCATGGGCTTTTGCGATGGAAGTATTTGTTTCCATAATGGGAATGCCATCGTGATTGCATGCAGTGGACCAGATCACTGTAATACCTATGCAACCATATTCTTTTGTTGGGGCTCCTAATCCTCCAAGAGTGCGCACCGGGCAAAACAGGCTAGAAAACATTTCGTAACGCTCCACTTCTCATTATTCTCGCTAGATGTAAGCGCAAATCTTGGTACTGAAGGCTGTTGCAGCACACGCTAACGTGTATTCAATAATCAGGTCTGAACAATGGAGGTCAAGTGAATACCGTCTGTGGTACCTGGGTTTTCCGGACCTATCCATTCGAAGAGCTTTGCAAATGGGCATTGTAGGTAAGGGTAGGTAACGAGAGATCCAGTGGGATACCTGAGGAGTTTTGAGAGCCTAGTAACAGTAGAGGGCAGTGTATTTTATCCGCAGAGAAAAGTATAAGAGGATAAGGGACAACAAGGGTTCTCGCAAGTGTAAATAGTAAACTGATGTTTTAAGTAGAGAGTATAGAGATCTATTTTGAAAGCAAAGCAAAAAGAAATACATTAAAATCGGGTTTTAAGTCTAACGTATATGATAAGCGGGCGGAACAGACAGCCGAGCGGAACACTTTTCCCTGAAATGCTACCCACCACCTTTCATAACTAAATTCCCTTACAACACAACATGGCTTCTACTTCATATGAAGCTAGAGTTATTTTGGCACTTAAAGCTATTCAAAACAGCAACAATCTTAGCTTACAAGCTGCAGTAAAGCTGTATGATGTACGGCCAACAACCCTATATTACCGACAAGCTGGCCAACCTATACAATATAATATTCCACCCAACTCTCGCAAGCTTACAGATCTAGAAGAGGAGACGATTGTTCGGTATATAATTGAGCTCTATATACGATCTTTTCCACCTAGGCTAAGTAGTGTAGAGGATATAGCTAATCAACTGTTACACATATACGATGCGTCAGATATTGGCTAACGATAGGCTTACAACTTTGTACGACACTGATTAGAGCTCTATATATGCTTTGCTTGTAAATACAACTACTAGAGAGCTAAATGTAAGGATCTAAAGATCATTGGCAAGTAGTTTAATCTTATATAACATACAAAGGAAGAGTATAGTATTACAGACAAGGATATCTATAACTTTAATAAGACGGGATTCATGATAGGTATAATATTTGCAGGCATAGTGGTTACAACTTCAGATAGCTATAGTAGAGCTAAATTAGCACAGCCAGACAATCATGAATGGGCTACAGTGATTTAAGGAGTGAACTCTGATAGCTGGGCAATTCCACCATTCATTATACTTGCTGCACAATACCACTTGATTAACTGGTATAAGGTATATAATATACCAAGACACTAGCTGATCAAGACAACAGATAATGGCTGGACTACCAATAAGGCAGGTCTAGAATAGATTAAGCACTTTAATAAGTATACTACACCTCGTACAAGGGGTAAATATCGGTTGCTAATCCTTGATGGCTATAAGAGCCACCACTCCACTAAATTCGAGCTTTACTGCCAAGCACATGACATTATTACACTCTGTATACCTCCACATTCTTTACACCTCCTCCAGCCACTAGATATTGGATGCTTTAGGCTATTGAAGCAGTCGTACAGCCGCCAAATTAAGGGGTTAATATATATATATATTACTTATATAAGCAAGCTTGAGTTCTTATTAGCATTCCGGGAAGCATTCTTTGCCTCTATAACGGATACAAATATACAGGGCGGCTTTACAGGAGCTAGCCTTATACTATACAATCCAGAAAGGGTTATTTCTAAGCTTGATGTACAGCTACAGACTCCTATACCCTTAAGCTCTAGACCAGGCACATCACATACCTAGGTTTCAAAGACACCACAAAACCCTCTAGAAGCCGACTCACAAACCTGTTTAATTAAGAGTCGTGTTACTAATCACCTGAATAGCTCCCCCACTTCAATGCTTAGCGCTATTGACCAATTTGTAAAGGGGGCAAAGGTAATGATATATAAGGTGGCTTTGCTGCATACGGAGGTATCAGCATTACACAAGGCTAATGAAGCATTAAGTAAGCGTCGAAGAGCTAAAAGAACACGTATACAACATAGAGGGACACTTACTGTACAAGATATAGAGGAGCTACAAGTGCAGCAAGATATAGGTAGGCAAGAAGTACAGGAAACACAGCAGATTAGTGGTCAAGTAGGGGAGCGTCAGAGGAAGCCGCGGTGCTGTAGTATTTGTAGGCAGCCTAGACACACTGCATACACTTGTCAGGAGGTACAAAGCTCTTTAGCTTAACTACTTTTAATGTAATTATAGTTAATTCTTAATGTTGTTGTATTATAATTAAGGTAAAGGGTAGTATTTCAGGGGAAAGTGTTCCGCTCGGCTGTCTGTTCCGCCCGCTTATCATATACGTTAGTATAATACTTGATACAAAATTATAGAATATTTAGAAAGGTCTCTAATGAATAGTAAAGATATCGATCGATAACAGCTAGAGTGTGCCAGATACGTTCAATCAACCTAGCTAAGTCCAGGCCAGGTTGAGTCTGTAGTCCAGGCCTGGACTAATCAATGCACTTACTTCGTGTGACAGCCCAGCTACTATAAGCTTCACAAGGGAGGCAGTGGCTGGCAAAGATGCTGTATTGACGAAGATACTAAAGTAAGGAGCAACTAGCTAGGTGCGCAGAGGTTTAATATAAGTGCAAACGCAGACCTCCTAGCCACGTGACGCATGTGCCGTCACACTTCGGAACTACAGTCACTTCAATGTAAGCTAGTATACGCTGGCTTAATTTTGACTATATTGCTGAATCAGCGTATGCATTTATTAAGACTTATATATAAGTCCTAAACTGATTAGATAAGGTAGATTATTGACTGACTTTTCTAGCAATTACAACTATCTTCTCAGGGGGTCTTATATCTACATTCGGTTACTACATTCTTTTCCTTATTATAACTCGATCAGTTTACCTTATGCTTTGACTAACTGCCTTAGTGCACTAGTATCAACAAATCAAATGAATTTGCCTAGTGTAGTTACTGCACCCTGTTTCTACACCCTGTTTCTGCACCCCTGTCCCTGTGCCCTGTCTCTGTACTGTCTCTCCACTATCTCTTAATGCAGACCTTGTTTTCGCTCAAAGGCAGCTGCATTAATCTAACATATTATCAAACTCTGAAACAAATGAAGCAGGTAGATTATTGTTGAGACTAGCACTAAGAGTGTAGCAAACCAATCAGTGCTATAGAGCAGTCAGTAATAGATTCAATTATAACTGAATATAGTCCTTTAAGGCAGGTTGATAATGTTTTAAGTATACTTTAACCTGACCCCTTCTAGCTATTTATTATATTTTGAACCTCCCTAGAATTTTTGTTGACTGTGTCAGGGCTTCAGGCATATATATCACGATGTCTTAGGTTAGTGGCAACATACGCAATGGCATTACGACTGTATAGTCGTAAGGGCTTACGTATGCTGCCACCTGAGCAGGTATATAATGAGTGTTGTGTTCTGTAGTCTAATCACCTCAGTTGTCTCTGCATCACTCAATAGTCAATAACACTGAGTTTCACCTTGATTCCTGACTACGACCTGTGCACTATGTGACCTCAGTTCAAGAATTTTTATACCTAATATAGAACTCCTCCTGTGACGGCCCAGCCAGCCTGGTCACCTGACAAATTGCCTGTTACCTGATAAATTGCCTATAGGCAGTTTTATAGGCAATTTGACAGACCTTAGCTTAAGCGAGGCGCTAGGTGTGGCTGCGATCCAGGTGTGGTGGTTGAGGAGGATTTATAACGGATTAGGACTAGTGTGGCGGAGCGGGCGCCAGCGATTCGCTACGTCCTTTCAGCACTAGGCTTAATCCAGGCTGAGCTGTATTTATATAGTTGAGCGTGCTGCACTGAGTTCTTCTCTCCTTAGTTTAATTGTCTTCGTCAATACAGCACCTTTTGCTGGCCACTGCCTCCCTCGTGAAGCTTACAGTAGCCAGGCTGTCACAACTTTAGAGTATCAACTTAGGGGGAAGGGGGGATATTGCAGCCTCAGGCACCCACTAGGCAAGGCCTCACTGTACTTAGTTCTCATATACTTCCTAGCTAGCTAGCTATACAAGAGAGATTGCACCTATATCAGACCCTGACAACGTCAAGTCTATTGATCACATCAGGACGTCTGATCGGTGTGTTGTTACCCTAATAGCGGAATTCAGACAAGGAAAGTTGAACTCCCTCTATTGCATAAAGGTGGACACGGTGAAAGCTTAGAGAGGAAAGAAGAAAAAGCTAATTTTAGACTAGGCAGGGTAAATATTTTGGATCCTTAGCTAGGGGAGGAGGGACCTGAAAAGGCCCCTCGTTAAAAGTTGATGATTTCTGGTGAGGTTAGTCTTGCTAAGCCGCGTCGCGTAATAGGGGTGAGCAGGCCCTGAGCAGACCTGAGCAAACCTGAGCAAACCTGAGCAAACCTGAGCCGAAGTTGAGCCGGGCCAGAGTAAAGGCAGCGCTGGTCACGTGATACATAGGGCTGGGAAGTGGGAAGTGCAAACATTGCCGTCCTATAACAGCTGCTCCCAAACTTTCGTCTGCAATTTCGCTCCTTCGGGACTTAAGACCATCGGGCTGGGACTACAATTATATCATTAGCAATTTACTGACTCAAGCGAGTTTTGTTGCCAGGATAAAGGAAGTTGGGAAATGTATATACGTACTCTGCAACCTGGAAATCTGCCATGTATTTTCCATGACTTTCTTCTCCAGCTGCGACACCAGCAACTAGAGTCCTGCTACCTGCCTCAGTCGTTCGCGCAATTGCGGTTTGCATAATTTCAAATATAAATCTTTTCGCACCAGTACTCTCCCGATCAAAGCCCGACCTACATGCTCCGGGAGTCAAGCAATTGATGATGACTTCTGAGAAACCCGACTTTGCATTTTGCGTCATGAGAGTGCTGAGTTCACGAACACCAAACACCACGATAAGTTTTGAGACAGCATACCTAGTCTACAAATCAAAGATAGGTTTATTGTCTAAATAAGGGTTTTACCTTTCCATAGACATAATGGCAGACTTTTCATCATTTAGGACATCGAAAATATTCTCCGCTTTGCCTTCAGGGAACTTCGCAACGAAATGGAGGTCAGATGCCACAATGGAGAGTCGCGGCTTGGTATTGAACTTTGTCGCAGACTCTTTTAATTTCGGTAAAAGAATCAGCGCCAGAAGAAAAGTGCTTATCACGTTTGTTGTGATTGTTGATTCAAATCCTCCCACAACCCTAAAGTACTTTGTCATGAACCCGGCATTTTCCAGCACGGCATCAAGGCGTTTTAATTTATTTACCCTATTTTCAAAAGCCTTGACAGATTCATAAGACTGTAGGTCTAGATCCCATACCTCGATGCTGGATGAGTGTCGTCCGGTACTCGCAAGAATGGATTGCTTTGCTGCAGCACCTTTGGATTCGTTTCGTACAGCGAGGACGACTAGTGAGGCATTTAGCTCCGAAATATGGCGAGCGGCTTCAAGGCCAAGTCCTGTGTTTGACCCAGTTATGATAATAGTTTGGCCCGTAAAGTCTTCGGAAGGTTTAGAAAGAGTCACAAAGAGTTGTGAGTAGAGAAATGATAAGAACCAACCCATCATAGCTGCGATAATGAAAAGATATTATCCCAAATTAAATGAAAATGAAAGGTACTTTACACAATAATGGGAGAAATTAATGGAAAAATATGTCTATGAGAAGTTACTCGTATGGGCAAAAACACGGATGAAAATCGGACGAATGTGCGGACGAAACCTTCTAACCTACAATATGAGCAGCCCACATTCTTTAACCACACTTCACTTAAATGCATAGACCATCGGACTTGATAAATAGATCTAGCGCTAAACTTACGATGTCAACCCACGCCTTCTCGTCTGCTTCTCGTGACGCTCTACGAAAGCTATACGGAAACACGGTTGCGTAGTACGTGAGCGATAACGGATTCAATTAATCAAGAAATGATGATTGATTCTCGCAAGGGATGAGATACTTGCCATCGACATTAAACTAGCATCTACTGGTGGCGATTAGATTGATTATTTCGATCAGACTCTGTCTGCTCCCCAACTATCCGGCCGTACCCAATATCTAATTGTGGAGCACAGGTCCCTATCCCCCAGCTATATTAGCTTGGAAGTAGGGAACTAGGAGAGTGCTGGGTGTGATATGGCTAACCTAAAGCCCCGAAACTTTTGTCTTCACTGTGCTATGTGGCAATATACTAGCCCTATCTTTGTGTTACTTGCTTTCTCATTTCTTATCGAACTTGCTACTTTAAGACTATTTCAGATCCTTTCCCACCAAACTCAAATGGATAAGAATTTAGACCGCCATGTTTCAATTGTAGGCGTTGTGCAGGAGGCTGCGGCTCCACCATAGCAGGTTACGAGTGTTTGGCTACAAGCCAGTAAAAGAAAAAGGGACCAGCTAAATTACCGCAACCTTTCCTCTCTAGATAGTTGCGCGAGGAAATATTAGCTAAGGTTCAATAAGGAATCAAGTATTTTGAAGTCTTTTTGAAGACAATTATAACTATAAAAACACAACGGTTAAGATCAGTCCTCGGGGGCTTGGGTTTTCTTACCCCCCATATTAGTATAGATTTTTAAAATTTTAAGTGGTTTCTTGGTTAGGTTAGGTGGTTAGGCAGATTCAGGCAGTTGCAGCGATTTAACTAACTATATCTTTCTTTCTAATACTTATATAAGAAAGTAGTTTACGCTAGTAGTATCTATAATTAATTTTAATTAGGCTTTAGTATGAAAATCCCACTTTAATTTTCAAGGTTGCTTTTACCTTCCTTTGGAATTGAGTTTCGATTTTACCTAAGCCTAACATCTACCCTTATCACGCCGCAACCTTCCTCCTTAAGAAACTCGCACCGTGCTGGGTGACATAGTCCTTAAACGTCATCGCCACAGCATCATCCTCGAACCGTCCGGCCGGGATTCCAGGCGCCTCCAGCCGCTTGAGCACCGCCGCGTCCTCGGGCCGCACGAAGTATACGAGGCTATACCGCGGGCGTCGTCCCTGTTCCCCTGGCGGGGGCAACACCCTGTGCCGCGCGGAGCACAACAAACCCCCGGAGTACTGGACGGCCGCATCCCCAAGGTTGATAATGATGTGCCCTGGTGGTGGCGGCTCCACCCATACCCACCGGCCCTGGTCGATCGGGTCAATGACGGTCTTAAAGTCATTAAGCCCCCGGTCCGGCTCAGTCCATATCTGTAGACCTCCCACCCAGTTCCACAGCAGCGTTATGGAGGTGGCGTCGGTGTGCCCGGGCGTAAAGATCATAGGCCCCTCCGCTGTCTGGTTCGGTGGCCCGCGCGAGACCCGCACGCTGTCGGTCGAAGGCTCCCTGATGCGGTGGAGCGCCTCAAACGTCCCAGAAGGCAGGCCAAGGCGGCGGCCCAGTGCGGCCAGCACGACCATGCCGCAGGAGTGCGACTCTTTAGCGAAACGTTCAATAACTGGTTGGCCCGCCTGGACGGGGGCAGGCCAGGAGCGAGCACCGGGCGGGGCGACGTTGTCTACGATGATGCCGTCCTTGGCTATGTTGAAGAACTCAGCCAGGTCGGGTGTGTCTGCGGCGTCGGTGCGGGCTCGGCCGGCCGCCTTGTAGCTGGGGACGCGTGAGAAGTCAGTTACTTTTAAGCCTGGGGCCATGGGGTTGGTGAGCTAAGTTACCCATAAACGGGCATTAACCCGCCGGTATATTTTTGCTTCTCTTCTAGCGGTAGCTTAAATACCTCCTCGCCAATTCTGACGACAGCCTCACCGATTTCCACTAGGGAGCTGTGCTGGCTGTCACGCATGTCGAGGTAGAAGAAGCCGCGCGTTTTGCATGTTTCAAACAGCTTTTCTTCCAAGGCTTCGTCTCCATTCTCAAGCCGGGCGAGAGAGAATGTCTCCAACCTAAGGCTGTCAATTCCAGTAGGAAAGGACGCGTATTCGCCTGGGGTGAATTCCTTCGTTGCTGCTACCATTGTGGACTTCTAAAGTGATAGTCTGAGGAGTTCGGATTTGTAGTTGAGAGTGTTTACAATATATATGGTTGTATCCAGTGCATATCAGACGAGTTGCAAGATGTGATGGGAAATTACCTACGTTTAAGTAGTAGTTGGTTTATAACTAGAAGAAACGTAGGAACTGAACAATCAACTACATCTAGGTATGCAATGGGTGTATGGCCTGCTGGAACGCTTTGAGCTGGAGTGGCCGGGCATGAGAAATTCGGTGATTCATACACCGCGCTCCGATAGAGGGGGGGTGTCGACATCCGAGCAACAGAACTTTTAACCTTGAAATTGCAGATCTTACGGAGGCCAGAGTGGAAAGTTTCGTAACATCTCCATCTTGATAGAGATGTGGCCGAAGTAACCGGCAGGATACATACCAATGATAGTCTTACAGTAAGCTTATAATGCAGGTAGGGTAACTCTACAGGTACACCACAGAGCTGGGGAGGAGGGTCGTATAAGCCGGCAGTCGGCGGGGAAACGGTCCGACCCTTTTGCTACTGTAACGTAATATCTCGCACTTTTCCCTCTGTAGGTTAAATTAATTATGATTTCGTTTCATTGCCGACCAGTACTCGTACGTCTGGCCCTTTTAGCTCTAGTGTTATAGCGTCTTACATCTTTAATATAATGACACATATCTTATCTCGCAGTATTTCTTGATGTAGACAATCTTGCTCATACCACTTTGAGTTGGATTAACTTTTGACATCCTGCCTGTAATCAACTACAGGCGTGTTTCTCTTCTGCTACACGTACGTGATACTTGGCTTCTGCGTAGTTAAACGAAAGCCTCGTCAACCTGGACCGGCGTGAGTCTACGATTGAGCTCCGATTGCTCGTGCCATGCCCCACTGGATTGGATCTCGTAAGACTCACACTAGTACGGCCAGACTTGCCTGCTCTTAAAGTTTAGGCTCTGAATAAAGCTTAATGTGGTATAGTTCGATGCCTTGCAGTACTCAAACCTTTTCCACTATAAGTCAGGATGAAAGACCAGAAGGTCTCTCCCCCCAATTCCTTTGGCATCTTAAACTAGATTCTATCCGTCTGATAAACCCAGTTAAAGTGACCGTAAAGATGGTCACCGTACCCGAACAGAAGCTCATTCCTGGGTCGGTTAATGTGCCACCCGCTGACCTGCCGAAGATTTTTGAGTCGAGAAGCGGCCCTGTGTCTCCCAAACAAGCTGCTGAGGTGGGACAGACGTTCGTGGCGCACTTCTCTGCCAAGCTGATAGCAGGGGAATATGATGGGCTATGCAAGTTCTTCCTACCCGACAACTGCTACTACCGGGACATGCTCGTGACCTCGCCAGATGTGCGCTCACTGCACGGTTTCGAGAAGATCCAGCAGTACCTAAGCGCGGGGAGGACCATCCAGTCCCTGGAGATCGACGGCATGAAGTCCGCTCCAGCTCTGGAGCCGCTCAACCCAGGTCTGAGCGTCAATTGCATCACCGTGTTTCTGACGGGCGAGACAGATATCGCGTACTTCCGTGGTCTGGCAAAGCTGGTCCAGGATGTAGATGATGAGGGCAGGTGGAAGATATACTTCATAAATACGCTCGTGACGATGTGGAAGGGCCTTTTAAAAGAGCACGTCGGCCCTAATCGACCCTTTGGGGGGGAACTCACCGCAAAAGATCCTGAGCCTGAACCGAGTCAGTTGACAGCAAGTGACGCAGCAGTGTTGATTGTAGGTGAGTCCGGCGCTTCTTCCTTCGTAAAATCCCCATCAAGCCAGCCAATAGTAACTGCTTACCTTCGTAGGGGCGGGTCACTGCGGTCTCAATACGGCTGCGCGACTGGCTGCGCTTGGAGTTAAGGCGTTGCTGGTTGATCGTCTTCCACGTGTTGGGGACGTCTGGCGTAACCGTTACGATACACTCTCTACCCATGATCCCGTGCATTCTAATCACATGGCCTACCTGAACTTCCCACCTACCTGGCCGGTAAGTTATTCTTGAAGTGTTTCCCCAACTAGTCAGTTGGCCATTTCTCTAGTGTCGTTTCACGGTGAGTCAACACGCTGACCGTTTCCGTTTTTCATCAACAGCTCTACGCTACTAAGGATGATATGGGGAGCTGGCTTGATGCATATGTGCAGATTATGGGCTTGGAGGTTCTGACGAACACTACTATTAAGCGTCCTATCTGGCATCCGAGCAAGAAACAGTGGAGCGTAACCATTTCACGTACCCAGGACGGTGTGGTGATTGAACGTGAGCCTTTTTACTTCTCTCCTATCCATCTTTCTATGTTATCCTGGCATGTTGACATGTAAAAAAGAAGCCATCCATCCCCGACACATCATCCAGTCAACAGGATTCGCCGGCGGGCCAAACGTTCCCGACATTCAGGGCCTTACTAAGTTTCGTGGCCCGCTAATACACTCAGCAGCGTTCCGTAATGCCAAAGGCAGCAAGGGAAAGAAGGTCGTTATCGTTGGCGCGTGCAACTCGGCCCAGGATGCTGCGCGGGACTATTTGCTAAACGGGGCAGACGTGACCATCATCCAGAGAAGCAGTACAAGCATTACGACGCGCGATATTGTCACGCCAATCTTGGCCCGTTCGTATAATGAGGGAAATGTAAGTTACTTGCAGCCCTTTGTTTGTCGGGTTAGAAACGTTGCTTTCTTCGTTATTCGTTTTTATACGCTTCGTCTGACGCATCCAAAATCCAGCTCAACCAGATCGACGAATTCGACTACCTTCGTAATATGGTCCCTCTTCCCGTACTTAAGACTTTCTCCATCCAGGCCAATAAGATCCTCGCCCCTCTACTAAAACCGGTGGAAGAGGACTACCGCTCGGCTGGATTCCAGCTGAACGACGGACCTGACGGGGCTGGTATCCTATTCTTGGCCCTCCAGTCTAACGGGGGCTATCACATATATGAAGGCAATCATAAGTATTACCGTGAGGGTCGAATGAAGGTTCAGCAGGGCAAGCAGATAGCGGAAATCACCGAGGCCAGCGTCGTCCTGGAGGACGGTACTACGATAGAAGCTGACGAAATCGTCATGGCAACGGGATACAAGAGCAGGGAGTCAGTGATGCGCAGTGTCTTTGGCGATGATGTTGCCAACAAAGTCCACGGCTTTGGCGGGCTGAATTCGGACGGCGAGTGGATGACTGAGTGGCGCCAGTCCGGGTGTCCCGGTTTCTGGGTCACCATCGGCAATATGGCTATGAGCCGATTCTGGTCACGCATCCTGGCTCTACAGATCCAGGCTCTTGAGGGTGGCCTGTATGAAATCTGGTGAAAATATAGGTGTCTTAGACTGGGACAAAGTACAAAATCTGGAAAATGACATATCTACTTACGCTGCGACCTAGTGTTAGAGCTCTTAGGGTGCATAAGGATAGATTTAGGGAGCCAGCTAAGGCAATTATCGGCTCACGTTCTAGTCTTAAGTTAATCTCCAGTGGCAAGTACCGATGGACAATATTTACTGGTCCCGAGACACTGTAGCATTTATAATAAAAGGTTACAAAGCTGACCAGTCCATTCTTGATAATGATGCTCCGTCGTAGGCCATAGATTGTATTACAGTACTATTAAGAACATGGGGCCTTCGACAAGAAAAAAAATCACTCCACGAAACCTGCTATCTCAGGCGATATTTTCTCGATTCTCGCCAACAACTCCCTCCACAGCCTTGCGCGAGCTTCAACACCGTCTTTGCTGCGTAGGAAGTCCGACTCAGGCTTCGCACGACACTCTGATAGGTAGCAACCATGCGTCTGATTCCCAGCCATGATGCCATGTACCAGCGTCTCGCTTCCCTGCTCCGCTGTCCTTCCCATTATAGCAAACAGTATTCGCTGTATCAGAGGTGGTGCTTTCTTGTGCCTGTCCAGCTCGCTCGCACACCATCCTGGGTTCACCCAGTTGACAATGACTTGCTCCTGTTGTCCCTGCCTCTGCGCTACAGCTGCGAACTGCGAAGCCACGGCATGAATTAAGGTCTTACTGAGAGAATATCTCGGGCCCATATTTGCAGTTTTGGGATTGCTTAATACGTCGAATGTGTCAATTCCCTTGCCTTCTGGAGGTGGCGCCATGCTCTCTGCTGGCCCAAATATATGCATCATAGACCCGACGATCGTTATGGTGGTAGGAATTCCATATTCAGCGGACGTCTCTCGGAGTTTAGGGAGGACTCCGATGTTGAGGAGCATGTTCGAAATTACATTCACAGTGATTGTCGTCTCCGTACCTTCTGCTGTTGTGAACTCTATCAGCCTGACACCGGCATTGGCAATGAGGGCATCGAGGCGCGGAAGTGTTGTTCGGACGCGCTCCGCGAATGCGAGAACTGATTTGTAGTTGGTGAGATCAAGCTCCCAGACCTCGACTGCCATCTTGCAATCCCCTACGCTGGTGATGATATCTTTGGCCATGTTGCCTCTCTGAATACTGCGACAGGCTAGGATGAGTGTTGAGACATTGAGGCGAGCTCTATGAGGTTCCAGAATAGTTAGTAATCTTCTCACTGGTAGAAGGAAGGGACGAGTAACGAACAGATGCTTCGCGCATTCGAATCCAATTCCTGCATTAGCCCCGGTTACAATTACGGTCTTGCCGGACAGATCTGCACCTTTGGGGATATATGTTGATCCAAAAAGCTGTCCCCCAAGGAACTGTCTCTTGTCGCTAAAAGTAGCCATTGAAAATGAAGTGAAGTGTAATATGTGAGTATCAAGTCTGTCGCTATACCTGCGGGAATATTTTCAGTGGAAGTTTTACACCGCATACAGGTTATAACATTGCCACGCATGAAGATTCAAGGCATGTTTAAATACTTAAATACTTTTCTAAATGCCGCAAAGTCCGCTGAATGTGAGTTATAGGTCGGGCCATGAGCTTAGTGACGCAAGCTAATGATGATGTTTGGAAGCTCTATCGCTTAATTAGGAAGAAGTGCGATGTTGACAAACAAGTGGTACGTGACAGCCACATTTGATACTCTAGTTGTGATAACCGCCAGCCTTCGTACCTGACACTATGCTGCAATATTCGACGCGGGACTTGATTATTCAGCGATCTAAAAATGAGGCGCATAGCCCTTGTCTTATATTCACTGAAATTGTCTCGCATAAACTAAATATACCAACAGTGCAAAAAAGGCAGATGTGCGAGTCGGTTATAGGAAACTACTTTTCCTAAAGGAATAAAAATTGTAAGATAATAGGACGGCGAGAAAGGGGCCATAAAAGAAGGATTATATCATCTGCACTAATTTCCTAGCACATAACAATTGCGTCTTTAACAAGCGATGTGATATAATATTCGTCTGGGAAGTTAGTTTTTCAAGGCTCATATTTAATACTTGTCTTTATACTATTACGTTTGAATAGAAGGTGTTTCTAGACAAGAATCTTGTACGGCATTATGACGACGGCAGCAGTTTTCGGATGCACTGGAGCAGTGGGCTCTGAAATACTTGCTACACTTCTGGCCACAGAGACATTCTCATCCGTCAAGACCATCTCAAGGAATCCCCCGAATGCTCAATCTTCCAAGCTCCAGGCGCTCCAAGAAGGCGACATCTCAAAATGGGGGGCGATGATCTCCCAGCCTCCTAAACCGGCAGTGGTCTTCAACGCGGTCGGCACCACCAGAGCGACTGCCGGTAGCATCCAGAATCAGTGGAAGATCGACCACGACTTTTGCATAGAGGTCGCTAAAGCAGCTAAGAAGGCCGGAGTGAAGACATACGTATTTATCTCCTTTGCGGGGACCAGGAGTTTCCTCTCTCGCTATGTGCCCTACTTGAAGATGAAGATTGGCGTGGAGGAAGCAATCAAGGAGCTCGATTTCGAACACGCAATTATCCTACGGCCAGGCATAATCCTCGGAAGGGAGAAGCCCAAAGCCGCGCTTTTGGAGAGCATATTAGAGAACATAAATAAGCTGGGACAGGGCGTCCAAGACAGACTAGGCATGACTTTCTAAATCAATACCCGAGGGCCTTCTTTTCTTTTCTCTTATTTCTGAGTAATTTGATATCCCCAGTACTAATTCATAATATGTGTAGGGCAGGATCAAACTATTATCGGCAGAGCAGCTGTGGCAAGTGCTCGGGTGGTTGAAGAGGGAAAAGCGCCGTCCAAATATTGGATTGTACAACAGGCCGATATCGTCGAGTTGGGCAGAGATAAGTGGAAGGTGTAACGCGCGCTATTTGGCATGCACTCGCTGCCTGTACTATCTGGGTAAAAAAATACTTATCCCTTGGCATCGTAATGCATCATATTTGGCAGGATGGGATCTCAAAACAAATCGATCATCTTAAAATAATCTTACATGTCTATCTACTGTACTACATACGCATTTCTACTCTTCTAGTACATGTCATAATTTCACACTTATGAGTTAGTTCATCCTGCTTCTTTTTGATCTTTAACAGGCCGAGTTTACGCTTTATCGACCGTAAAGTCCGGCAGTCTGGGCTCCGTGACATAATGTCTCGCACTTATTCCTCTTTGGGACATGTAGTTTGATTGGCTCTCTTGTTTGATGGGGCCTCGCACTTCTGCCCTTTTGACTCTAGTGTCATGGCGCATGACAATGCCCCAAATGTCCCTACAAATAGCCATATCTCGCAGTACTTCTTGATACAGAAGGGTTTGCTGCCTTCACGACACATTACCATTTGTCACAATCAGAAGGAGAGAGATTTTACGATGGACACGGCCAATATGGGTCGTCCCCCAACAGACACTAGCAACCAGCTCACCGTACGGTCGTACGGCCCAAGGTGCTCGGCTCCCATCCAGCTGCCGCTCCAGTAGCCATCGAGCCGCGGCAAATCAAAACCTGAACGGGATGTATGCAATGCAAGAAGAGAAAAGTCAAGTGCGACGGGTGAAAAGGAGAGGAGGTGAAACTGGAGGATACAATAGATGCTAGTGCTATGGGGAGGGGTGCATACGATATAAATGCCCGATGAGGTTGGGGGGCTGTCTGTACGGGAAATACGAATGCACGCTATCGCCTTAACGAGTCATACTGTAGTATGTGTACCAAAATGTGATTCTTCTACCTATTAAAGATACTCTCGAGAATGTCTATACCACCGGTCAAGTTATATATTAGTGACAAGGCGACAGATTATTTATCACCGCGCCGAAAGGGAAGTAGAACCCACGTAAATAATCCACATGGCAAAATTTACTACCGCTTCGCTTCTAACTGATATCGACGTTCTTGCCATTGAACACTTCTCTAATATCACGGCTTCAGAAAGTCTGCACCAGTAGCCAATCCTGGCGCCTTCTCAAGGAAGAAAGTTCTCGACTTCAAAAGCCACACGAAGAAGCTAGCTACCTTCACACCAAACATGACACCAGCACCTCCCTTTGGTCCAACAGGAACAAATTGCATATCAGATTCAAACTGCTTGTATTTCTTCTCTTTCAATACAGCTGATCTCACGGGGCTTTTCTTTAGGTCTCCCCCCCCAATTGCGACTGCCTGTATATCGGACCAGATCGAATAACACACTGCTGGAACCGGAAATGTCGCATCCAAGACGTTAGCTTTAGAGTAGGATGCAGCATCTCCGATGCTGTAAATGCCAACAGGAGCTTTAGTTGCGCGAAGAGTGCTTGTATCCGTGACAACCCGCTTGTTATCGTCAAGCCAGCTACCAGGGAGAAAGTTGGTGTTGGGCGTCCCACTTGTAGCATCGATGTAGATATCAACAGTTTTAGTGCTGTTATCACTCAATTTTACTAAAAATCTACCATCTTCAAGTTTAGTTGAAGAGGTGACTTTGAGATTGTGGACCGTTTTTACTTTTAGTGATGTAAGTTGTCCCTCCGCTGCTTTACCAACGGCTGGATTCTTTAATCTAGGGAGAAGACGGGCTCCGCCAGATAGAAGGGTGATATTTTTTGGCTTGTAAAAGTATGCTATCTCTCCTGCTGTCTCAATTCCTGTCGGTCCACCTCCTGCAATCAGGATTGTTTCCGCTTTGGGTAGACGTCTATACATTTCTTCGAACGCGTCAAGTGTAAGTTTGTAGTCGCCATGGAGTGACCACAGAGGACTAGGGCTTGTCATTCCAGTAGCGATAACCAACGAGTCGTATTGAAGTAAATCAAGGTGGGATGTTGTCGTGCTTTTTATTGAGACTGCCTTGGCAGCCTCGTCAACCGCTACTGCCTCGCCTTGGTTGAAGCTAAACTCGGAAGCTTTGTAATGGCTGAATGCATCCGGAATTGAGGCAAAGGGCTCGTCGGCGGATAATTTAGTGGAGGCCAGAACGCGCGGAGCTCCAATTTTGAAGAAAGTGCGATCAGAAGGTGAGACAAGAGTGACTTTGAACGCTGGGCTTTCGCTGGCGGTGGAATTGAGCGAGGGAAGGACATGACGGAGGAGGTAATGTGCGGTAGAAACACCACTGAAGTTGCCGCCGAGAATGACGATATTGTGCATGTTGATAGCAGTTTTTGCTTCGTGGTTTCTATCGTGGTATCGTTTGGATGCGATTGAAACACGACAAGCAGACAAGGACTCGAGTGTTTTAAGATATGAACGGAAATCGATCTTATATGAGAGAATAAAATAATGGCAGGGGGTGCTAGAAGTGGAAATGCATTATGGAGAGACATCCCTTCGCCTTTTAAGCCTAGACTCCAGTGCGTGACATGGGTCGCAACCTCCCGCGTCGGAAGCCGCCTTGCTGATATAATGTATTCGAAAGAAGACACCTAATTGCAAATTATATTAAGTAAAAGAGAACGATCTAATTATCGTTTCGTCGCTTTCTAGTTCTACTTAACTGACGTTGTCGTTGATTTTACGGTTTTCCTTCCCTTCTACGCACTGCCTTTCCTTTCTCTCCTCCCCCTTTCTCTTGATATCTCCTTTACCCCCTGCTAGTCGGATAGGAAGCTTGGTGCCCGTTATTAAAGCGTTGTAATTATTAATTCAAAGTTTCCTTGATGTCTTTGAAAGCTAGAAGATACGACCCGTTTCCAACACGCCAACTGGAGACGACCGGCGTATTTAGCGGGCAATACCGCCAACCAGCATTGAGAACAGCACCGGCGATTTGCTTCGTAATCCTTGGCCTTAGACAGGGATCAACCATATTTTGTATTACTTATCTGGAACGGCACCCGCCGTTCTGCTAAAGACTATTCTCAATCACAACTTCGTTCATTCTATTGCTGGTATTTCACAAAAGTACGCATGGTTCGGTGTAATTACATCTGGAACAGCGAGAGTTGTGCCGTTCAGTGTTTCGACCCGCAAGCGCCATGCCTACAGCCCCACTTGAGCCAACTCAGCTGCTCCATTATCTCCCACAACATCGAGTTTTGATATGCACAGGATGTCGCTATGCAATCCAGCCATCGGCTATTTCCCGCCATCTGAAAGAGATCCACAGGATTTACCGCTCTAATCGCCGGGAGTTCATGAACTACGCCGAGGAGTTGGATCTTGCCGATCCGAAAAATGTCACTCTTCCGGGGCCAAATGAAGACCCGTTGCCCTTTTTACCCACCACAAATGGCCTCTCGTGCGAGGCCAGTGGCTGCAATTATCTCTGCGCTTCTATCAAGCGCATGAAGATGCACTGGGCTGCAGAGCATAGTGAGATGAGAGCGGATGATTCTCAGTGGCGACCTGTTGATTTGCAGACGTTCTTTCGAGGCAATCAGCTAAGATACTTTATAGTACGCCAATCATCTACAACTCTGTCTCACCCAGAACGACACTCAAATATTGACAGCGAGACTGCCAACCCGAGAACTGTCACACCAACCCTATTGTTGACCTGTGAGGCCCACGTGATGACCATCGAAGACCTCAAGCTTCTCGAGCATTTTAAAACTTCCACGTGTCTGGAAATCGGCTATGATGCAAGTATCAAACACGTGTGGAATACGGATGTGCCTGTATTGGCAGCCAAACACTCTTTCTTAAAGCATGGCGTCCTAGCTTGCTCGGCACTGCATCTCGCATTTCTCCACCCTTCTGAGAGGCAGCGGTACCAGTTAATAGCAGCTCAGCACCAAAATATAGCGCTACCACAATTCCGGGTTGAAATTGGTAATCCAAACATTGACAACTGCTTTGCGTTACTAGCATTCACACAACTCCTCATCATCCACTGCTTCTCCGCAGACCAACACGATGAAGAACTCCTCCTCGTTAAAGCAAGACACGACCTACACCTCCCAGACTGGCTGCATGTCATCCGTGCCAGCTGCCACATCTTTCAGTCCGTTTGGCCATATATACAAAGCCTTCCCATTGTAGCTCTGGTGACGGGAGGCCTGGAAAGCGAGGGCGGCGACCAGGGCTTTGAAACCTCGAAGTATGATGAACGCCTGCGAGGATTGTTCGAGTTAATTAAACCCAACACAGCGCAAACTACACAGAAACTCCTCGACTGCTATTTCTCTCCCTTATCGTCGGCTCTCCTTATCCTCTCAAGAGCGTTTGCGAAAGCACAGGCGGCCCAGTCACGAAATGCCTATACCCTGTGGGTTGCGACACATACCTGGCCAGTGCAGGTTACACAGGAATATTTAGATCTTTTGAGGGATAGAGAACCAGTCGCTTTGATATTGCTAGCTCATTATTGCATATTGCTTCGACCGTTGGAGGCCGACTGGTACATGAGTGGTTATAGCAAGAGACTCTTAACTCGCATCTATAATCAGCTAGATGAAGAATGGCGCCCGTGGCTGCATTGGCCGCTGGAAGAAATTGGGCTGTAATGTGGTGTGCATTGATCTGGAAAGACTCGTAAGGCGTGCGGGATTAGAATTGCACTACGGACTTGATCTCAATGCAGGCCAGTTCTAGTCATTTGGGTATTGAGGAACAATATATATACGTGGAGATTTTGAACTGGCAAAATAATTAAAAACGGATTGGTATTAAACTTCACTGAGCACGACGTCTGCAAGTGATAAGGGGCGGCACTATATGCACCTGGTTTAAAGATGGTCCAAGTAGCAGTTCCTGATGCGGGAAGCAATCACCTTTATATAAGAACTCTACGATTTGACGGAACAACACCGGTTCTTCCTCCTCAAAATAGATCTTACCTTGCTGGTATTTAATGAAAGTACTATCTCAGATGGCTGCTTCAAAGAATAGTAGGTAGATCGGTTTCTCCTGTGAATGCGAAATAGGACTGGATTCTTATCTTTTAGGCTTATAAATATGACGATGACTGGGGGTTTGTGAAGACTTCGAGGGTGTGGACAATATAGCCTGGGGTGCGAAACTATGTTATACGGGTCTCTAGCTTGGGAGATATTATAATGTTCTTTTACTGTCCATCACAGCCGATAGATTCAAAAAAGATTTGAAAGTACCGGTAAATGTTTTATCCTTGTGTTATATGTAAATACGATTAAGCTATTTAGAGGGATCTCTCAGTTGGCATATATTGTCTTATATCCGATGCACTCTGTACAGGAATGCAAAAGTCAAGATTAATCGGTTCGGGATCTATCGAGCTATTCTACATCAAATAGTTCACATATGCATCCCTCTTCTACAGCGAAGTAAGACTCTCTCTGGTCTTCTTCAAATTAGTGGCCGAACCATGTGTTCAAACCCATTGAAACCTCCGATTCGCATTCTCTGCCACCTTCGTGATATCCTCTCCATACTCCGGTTGCGTCAGTTTATAAAGGCCCCCAGCTTCGTTATTCGTCCGCACAATCTCTTGCTCGCGCTGTCGATATATCGAGTCTAAGCCCAGTCGTCCGTCGCATTCCCCAAGAGGTGCGAGGGATCGGCATATCCTCGGGACGCCTGGCGCCCGAGTCTTGATATGGCGTCAAGAGAGCATGGGCGGCGTCGATTGGGGTCGCAATGAAACCATTGCGGTACGTTGGATTGGAGAGGAAGTGGAAAAATCCCATATGATCGAGATTGTCCACCTCCGATGGCCTTATCGAGATGGTTGTACTTGGGCAATGGCATGATTGATAGCTGTTCCGCAATCAATCCACGCAGCCCTAGATCACTCCATCGCTCAAGAAGGGCTAGTCAGATAAGCTCGTCCCGGCTCAGCTACCGAAAGGGTCAATTTCCAAGCCAAATAAGCCTCAATAGAACGAGTCTTGGTATTCTTCGTCGAAAGCAGAGCTCTTAGGCTTCCTATCCTCTGCTCCTTTTTCCTCCGAATGTCGCAGAGGACACTTGACCGTCTCTTCTTCAATGATGCCATAAATCACCTCGCGCTCGAGATCTGGGTACTCGGGCTGAAAAGGAGAGCTGTTTGTACTTGGCTTCATTTGCCGGTGACAAGCCATACAAAATTGCGAGAATGTGCCGAGATGGAGCGGTGTGTCTGTGCGGGCCGAACCGGAGGAGCGTCGACTGGGTAAAATTCCCATGACCTTCCGAATCGCGGCCCTTCCACCCTTCAATACGTACAACTCTTACCGTTTCTGCTCTACCTGTACGACCTTGATCTATCTCTGTGACAACGTGCCCCGGCAACTCCTCCACATCCTCCACATCCACGACGTCTCCAGCCACCGACAAGCCAAGGGTCCACCATGTCGGGCCTTGGAGACATTGCCCATATGAGTGGTGCGGCTGACGATAAGCTGGAATTTCGAACCCCATCCATCGAGGCTTCCAAAACTCCTGAGCCAAAGTACCGCCTCGATGGTACCGAGGATGGGGATGCGACAGATGATGTGTACAGTCGTGCCAATCCGCCGAGGCCGGGTTTCACCAAGAACGATCAGAAGGATATGTACCGTATGGGCAAACTCCAAGAACTCAAGGTGCGTTGCACAGGAATCCTGCGGATGGGATGCGAAACATCCAAGGCTCAATGGTTAACCCCATATTTGATAACAGAGAAATTACCGTCCTTTATCTGCTCTGAGTTTTGCTGTTGTTTTAACCTGTGTTTGGGAGTACCTTCTATTGTGATTATCTCCCTACAGCTTACCACATAGCAAAATACTTACTCTCTCCCAGGGCTAACACGCAAGGCCTGATTGATGGTGGCTTGGCCGGCCTCTTTTGGACCTACATCTGGACGTTTACCGGCTTTGGTTTTGTCGTTCTGTCCTTGGCTGAGATGGCATCAATGTCAGTAACCTGCCGGAGATGTAAAGATTGCTAAGTCTGACATCTTCTCAGGGCACCAATCTCTGGTGGACAGTACCATTGGGTTTCGGAATTTGCGCCACCCAGATACCAAAAGTTCTTAAGTTATGTTACAGGTGAGAGGGCGTCTGCAGCATCCGCTCGTTACGAAATCTGACTGAAATTAGGATGGATGTCCACTTTGTCATGGCAAGCTGGAAATGCTTCTGGATCTTTCCTGACTGGAACTATCATCCAGTCTCTCATTGTTCTGAACTATCCTGATACCTACAATCCACAACCATACCAAGGCACCCTCTTGGTATTTGCTATGGTTGCCGTTCTTTATATTGTCAATGTTTGGGGTGCTGAGATATGGCCAAAGATTCAGGATGGGCTGATGGCCATCCACATTCTCGGGTTTTTGACTGTACTAATCGTCCTCTGGGTCTGTGCACCTCACCAATCAGCAAACGCCGTCTTCACCAAGTTTAGCAACGAAGGCGGTTGGTCGTCTATGGGACTCAGCATCATGGTTGGCCAGATTACGGCAATCTATGCATTGCTCGGTATGCTCCACCTCCAAGAAGATAAAATATCTTCTAATGATCGAAACTAGGATCCGATGCGACCGCTCACATTGCGGAAGAGGTCAGAGACGCTGGTAGATATGTACCCATCTCAATCTTCTGGAGTTATATTGGCAACGGTATCATGGCCATTATTCTCTTGGTTACTTATCTCTTTTCAATCGAGAGCGTTGATGATGCAATAAACGATCCATCGGGATACCCCTTCATCTATGTCCTAGGGACTGCCGTGAGCAAAGCTGGCGTCAACGGAATCACGATCTTAATCCTCCTCCTAATTATTGCCGCTAATATTTCATGGAACGCATCCACGGCCCGCCAAACATTTGCCTTCGCTCGCGACAACGGTCTCCCTTTTTCTAAATGGATTGGTCACGTTAATGAGAAGAAACAAATCCCAGTGAACGCCATCGGCCTTAGCTGCGCCATTACTATGCTTCTCTCACTCATCAACATTGGCTCTGCAACCGCTTTTAACGCAATCATCTCACTTCAGGTATGCGCCATTATGCTAACATACACCGTCTCCATTGCCTGCGTTCTTTATCGTCGCATCGCTCATCCAGAGCTCATCCCGACCGCGAGGTGGAGTCTAGGCAAGTGGGGTATTCCTGCCAACACGATCGGCCTTGTCTATGTCTTGTTCACTTTCTTCTGGTCTTTTTGGCCAAACACTGTCCCAGTGACCTTGGATACCTTCAACTGGAGTGTTGTTCTTTTCTTGGGCGTCCTTCTCATTTCTTTAATCATGTATTTCGTCCAGGGACGAAATATTTATGTTGGCCCGGTTACGGACGTCCGGGCTGAGATACTATAGAGAACGCAGGGAACAGCTATTTGGGGTGTTCTTGATTGCTGAGATTTGTAATGAACGATTTCTGAGTGCGTTGAACTTGTCAGGCAGCAATATAACATAAGGGTTCAATACAATAGATGTTGTATTAGTGTACTAAATCAACTTAATAGTTAACTACTACTAAGGTGCGTACTTACTAGTATATAGACCTAAAGCCCCTCCCAAGGTCCGACATTAGGCTTCACTCGTGCCGTGCGGGGTTACATCGAACTCCCTTGGGTAATG
The DNA here is from genome assembly GCA_000827325.1 of Oidiodendron maius Zn. Taxonomy (NCBI): domain Eukaryota; kingdom Fungi; phylum Ascomycota; class Leotiomycetes; family Myxotrichaceae; genus Oidiodendron; species Oidiodendron maius. The sequence continues at coordinate 1,621,098 of KN832880.1, read as the reverse complement.
AGGTATTAGTGGTAGGCTAAAGGAGAGGGCAAGATTTCCCTACATCATCCGCCTCAATTATTTCTTCCTCTCCTGTACTAGACGTGTTGTCCGTCGCGTCATCAGCCGCAGAGCTAGGTCCCTGCGTCTCGTTATCTGCATTTGCAGCCATCAGTAGTATAGCGTATTCGATTAGTATAAAGACTCTGTTTAGGTCACCGAACATGGGCGTGGGGTATAAATACCCAATGTGTCAGGATTACGAGCAATGCAGCGCTAAACTTAATACGGCTATAACTGCAGCGTATCGGTAATATCCCCTACGGATTATACAGGCAGAACAATGAACCGTAAAGGGCATGTAAATACAGCTGTAAAGGGTGTGTGAGTGCTTCAATTATATAAGCAGTGCCTTAGATCATATTGGTGCCTCACGTGTCTATTCCAACAGGTAACAACATAAAACTAGCGAGTCATATACCCGCGAGATCGCAGAAGAAATTTTCATCTCTCAAACTTCGCCTTTAGCATTCCTTTCTCAGTACATTTAGTCTGGTCGGTTGAATATTATTATTCAACTGTAGTCCCCTCATGTAGCGTTCAGGATGTCCTATTATTCTGAGTCTCCGCACAAGGATCCCGTTGATTCCGTACTTCCTCAGCAGAACAGGAGAGATGAACATATTGATGGCCTGCATCTTAGAAGCGCTGGTCCTTATGCGAAAACTATTGCCTCCATGTGTGCCAGAAACCCAATTTTAAGATATGGAGAATCTAAGTGGAGGAATAGTGACTCAGATTATGGAGCTCTGACGGTGCTAGAATTTCATGAGAGAGATCCCATATCACGTATTGACCTGAAAGGATCTCAAATGCTGAAGTCCTACCTACTTAGTACGTCACAGAAGCATCGTCAACGACGATTGTTTATGCTCGAAGGGGTAGCAAGGAACTTTGTCCAAGTCTTGGGATGTCATTTTAACATGGACCCGGAATTCTTTGCCAGGCAAAAAAGGACACAGCTATGGGAAGTAGCTCACAAAGGAGGAAAGACGCCTAGCCTTCCCTCGTTGAAGAATCCCAAAAGATCATTCATGATCAGATATCTTGAGCTGCGCTACTTCCCACTAGTACCAGGCGAGAATTCTCATAAAAGCTCCGAATCTTTCATGCCTCAAATCGATGATTTCTATCTCCAGGACGTAGTCGGAAAGCGAAACATCAATGTCTCCAGAAAGAGAAGACCAGTTAATTCTCAGAAGGACATACAGGGGGAATTTGACAATGTAGGTAAAGTATCAAGATGTGCATCCTACTGGGGGCAAGCAGGTGAAGATGGGGGTTGGGACGGTACGCATCCTTTCTTCCCGTATCCAAATAACCAGCTGCTAAAAGTATCTAAAGCTGTCCTCTTACTTGACCCTCCACTGGATGAGATTGTCAAGACTGATCGCAACGGGTATGCCGTTGAGAGTAAGCCATTGCAGCATGTCCCGTTTCAAGGTGGATATCTAGACTTCATTCAATATCCGGAAGGGCCGTCCGCAAGAGCCATGTTTCTCAAGAAACATGGTCCACCACGTACGTCTATGTTGGAGGACATTTGCTTCTACTGGATGAACCATGCGGACCTTGTACCTATTGGCTCCGATCCTTCAATCAGTACGATATTCCTCAAGAAAATCGTCGCAAGCCACTGGATGCACTACGCGGAATACACCGCCAACAGCGCACATAGCTCAATTTATCATATGTCCCGTAGAGAAGCATTCGAAAAGTACACTATCAACACAACGGAAAAATGGTGGACTGATCTCCATGATACCTATCGCGTATGTATGCTAGCCTGCGAAGATGTGGCTACAATTTTGGAATCACTTCGCATTCCTATAGGACAACCCAAAAGGGAATTCGATCTCCAAAACTACCTTGATAGCTCTGAAGATTTCGTTATGATCTATCAAAAGCTGCTTTGGAGAAAGGACCAACTCGAGCTGCTGATTACTTCTGCAACTGGCTTGAACGCGATAGCAGGGAACAAAGTGGCTGAGGTCAAAAATGCTGAGGACGCAAAGCGCTCGCATGATGAGCAAGCAAAATCTTTAGAGGAAGCGAAGAAGGCGTCTATACTCACCTTTCTCGCTTTGATATTCGTGCCCTTGGCTTACACTTCGAGTTTGTTTAGCATGGCCGGGGACTGGCAGCCTGGAGGGGCCAATTTCCGGTATTATTGGGCTATCAGTCTCCCATTGGCTGTAGTGGTGGCAGTTACGTTCTACGTTATCTCAATAGGACTTAGGAAATCCCCAGGAGAAAATTCAGACAGCATGAGAAAGGAAAATAGAACTGGCAGAGTGGACAGGGAAAGACACCTACCTTAGTTAGGGAGGTGGGTATCGATAAATTAAGAGGAAGTAATAACGTATACTCTTTCAGATAAATTCAAATAGTATTACTTTAAACAATGTAACGGCAATTTGGTCGCTGTTTTCAGCAGCCAACTTGCCGGAATGCCACGCCGCCCTAACAGTCGCTGTACTGCTGTATGCAGTTGAAGAGTAGTGGGACTTGTAAGGCAGCCTGCCATATTTCTCGTTGGACAAATGCTAACGCTTCGTACCTATAGGTTCTGTGGTGTGTTGTGTGGAGAGCATGTGCTTGAGGATGTTGGGCGAGTTTGCTCTAAACTATAATATCTTTAACTGTTGACAATATGTATAGCGGAATTATAGATACCCTAGATTACCAAGTAGTGATTTTCAGACTCAACATCGAATACATGGAGATCTCTTTCCACTTCAGCTCTTCAATCCCAAAACTCGGGTATATTCACCCTCTGTGTGCTGCCATAGTTTCTCCGGCACGCCCTCCTTTCGATACTTTGCAAGAAGGGCCACAGTCTTAGCGCCCCCGCTCTCTGCAGTACTATTAAGAGTATACACGCCACTCCCCACTTTACCGTCAGTTCCATTTGCCACTACAGCCCCGTTCCCCAATGGTACTCCAGCAGAGACAACGCCATTCTGACCAACTGGGAATCTTGCACTGGTTGCCAGGAACGCATACGCTCACCACACTCCTCGCTCGAGATATTGACTAGGGGACTAATTGCCTTGATTACCAAACTCACGGTATATATTAAAGGTCCCTCGCCGCCGCGGACAAGATTCGACTTCACCGATCCCGGAAAACTATGGATGAACGAAACATCGGGAGCTTGCTTGGCGAGTGTCTCAATAGAGAAAGTAATCAAGGTAGATTCATGGCCGCGCAGAGCGAGAGGGGAGATTTTCCGGGCTGGGACGTCATTCAGATCAATTGGACCCTCGTAGGTTCCAGCGAACACGGTGATGATGCGACGGAGAGAGGGGGCCTGGCGGAGAAGAGGTAGGAGATTGAAGAAGCTGCGGTTGCCTCCGAATATATCCATGTCCAATCTTCCATGATCGCGGAAGTCTCGCTTACCACGTTCAACAGATTTACCAAATTCAGCTTCACATTGCCAGCCAGCATGGAGAAGCCCCCCAGCTAGAGAATTTAGGACAACATCGACACCACGATTATTCGTAGCTCTCGTGATGTCCGGTAAGAAGGATGTGTTTCGAGAATGGAAGATCTTCTCTCTTTGAATCTTAAACGTTTCCTGAAGAAAACGTCTTTTATCTTCATTGCCAGCGGTGGTGTACACCTCTGCCCCAACCATACGACAGAGATGAATTGCGGCGATGCCAATTCCTCCGGCGGCGGAATGAATCAGAACAGTCTGACCTTTCTGAATGTTACAAAGATCTAACAAAGAATGAATGACCGTCCCATATACGGCAAGCAGTTTAGCACCATCCTTATAACTGACTAACTCGGGAATCTTGGCACAGAGCTGTGCGGACACTTGATTACGCGTGGCGAGCATACCATTATCAAAACTGATGATCCGATCACCAACCTTGAAATCTGTGACTGCTAATCCAACTTTGCGAATAATGCCGGCTGCCTCGCACCCAAAGCCTTTGATAGACATATCTATAGTACCCATGGCAGAGAGCACGTCTTTAAAGTGGAGACCAATACATACTGATTTAATCTCCAAGCTTTTAAGGTTCAATGGACGCAGGACATTTTCCTGTTGCTAGTGAATGCTCTGGAGACCAAATCGACCAACGTGCATTTTCTTGGGTATATCAGGGCTGGCTTCCATTGGAAGTTGGGTTGGGATCTTGATCTCGTGATATCTATCGATGTGAATGATTCCATTTGAGAGGACAAACTCGTAATCCGAATCCAATTCGCTTATTCTGGGCTTGCGAAAAGCCTTTGGTATGACCTTAATTACAGCCTTCCATGCTTCAGTATCCAGTTTGTCAAGTTCCAATGTGATAAAGTTGAGTGGTAGCTCGGAACGGATTGTCCTAGCTGCACCGATTGTCAACGCAGATCGTGGATCTGAACATTTAATCTGTATAGCTGGGAGCAACCATAGTAAGATTCCTCCAAAATGCTGAACTGTAGAGATCCAGCTCTGGAATGGAGAGAAAATCTCTGGTTGGATCTTGTCAAAGAATGGGGTATCTAGGTCTACCGTGGAAATGATCTGACCAGAAGGAGTTTCATCATGGATTGTACACCGGCCCACTTGATAACCGTGCTGTTCAAAAACCGAATGCAAACTTGCTGCAGTAGCTGCTGAATCAGTGTTGTGGAGAATGCTAACTTTCTTCGGTTCGTCAAACTCCACGAACGGTCGTGCGACGATGTTGGCATTAAAATGGAAAGGATGAGCTCCGTCGAAAACAACACCCTCAACACCGGCAAAGCCAGCATTCCTGAATTCCTGTTCCCACCGCTCTGGGGAGATGTAGGGTTGGAGTATGCGGCCATTACTCTCACCCAGCCACCACCCGGGGAGGATGCCCATGATGAAGTTACACATTTGAATGACTAGGTTCAGCTCCTGCAAGTACACCCTCCGGTGAGGGCCCAGCAACTTCCTTACATTCGTCAGAGTGTCGAATAGAGAGCCAGTAGCATGCAGCACATTGCTGGCAACTATCAGATCGTATCTGTGTTCTTCAAACCCCTGCTCGACAACATCTTTGGTGATGTCCAATGTTTTAAACTCAAGGCTGCTATAATCCTGAAATCTCCCCCTGGCGTTCATGAAGACGCCAGCGAAGATGTCGGTGTATGTGTATTTGGAGTACATTCGATGGCCATTTTCGAGGGTGAGCGCTTTGAGGATAGGCGCAGTTGCACCACCTGTGCCAGCACCAATTTCTAGGATCCTTAGCAGAGGGTTTTCGTGACCAAGAGCGGCTATAAATTTGCTGCAATTGGTAAAGTGATCAAGAGCAACGTAGAATTGCGTCAGACCATCTCTGGAAGCAAATCTCCGAAGGTTCAACATTTCCCTCCATGATATCTTTGAAAGAGTCAAAAGCCCTTCGGACAAGAACGGCAGCTGGAGCAATTGGTGTTTCCAGCCCCGTTCCTGTTAAATTTTCAATCAGCTCCAGACGCTCAGATGAAGATAGCGTAACCAAATGTTGAATATCAGTAAAGATACTCTGTGTTCCCATTTCTGCCATTTCAGTTTGGAGGCTTAACCAGTCTTTGAACTTGTGGAGATGAGATAGTGTTCGTGCTACTTCAATTTTGTGATCATGTGGTTCAATAATATACAGCGTGGTGAGCTTCTCCACACAAGCTAAGCCTTTCTCCTTCTGCAGACTCTCAATGGATTTAATCGGCTCCTAAACTGGTTGAAAATCTACATCCGGTTTGAAAACCAATTTTTGAGCTGTTAGATTTTCTGGTTCCTCGTTATTCTCAAGTTGTGAGGTTCTCAATCCTTTTAGGGAGAGGACTATATTTCCATCGGTCGACAGCGCAAATGCCCTTCCTTGGGGCATCCAAAGATGTAGTCCCAGTCATGGTTGCTTGAACCCTCAGGTCGCCATGATTACTGGGGCAGATGTAAAGCTCCTCAATTTCAGTCGGAATATGAAGATGCGTAAGTCGACGGCTGATCCCTTCAGCTATAGCAATAACACAGAGTTGGAAGCAACAATTAATTGTTGATGGGTGCAGGTTGTAGGAATCCTTGAATTCAGACATTCAGTCGATAGTTGCAGCCGCCGTTTTGTTTCCAGGCGAGGCAGTAACATCTGTCAACCCTTGAAAGAGGGGCCTGTAATTAAGCTCTATTGAATGTATCAGAGTATATGGTGACGGTACGATGCGGGGAAATGGTGTAATGAACTCAACTTCCATGGGAGTTTCTGAGCCTCCCCGCGCCTGACCAGTGTAGTGTGTTGTCCATTTATTGGACTTGCTGTAGGATGAAACGCTGGATTTATACCATGTTGAGTTCGGGGAGTTCGTAAGCTTCAATGGTCGTAGAGTCGTTGACATCTAGATAGGTTTATTCTCTCCTATAATAAGAGCTACTTTTACTATCATCTTTCTGAGAGTGAAATCAATTAAGCCCGTTACTTGCTGAACTGCTGCACTCATAACCAGCAAAAGGGAAGATAATATCTTGCTTCGCCACGTGGTCGCGGAGCCATGGGAGTTCTGCAAGGCGTATATCGTTCCTCTAGGTTGGTTCTTGATCATTTCCTTCAAGGATTCCTGATCTCAAAACTTCGTGAGGAGGAAAGGGCCGCAAACGCCTACAAGGGTGTCAGCATTTCGGAGACGTCGGTTGTTGAAGAGACTTACCACTCCCAGCTGATGTTTGTAAGCGGAATTGTTGTTGTTGATATAATAAATAGGACATGGTGTCTTGCTCAATTGCTCAAATTTTCTACGGTATTACGGCTCAGAACCTGGAAAGATTCTTTGCGAAGCTAGTGTTGAGGAAGTTTTTGTGGGTCGAAGCTGTACATGAAGTCATTTTCTTAAGTCTGTGGAGAGATCGAGTACATGACATCGATATTCCACCACATAAAATGTAGTAAAGTTTAGACCGTGTCCTCAACCAAAAGATTTATAAATATCTATAGCGTTACCAGCTGAAACATTAGCTGACAAGGTTAGCCATATTGCACTTGAGATAAGAGTAGCCAGATATCAGTCTAGGAAGTGCAAATGGCTAGTCGGGGTTGGGAGTATTGGAATATTGCAAGACATTTGCACTAACTATTCTAGCGGCGTGGCATGTGATTAGTTAAAAGGCTTATTGGTAATTGGTGTTTCCTCCCTACGTTTTCGAAGCGGGTCTAGGTAGTCCCGTCTGCTAAATCATACGTAATTACATAGTCGATAAGTTGACGGAGTAATTTTATTAGCCAAAGAACGATATAGACTTGCTTACAGTAAAAATAAAATTGAGGAAGCACGGTCGTTATAACCAAGCAGCGCATTCACCTCAAGTTTTAAATACCTTCTTGAAGGCTTTTAAATCATCCACCTCCGCATCATATTTAATCGTTTTCCATAGCTCACCTAGCTTCTTGTTAGATGAAAAAGCTTGCCTTTGTTCCGCCTCTTGAGCCTTCTTTACCTCATAGTGCAGAAGAGCTTGCGGAGTAGATTCGTCTCTCGCCTGTCTATCCTTACGGCGTTGCTCGTCTTTCTGGTCACGTAATGCCTGCTTGCGCTCTCTCTCCCTAAGCCTTACTAGCTTACGTTCCTGTGCTTAGTGCGCCCTGCTCGCCCGGGTGGTATTTGGAGGACCAAAAGCAGAGCCACTATTCGCCGTACGAAGTTGTTCAGATCGTCTCTGTTCTCCCATCAAGCTCAGGCGCTCAAAGACCTCGACCATTATTGCCTACAATTGGTTGAGTGTATAGCTTATATCGCTGGGAGCTACAGAAAGCAAATGGAGGAGACATCATCATAAACAAAACTAATTAAGATAATATAATGAACTCGCCATGCAAAACCCTCTCGTCAGAGACATCACGGGGTCTCACGAAGCTGAAACTCGAACTTGTCTCAATAACGTGCAACACAGAAGGCGTCGGCCAGCATGGTCGAACCAGCCAATTAAAAAAGTATACGCATTACATAATAAGGCCACGGAACGGAAGAACACTTGTGTAGAGTGAATTGTTTCTAGATGGTCTCAAATATCAATTCTAAAGCGAAAAAACTCCAAGGGAAAACTCTTTTTAGTAAGAACTAAGAAAGGAGAGTCTGAACCTATAACGCTATTTCTCTCTTCGAAGCTCCTTCTCTCTTCGAAGCTCCTTCTCTCTTCGAAGCTCCTTCTCTCTTCGAAGCTCCTTCTCTCTTCGAAGCTCCTTCTCTCTTCGAAGCTCCTTCTCTCTTCGAAGCTCCTTCTCTCTTCGAAG
>KN832880.1:1463956-1612541 GCA_000827325.1 Oidiodendron maius Zn | reverse complement strand
AAGCTCCTTCTCTCTTCGTAAGCTCCTTCTCTCTTCGAAGCTCCTTCTCTCTTCGAAGCTCCTTCTCTCTTCGAAGCTCCTTCTCTCTTCGAAGCTCCTTCTCTCTTCGAAGCTCCTTCTCTCTTCGAAGCTCCTTCTCTCTTCGAAGCTCCTTCTCTCTTCGAAGCTCCTTCTCTCTGAGCTGAAGCTCAGAGAGAAGGCAAGGCAAGGCATTTCGAAGGCAATCTTTATTTTTTTGTTTATTAATTCTCTTAATTTAAATTTAATTAAGACTCTATAAGATAAGAACAAAGACAATATTTAAGAGAAATATCTTAATATTTATAATTCTTACTTATAATTAAGAGTAGTTATTTATAAAGCCTAGAACTTGATTGTAGATGATGATATGCAGGACTTAATAAAATCCATGTGTAATTAATATTCATTAAATCGGGCCGTAGGCATATAGAAGGCGATACAGCACTGACACATGCATAGAGCGTTATTAGTGGTGTGGGTCAAACCTTGATATGGAGATGTCTCCGTGGCAAAAACGCACTGCGCCGCAATGACGTTGGTTGTACTACGTACTCTGCTGTACAGTAATTTGCCGGGGTCACAATTAGGATGGTCGCACGACTAACTCAGGCCGCGCGGCAGCAGCTCTGCATTGAATCGATTCCACCAAGTTCAATCGATTGAATCTTGGCGCCGTCCAACTTCGATCGTGCGAGGGCGAGGGGACTGGGAACAGAGCGGCGGCGGCCAATGGAGGTCCCTTTGCAACGCTCCTGTGCTACTAATAACCAGACGCAATGCTCCATGGCATGCGTGGCTCTGCCTTGATATGTCCGCCAAGTATGTAATTCGTATGGCCCATCCCGCTCGGCACAGGGGCGAATATTGCGGTTAAAAAGCTTGAACCAAGGGATCGATACCAGAATTGGAAAGCTTTGGGCTACGCACAACGCTAAAGAGCGGCGCCTGGACCAGGCGGTGCTGGGATCCCGGACGGACGCCATGACGAGGTCGCGGCACTTCGCGGCTTCCCTCGACTATCATGGGATATCTCCGGTGCAATCGGCCCAGAATGTAGCGACCCGGGTGTCATTTACGGACCCCGATCATAGCCGCGATGCCCGAAAAGTACCGTACCGTCACAGTCGCTTAGAAACTCATATTGCACATTGCAGTCTTTCCTTTATTTTGAATAAATCCCTCTAAAATACCATTGTGTGGCGACCTAAATATAGCTTCCCTAGACATCACTCTACTTTTCGTACCACTCTCTTAATCATATAGCACTTGCCTTTTTTGTCAGTAAAACAAGGGATAGGGATAAGCTAAATAGCTTGAAACAATTTACCAACAAATACCAACAAATACCAACAATAACCAACAATTATAACCAATACGAGACCATCCCCCCCTTCTCCCTTGGATTAATCCAGCAAGAACGTGTACAGTACAAGATTCAGCCTCGTCGTTCCTCGAACCTTCCCAAACCGCCTCCAAACCACCCCCAAACCATCAATTCGGTCTCTCGCAATCCACCAACCTCAGTATGGCCTCGATTCCACCCGTGAATTGCTACATCACACGCGACTCCTCAGAGGGGACTGTCATCGAGGATACCCGTCCGATCACAGCCCCGCAAGGTCCTAGCATTCAAGTGTCCTACCTGTACTCCGCTCTTCCCACGCCGTCGCTCGTCGACGACGCTGACCTCAAACACCATCTCGAAGTTTCCAAACGCGAACACCAAGTAGCCTTCCCTGCGGCCGGCAGCAGTTCGGCTGCCATCCTACACTTTGCACCTAATCCGACGGGGGACGAGGGTTTTATGCACCGAACGAATACGCTCGACTATATTTTTGTCCTTGAGGGAGAAGCGGCGTACAGTGTGAATGGGGGAGACCATCGCGTTGTAAATAAAGGCGATGTGATTGTGGGGAGAGGTGGATGGCACTCGTGGAAGAATCTCAGCAAGACCGAGGGCTTCAAGCTTGCGACTGTTGCCATCGGTGCCGAAGGTGCAACTGAGAATTTCCTCGAGGTTCCAAAGCCTTAAGATAACAGTGACAGCAAGATGGGCCTTCTCAAATCAACCCAAGGTTGAGGCTACCCAAATTCCCATAATCATAAACTTGCTTTCGCTGCTGGCCGTAGTTAGATATTCATAGGCTCACAAAAATGACTGGGGGTATTTTCCTTCTAAAGTCTTTGGACAATCTACCTCTCAACCCACTCTCAGATGTGAGCCTAAATAACGCATGCTTTGACTTTATTTGTAACCGTACGACGCCATCCCATGAATTATCGCGAGCAACATCAAGGTTATTTGGAGATTAGAGCAAAGCTGGATGCCTATCAGGCAATAAGAGTTCACCCATGGGATCGTAGATGGACAGTTTCGCCGACGTTCTATATCAGAGATACCCTATTTAACCCTTTGTCTTATTTCTCTTTGCTCCCGGGTCACTGGTTGGTCCTTGAAATATCTGAGAGATCAAAGGGCGTAGTAGAAATTTCAACCGTACATATTCCATCTTAGATGAGATTAAACAAAAGAGCAGTATACTAGCTGTACTAACTACTCAGACAAGTGATGGTCAATAACTTTAGCTGTCATGTCTGCCATTGTTCAATGCCAGGCTTAAGCCTTAATCATCCATGCTGCCTTCACCCATTGTAGGTTTGCTTAATGGTTTTCGACACCACAATATTAGCCTGCGATACTGGATACATTTCCAAATCGATATCCGTTTGGGAGCCCTGCTCCGACAATGGCTGCTTGTTCACCTCAGAATCAAGTCTCTCGTGCGTCCTGTTGTCTTTGCTGCGTGCGGAGGTGGTTCGTGAGCGACTGGAGAAGACGCTGAGAAGCCTGCGATCAGAGTTTGTACTCCTTTAAGTTTGTTCCCAGCTAGGATCATCAGGGTCAATCCGCTCGCCTAATTTAAGTTTGTGCCACTCCCTCGGCGCGAACTCGTGCCTCTCATGCTCTCTCCTTCCCCCGAGAGCCAATGTACCACCCAACAGCTACCCCAATCACCAGAGAAAGCATGAATTTCCTAGAACTTTGAGCCGCTAAATTGATACCCTTTTCTAGTGTCGCCAAAACCTCCTCAGCTGCCTTCTTCAGAGGGCTAGTAGATGTAGCCCACCTCAGAGATAAAAGAACTTTTATGTTGTTGTCGATTACTTCACCAAATTAAAAACTATATTTCTACAAATACAGCCGCTTGGAAAACCTGCTTCACCTTCACTGCAGGCTTAAAGGATCTACTTCGTACTGCGCCACATTAAGCAAGATACTCATGTACGTCTAACCACATCAGGTGGACTGTGCATTGCGTGAGAGCCAACACTGCTGCGCTAAAGCTCTCTTACTCTATGCTGCCACGTTTTGCCTGGCTGACATCGGCACTGTCAAATGAATATTAGGGTTCAATTCAGCCGTAAAGCACACCCAAGATCTTGCACATGCACATCAGCTAGTTGGTCAATATACAGTACTATATTTTTGCCTCGACTCGACATGCGCATATACTTGACCTCTCTAAATGAGAGTCGTGCTAAGCAGCAAAGCGAAATGTCTCACAGGCAGAAATAAATTGAGGTACATAGTACAGTTATAGCTCTAGTTTCTCCTATAGCTTAAAGTTGATATACTTTTCCTTGTTCCTATGCCGAAATAGTCTTAAATGCTGTCACAGACCCAATACTTTAGTGTCAGCACGTTAAAAGCGTAGGGGTACATACAGTGTATTGTAGATGTCTAACTAACTAGGAGTAAAAAGAAAAGCTAGTTAATAAAGAAGGTTACCCATAGCTGGGCCTATAATACTTGTCAGCTACACTATGTGATGGGGGGTAAGGTCCGTGCTAACATATAGTCCCGTGCTATATGTTATAAAAGGTCAGTCTCCTATAGAATTCGACTACCTCGGATACATAACAATGCGATCCACCCACTTGTTTAGCTCGCCGAGCTCTAAAAAGCATTCCCAAGTTCAAAGGTAGTTGAGGAGCAAGATGTGAACCGCTAGAAGGTGGAGGGAGGATAGTGGGGAAGTGGGGCTAATCTGATTTTAGCGTAAAATATATATTTTGACATAAAATCAACAGAAGAAGCATTTTAATTGGATAAATTTGCAAGATTATAAGCCGTTATACGTGATTATTAAATTAAAAATCACAGCCAGCGCGCGGTGATCAGCTCCTTATGAGTAGATCATCGGCAGTCGGGACTTGATCAGGCCGTGGGCGGAAATAAAAGCAGCTTAACCCCAGATTCACGTCAAAATGAAGTCGAGATATATAAGCAAGCCAAGAACTATCACGGATTATATTTGCTTCACAATCAACTTCAGGGAATCAATTCAGCATGCCAGATATTAAGTATGTCGAAGCCACTCTGGCCCTGGCCAAGGACGAGTCCAAGACTCTAGGCTTGACCCTGGGAACGAAGAATGTCACCGCAGGCGAGAAGATCCCCAAGGCTGGTAAGCTCTCTACTCAGTACTCTTTAATTGAGGATTACAACTGATAATATGCTCCAAGAGGCTCAATCTGCCCCCGAGCTTAGCTTTGCCGGTACTACTGGGACCTACCTGGTGATCGGTCTCGATATCGACGCCCCCTTTCCCTCTTTCGACATCCTGGGCCCCATCCTCCACTGCATGCAATCAAAGCCTCACCAACCTGCGCATGACCCATAACTAATCGTCTCCAGGGATCCAACCAGGCCTCAAGCCCGAGATCGCCGCCGACGGTACCACCAGGCTCTCCGCGGCCGGCACCCCTTTCGTCGCCAACTACATCGGCCCCGCGCCCCCACCCCCCAGCAGCCCGCACAGATATGTGTTTCTGCTGTATGAGCAGCCTGAGGGATTTGATGGTGCCAAGTTTGCGCCCCGGGGGGGCAAGAAACTGAGCAACATGCACCGGATGCGTTTCGACCTGGCTGCGTGGGAGAAGAAAGCCAACCTGGGCCCGGTGATTGCGTCTAATTACTTTGTGAGCAACTAGAAGGCTGTGTTTTGTGGGAGATGGATGGAGGAGGGGATCATAGATGCCAACTGCGGCGGTGAAAATACCCGAGATGTTTTGTTTTTGAGTTGGAGAGAGGGGAATTTGTTCTGGTTTCTCTGCCTGCCCACCCACCTTACCTGGTGGGGCAGGGGCATGATGTGGGATTCTTTTCGGTGTCGAGAGTTTCAGTTCTTAGGGGATATTAATAATGCGAACTTTGTAAGGAGAAACAGGTCCTTCTATCCTGAGACATTGCAGATCACTGGATCATTCCTACAAGCCGACAGTGGAGACTTACATATCGTATCTTACTCCGATAGTTCAGCTCTTTCTTTACCAAATCTCCCGGACTCTCTATCTTTGTCAATGAGCAATGGGCAAGTTGGGGCACGAAAAATTCTCTGACTTGCTTCCGAAATATTAGCCAAATGACGTCGCTGTTTACCTGAGCATTACTGGCTTGGGGTGTCTGTCTAGGAGAGTTGTTTTTATGGAGTTTGCTTTCTAGAGATTCTCTCAACCTCATCTGGGTGACTGTCTTCTTGTAGTCTGAGAGCAGCGAAAATCGCAATACTAGCCATGGCCAATCAGAAATGTGTCCAATTAACAACATAACGGACTTTGAAGCTAATGGCTTTGAAGTCCATAGATGGAGCGTTGTGGGGCCTTGGTTTGCATCAGCGAAATCGATGCCTAAGTTGCAAATACCTCCTTCAATCCTGGTTACTCTTAATACAATCTCCCTTTGGCAGTAGTCTACTACCCTTTGACGGATGGCACCTTCACATTTCCACATTTAGATCAACATGACTCACTCCCTCTGGATCTCTCAGGATTAATTTCCCCGAAATGTGTCGCCAGAGCAAAATGTTGTTATTGTAACCTTATATAAGGTTACCACACAACGCAAAATCCACCTGCTATGATTAAACATAGGCAAGGAATCCCTGCTAAATGTGGCACAGTAAAACTTTTGGGCCTGCTGTAAAGGTGAAGCTGATTTTGCAAGCGATTGTATTAGCCAGGATGTTTTCCTATACTCTCTAATATACTATAATGTAACCAATCTCGATTTCTATGGATCCGAGTAGTGTATAACCCATGGCTAAGAAGAGCTTTGGCCTATTCCATATTGCTAGTTTTGATATTTGACATATTTTGCATTCTATAAACGACAAATATGTCCTTTGCAAACTACAAGTTTCAACACTAGTCGTAGTCTATGGAATTGGTTGTTAAGCACGCTATTTTCTCGCTGGGATTGTCCAACTTCTGTCTTACTCTCACTGCCATCAAAAGTAATTTTGATGAGATCGTTACTCTGCGGACGAAAATTCATCAGGGCCTAGCATCAACTCTGGTCTCACATATCGGCCAAACTCTTCTTCGATCAAGGCGCCAAGCTCCAGAGCACTTTCTCGAAGAGTTATACCCTGTGCATGGGCGTATTTCGCTACTCGAGACGCCTCATCATATCCAATTCCCGAATTCAAGCAGGTGACCAACATTAGTCTAGTGAGTAAATAATGAAGGTTAGTGTCTTTCGCAACTAGGCATAATATCTAAGTTGATTTCCCAGCCATTCTCCACGCACCTTTGGTTCAATAAATTGTTAATCCTCTCCTTATTTGCCTTTAAGCCGATGACGAGATTCTTGTTAAAAGTTTGCATCCCGTCGCTCAGGATCTGAATACTGTGCAGGAGGTTTCTAACAACAACGGCTTAAAGGCATCCAGTTGAAATTGGCCGCTCATTCCACCGATCGTGGCTGCAGCATGATTGTCCTTGACCTGTGCACAAATCATAGTCAATGCCTCACACTGTGTTGGATTCACCTTGCCTGGCGTAAAAGACGATCCAGGCTCATTCTCGGGTATATGAAGCTCACTCAAACCGCATCGCAGACCAGAACCAAGGAAACGGATATCTTGGGCGATCTTGAGGAGAGAGCAGGCCAAGGTATTTAAGGTACCGGAGGCCTGGAAAATGGCATCGTTGGAAGCAATAGCTTCAAACTTGTTAGGAGACGTGTAGAACTGCTGGTTCTATTATAGGGTAAAAGGAGGCTCTCTGTAAATTCAAGGAGCGGCAACGACACGATAATAACTTTCGGAAATAGTGGGTTAGGAGTATTCGGAGGAGGTATATAATGCAACTGAAATGAAATAAATAGAAATTTTAACGCGTTTACAGATTTTAAATCGCTTGAACTGAAGTACCTACGTTTTGTCTCGTTACGGGTTGCGTTTTGGCACGCAGGGACAGACGTTACTGAGCCTTCGAGGGATCACTATAATTTCTTCAAATCCTGGCTCGTATTTTATCTGATTTACAATAAGATGCTCGTTATCGGACTCGTCTTATAGGTGACCGGGTTGGTCATTGTAATTGGTCCGTAGGCAGCGTCTATTAATTCCTGTTTGATGCGTTTAGTGTCTAAGATTCAGGGAATATAAGATTATTCTTTACCTGCATTATAGATATAAACTTATACATCACAAGGTATTGTACCTAAATATGAGGATAGGTTTTGCTCAGAATATACGTTAACAAGGAACACAAAAACTTTTCAATTGCTTCTAGCTACTAAAGAACAAACGCCTTTTAACGCCACCGTTTCTAATGTCTGACATCCTCTAGATCTTCTCATCATGCAATATTCTAGTAATCATCTTCGTGCTGGTTCATTTGGGCCCTACGTCTGTGGGACTTATATGGTGGGGGAGGGCTGCCTGTAGCGTAGATATTAGCCGAAGTCTAATTCCAAAAGGGATTATATATATGTCTCTTACCGACGCAGGAGCATTTACCACCAGTTCCCACTGAGAGGCAGTCGGTGTGAGCGTGTGCAGGTGCGAAGAGGTAAGGATGGCCTGAACCATCGATAGTGCAGTAGACACCTTCCTCTCTCACGCAAGTGTTGGTCATTGTTGCAGTACCGCAACTTGGTGTGAAATCTTTGGTCCGCGGGGGGTTAGCTGCAACTAGAGTGGCGGCGGCAGCGAAGAAAGCAATGATGGTGGTGCTTTGGAAATGCATTGTGATATATTGATAGTGTATGAAGTGGATGGATGTTATAAGTTGAGGAACTAAGAAGTTGAGTTGATGAAGTGAGTTGATGAAGTGAGTCGATGAGGAAACTTGAGAAGCAGCATAGAACTGCTTATATACTTCTCCATAGCCAACAGGATTCTCAGTATATTCTCTTGAATGGTATTCTTAGCATCGGATTTCAGATGCTAGGCTTCAAAGAAGGATCCGAAATTGTCCTTCACAAAAATGCCCCAAATCCTTTCTCCTCACGTATTATTTTTGTCTCCAGACGGACTTACTGTCTACTAACGACGTGATCTAGACTAAAAACGAGAGAGGCTCGGAGGAGCGGGCCTTGCCAAAATTAAACCGATGAAGGGGCTTGTAGGAAGCTTCTCCACTCTAGGAGTAGGAAGTGTGGCTAGTGGTGGGCGTAAACGAGCGGGGAGATTTGAGGAAGCGAGGCGAAGTGAACCACGTACTTGTCATAGGAAGGGAGATTAGCAGCGGAGTATTTGGAGGCTACAAGGACTCGGTAGCTGCCTGACTACATGATTTAAGGAGATAAAAGCATAGCTAGACTAAAGATCCTAGGTCAATATTAAGATGAGATCTCGTTGCTCTCCTAAGTATTCTAGGTTCAAGTAGCGGCTGTTGTGAACTTAAGCGTACTAAGAAGGTTGGCGACGAATCGAAATCTGGGTGAAACGCGTCGACCCATTAGGCGCCGAGTGGGTCAAGCGAGCAGTTACTGTAAGTGGGCTATGGGGGCGGATCAGCTGTGTCCTCGGGCGTGAAGTAGGCTGTGTGGGGATAAGATTCATCCTAAGAGCTAAAGTACGTACGTAGTCGGCTGTGTGGGGATAAGATTCTTCCTAAGAGCTAAAGTACGTACGTAGTAGGCTTTGTGGGGATTAGATTCATCCTAAGAGCTAAAGTATGTACGTAGTAGGCTGTGTCGTGAATTTAGAAGGACGTTCCTTGATCTGTACTGTGGGCCAGGTCAGGTCTCCTTTACGAAGACTCTCGTTGATAGGTTGGATCGTACTGATCTAATTACAATACAGTAAGTGCTGACGGTCCCTGCGTTACTAGCGCCTTCTCTGATAGGCTTTAGACTTATAATAGTGGGCCTCGCCTTGCCTTTACCAATGGCTATATTCATACACGAAACGGGCTGTGCTATATTCACTCCTGTGCTGAATACCGTATAATCTGGCATATAAGCCCCCTCTATGTGGCCCGTGCGAGACAAATGCCCTCTCTCCTGGGGGCTTATACAAAGGGATTTACTGTGGTAGATGGTCTGTGCGCCATACAAAATTTGCAGCTACCCTTCGCCAGGAGGGGGCTTATAAACGGGGGGGGCTTATAGCGAAGGGGGGGCTCATATGCCAGATTATACGTACTGGATGGAACTTGAACGGGCTTTGCTATATATTCACTCCTGCGCTGAATACGGATGGAACTTGAGCAACCTGATTGAGCAATCTGATTTCAACCTCTATATCCCAACAATGGCAACCCCTCCGAAACCTCTTACCGCTGCTAAGAACGACGCCCCTTTGAAGACGAAGGAGTTCAAAGCCCCGATTAAGGGAGTCGCGCCGTATAAAGATGTCCCCGAGTGGACCCCTCAGGACCTCACCGAGACTCCGCTGCCCGCTGGGTATACGAGGTGCTTTGATGAAATGAATCGGCCATACTACCAAAACGAAAACACGAAAATATCGTCATGGCTGCACCCAGTTAAGCTGCAGGAGTTTAAGGACGCAAACATGATCGCGGAAGGCGAATTTAACAAGGATCTGTATTGCTCAGAACTTACACGAGACGGGAAAATTATTCTTGTTGATTATAATTTTCCTGACGAGGGGACTGTGTCTGGCCCATGGGACACCAATGAGTAGAGGGAACGAATTTCAGTTAGTGTAGCTTGCCTTTTTTTCGCATCAGAGAATAGATTCTTATTTTTAACGGGACGTCTTCCGCAAAAACACGGAAGCCTCTCCGCAGTATCTACAATGAAGGGGCTACCATCCTTGGAGGCTGTGAAGTATCTTGTTGGAGACTATTACCAGCGAATCAATGTATTGGATGTCTTGCCCGACATTATTGAGCATATTAATATGAGCCGATGCGCCTGTAGCCTGCCACTACAACCTCAGAGCAGAAAATGAATATGAGCGTCCCAAACCAAATCTTTCTGTTTATCCTCTCCAGATCTCCGTTGTCTTTCTCTTCAATTCTTCTAGAAGCACAAATTTGGTGGGGAGCCGACTGCTTCCACCGAATGTAACTAATCTTCAGTAGAGCTAAACATTGCCATTTTAGGCGCTGCAATTGGAGGATTATCCGCTGCTATCATACTGCGACAACAACTTAGCCCTGCATAGATTTCTTGCTAAGGCAGTCCGCTTTCTTTATAACCAGATTATCTATTACTCTAAGATGATTTATTGAGGAGTGACGCAAATCAGGAGGACTAATCAAGATGCCGCCGTTCAAATGTTCTGTGCCTTTTCGTTCACTAAGTCTAATCCCCATTACCATGGTACAAACTAGTTCGATTCCAGATTGACGGTGCAAGCCTTAGACCAGGATTGTGTTTTAAAGCAGTAATTTTTAGCCTTCCTATTAGTACTTGTCAGAGGCTACAAGAATGACGGGTTCATGGTGGTGAGGTTCAATACAGGTGGATGGTACGGAATAATTGAATTGTTTACGGTTCTAGCTTGTATATGAACACACTATTTATATTGTGGGCCTTTGCTCGCTCCGTTACGGATCCATCATGGATATAATGACTATCCGCTCGGACCCGAATATCCGAACATCCTCCATATTACCTTTTGAGAAGTGGACAACTGGTTAGTTACCCTCTGTAAAGAAACTCTAGCAGGGAGAGTCAGGGTCTACGACAAAGCCCCCGTGGAAAACCAGCCTTCTGAATTAATAGTCCTGTTATGGTCGACATTGGTGAAGGAAGCAAAACAAAGATTTATAATGAATAGGTGAATAATGTTTTTTTGAGTCAGAGCCCACCTGCAATTCATATTTCATTTAGTCCAAAGCCACCCCCCGAACCTAAACTTTTGAACTCACCAAGCGAAAATTGTTTCTAAGAGTACCATTGCCAGGGTTTATATCCACTGTAATTGGGGTGCTCAATCTACAACTCTGCGATTAGGAAATCATTGAAAATTTAATCGCGTTGACACATATGCAAGTTCGCCGTTTGCGATGCTTACTCACATCGAGTGTTAATAATGTTCAGTAGGTTTGCAGCTTCATTAATACAAATATTTCAAGACTCTTTACCCTAGGCTCAATTCTTGTTTTGGTTCCAAGTCTTGATTCCTAAGCTTGTCAGCCCGTTGGTAAGCTCACAAGTTATGATTATTCTCCCAGCTGGAATAAATGAGCTCGGTAAGCAAGATTAACGGAATTTCAAGCCCACTTATAGTAGAGTACTGTAAGACACTATGGTAGAACTGATCACTAATCAATGAAGTCTTCGTTTGGGCCGAGTAGTGGAGCTCTTCCCTAACAGGATACATACGTTAGAACTACAATTTCAGGCCTGCTTCCGACCATTGGGTAGCTGATAGAGAGATCGGTCACCGATGAGAGATATTTTTGTGGCGCATTATGACGCAGAATCGTTGTGCTCCAGAATCATTGTCAACTGGTGCTTTCGTCTTCATTCACAGCAATGGTAAGGGTATATTGCAGTATTGTATATGACATTGGCCTCGATGTCAGCATTGATTACTATTCGCAACGGGGCCGCAGTTGCTATCGTGGGCCTTCGTAGTATGAAATGGGGATAGATTACTATATATCCGCATCGAGGACTGCCGAGGTTGATTGAGTCTATTCATCAACTTCGACAATGTATAAAGCAACATGTGTACATCATAATCAACGCTCTGTTTCCTTTGATGTGCGATTTACATAACTTACCCAAGTATCGTTCAGGCTACAATAGTATTCGATCTCTAATTCCACACATTGCGCAAGCACTCCAATGGCCACTTCTATCAAAAATGTTGCTTGGGTGGGAGTAAGTAAATACTCGTCGATAAGATACGACTTCTACTAACAGCCAACTACAAAGACCGGCAGAACAGGTAAACCTCTACTCGACATAGTTGCAAAGTCCAATAACTTCAAGATAACGCTCCTTGTCCGCAAGCCCGCGTCAACCTACACGACTATTATTCCGCCCTCTATTAAAGTCGTACAAGTCGACTTTCAATCTCACACATCACTTGTCTCTGCTCTCCAAGGGATCGACGCCGTTGTCAACGTTCTTACGTTTGGTCCGGCATCGAGTATTGACTTAGTAGAAATTGCGCTCATCAATGCTGCAATTGAGGCTGGAGTGAAATTCTTCATACCCTCAGAATGGGCCCCTGATAGCGCTGGCGCTAATGTGCTCGAAGAGCAGTGGATTGGTAGGACGCTGCGTCCAAACGTCGTCATTGCACCTAAGAGGAGCGTGCACAACTATCTAATGGCTAGAGCCGGGCAGGGGAAAATTGCCTTTGCAGTAGTGTTTACTGGTGTGATCATTCCTAGCAGTACGTACTTTATCTCCACAGGCATCTATTATGACTTATCTTGTAGATCTTTTACTAAAATCCCATTATAGGTCTAGCCGTAGGAATGATATCTTTCGACTTTAAAACTAAAACTGCTCTTCTTCCTGATGACGGCATTCACCTATTTCCGGCCACTACACTGACCACTGCTGGTGCTGCCGTTGTTGCTATCCTCTCCAATGCTTTGTCACCAACCGTCAAGAATCGATTTGTTCATATATCCGATTTCACAACATCCCAAGCCGAAATTCTTTCTATCGTCGAAGAGACCCTTGGCGGTACACCGTGGACCAGGAAAAACGTTCCGGTGAAGGGATTTTTTGATCAAAGCATAAGCAATATAGAGAAGGGAATCTACGGTGTGAAGGAATTTGCAGGTGTTTTAACTTCTCCATTCTTCGGAGGAGGGACAACGTGGAAGGCTGATGATAATGAGATCCTGGGACTTGACGAGAGACAGAACTTGAGACTGGAAGTTGCAGCTCTAGCGAAGCAGTATGCGGCAAATAACTAACATAGCGAAAAATAAGGTGTGGAGATTATTATTATTTTGTCCGAACCTTGCTCCGTGGTGTGTATTGCGCCATCGAAGTGGTCAATTCGTGGAGTCCGATATCGACTTCCTAACTCCATTCTTTGGCCCTCGGCGTTTGGACCCGTTTCTGAGTCAACTGACATGTCGGGCTTGCTGCTTCCGCCATCCCGTTCCTCCCTCAGGGCCAGTCAAATTTAACGAGGATTCCTGTTTGAGGTTTCTCAGTACGTTATATTTTCTCCTAAGGAAATGTCCACCTGTCACTCTTATTTTAGGCATAACGAGGAATTCATGCCTACGGCCTCAACACCAGTCAATATAACCAACTGCAGGTAACAAATGTATAATTGAACGCGAGTGGGGCGAAGAGTATTATCACCGATATGGCCGAGAATTTCGTACAACTAGTCCTTCATTGCATGCTTTGTTGGGAAGGTATATTCCTTTGCAGAACGACGCTGAGAGACACGAGTGTAAAAACAAGCCGAAACGAGCGGCCCTAACCACTGTATGCCGCATTAGGCTTAGTGTATACCCATAACCTTCAGAGGATCGCCACGTCTCCGTCCAAGGTCTTTCAGAGGACTTAACAGTAAGTCCGAGTATTCTTAGCTCGTCATTCAATGATGGAATACGTATTAAAGTGAACTGGGACATTCAAATTTTACTATCATCGTTATTCCAATAAATTCTAGCAACTATCAACCTCGGATATATATATGGCGACTCTTGTTGGGAAGCGGGTTGGTTTGACGGGCTACGGATTAATGGGTATTTCAGACGCGAACTTTTATATTTAATAGAACTAATATGATTAAGGCCTCACCTGGCGCTCGCAGCCGCCTTCTGATGAACAGGCATTTAAAGCGATGCGAGCCTCCTTGGCAACCGGTTGCAACTTCTGGGTTGGTGGAGAGTTTTACGGACCTCCTGGGGCAAACTCGTTGAACCTGCTCCAGAGATACTACCAGAAATATCCAGAGGATGCAGAAAAGGTAGTCCTAAGTATCAAGGGTGCTGTTAGAAATTTTCGTCCAGATGGAACTCCTAAGGTGGTGACCCAGTCAGTTGAGCAGAGTCTGAAAGATTTGGGCGACAAGGGCAAAATTGACATTTTTGAGTGCGCAAGGGTGGATAAAAACACGCCCCTAGAAGTAACTTTGGTAGTCCTTGACAGATTCGTTAAAGCAGGCAAAATCGGAGGAATTGGTCTCTCAGAGGTGGGAGCCGATACTATCAGGGCCGCGGTGAAAATCACAAGGATAGCTGCCGTCGAGGTGGAGGTAAGTTTGTGGGCTACGGATATATTTCGCAACGGCGTTGCAGCGACCTGTGCTGAGCTTGGCATTCCAATTATTGCGTAAGTCTTCATCTTCTTGCATGCAAAGTGATTATGGTTATTGACTGGTGTTACCAGATACTCTCCAATTGGCCGAGGCATCTTGACCGGCCAAATATTGTCCCCGGAGGATATTCCCGAAGGAGACAGTCGGAAGCACGATCCAAGGTACCAGCCAAAAACCTTCAAGATCAATATTCAGCTTGTCGATGCTCTGAAAAAGGTGGCCAAAGAGAAAGGCTGTACACCTGCTCAATTGGCTATTAGCTGGGTTAGGAGTCAGTCAAAGAGGAATGGGAATCCGGAGATTATTCCTATTCCAGGTGCTACTACGGAAGAGCGTGTTCTGGAGAATGCTATAAATGTCTCTCTTACCGAAAAGGAGCTGGCAGATATCGACGCCATCCTTAGCAACTTTGAAACTTCTGGTGCAAGATATGGAGGGCCAGCTGCTGCATACATGGACGGCTAAAATACTTGTGGTCTGGAACTTTTTTTAACGCGCTTCACACACTAAGTGCAAATGTTGAAGAAGCGAGAAGACTTTCATATAACATGACATACTAGACAGTGTTCATACAACTAAGCGGACGTCATACTGTAATTCGGGGTTTAAATCATGCAATAGTAGCCGTAGCCTGTGATCTTAGGCTTGACATAAATGGTGTTAAGATATTATTGCCAAAGCCAGTAGATGACGTTAAAACGTCGCTATCTATCTCCCAGAGTGTGGGTAGAGTGATAGGGGAAGCGAGAACCGGAGAGATTGACCAAGTGAGGGTAACCTTTGCCCGCATTCTGGACGTCTGCGAGGCACACGCATTAAACTAAGCATCGACTCCTCATTGGCGATATCATATTTTATCCAAACATGCGTTGTAGAAGTGGTTCAAGGACCAGTCATGCGTCAAATTTCCGAGGCCTTAACACTGCGTTTATTGGCGCAGCATCAGGCTTGTCTCCATAAAGTGTGAAAAGGTACATTAAAAAGTCATGTGGTGTGAAATTAAATTCAAAGTGCAAAGAAAGAGCTCAGCTGCGCTAACTGCGTTTGCTTGGGTCAGGGATGAGACTACCAGAAGCATTGCTTGATGCCAGGTCCCAGCAATCATCAATATTAACGTATTTATAACCGAGCGAACTGAGGCCGAGGTTGACGAACTGGCTTGCTGCAGTAAGAGCCGAGGATGCTGATGCTCCAGAGCACCCAAAAGCATTCTATATTTCACAACATTCAGCAGTTGCTTCAAGATAATCAGAGACATTGGAAAGGCGACCTACCCAGCTGTTCCATCCCAATGCAGGTAACAGACCAAGGCTATTGCTCACTCATTTCTTGAGGGGTCGACCCTCTGAGATGGTACTCATGTGGATCAAACTGAGCAAGAGGAACAGAGGAGAACACATAGCTTGGTGCGGCTTGAAAGCTCGTTAAGGCGATAACTAACCTAGTACGAATGAAAAAAGGGGATGGAATTCGTAGCGACCGCCGAAGAAGTTTACATACCAGGCATATGGCATCTCCAGGGGATATTCTCCTATCAGCACGGCAAATTGGTCTCGTCATGACGTTTCGTCGACCCACATAGTTGGTGTAATAAATCTAGGTGCCTCTTGGTTACAAGTTCCATAATTGGCGCACTTGAGCTCTTTTTCCGAAGGCCTCGAGCCTAGCAAACATAGTCCGCAGAAATAATTAGTGTATGCAGATGTCAAAATAAAATGGATAGCATTAATTAATTTACTTCAGCAGGGTAGGTACTTCTTATCCGGTGCCTATAGACTTAGCCTAGTCAGACGCCCGTTATAGTAAAAGGAGCAGTAGGGGTTACTGGTGGGCGTAGATCCGTCTGGTGTTGGTCGCCAAATAAAGATCTGACAAGTTTGTCTAAAGTTACATGCTGTCGGATGATATCAAAGTAATCCGATTCCGCGCAGCCTTTAAGGCACAAGATCCAGGTTACTGAAATTGCTAATCATTTATCAACCAGTCGTACCTTGTGCATTGTAAACCTTGCAAACAACTAGGAATCACTTGAATGCGCTTGAGCGAAAATGAGGGTTGAGTATATGAAGACTTCAATGTCAGATATCTAGCATAAGATAGCCAACATCAAACTTATACTGTACTCCATCAGTTTAGTCAGTTAAGTTACTGAAAACTACTTTCTTCTTGGACGCTTATCTATTTAGAGACATTCTCCGGCATTTGTCAGGAATAGGAAGTTATTGCAATCTTTGTCGACTCCACTCAATTGCAACATCCGCCGTCGCTCCATCAAAAAAGTCGTTCATAGCCACCACCAATTCCCCATCGACCAACCTGCCAGCATTCGCCGCGATCCAGGGCAAAGTCTTCGAGTCACAAATTGGTTTCGTCGCCATTAAACAACTGTTGTCCGCGCCTGCTGCAAGAACGCTATACACAACTACATCTCGGATATTCGTCGCTGTTGCCTGGCACTGCAGATTTGTGAAAGGCTTGCCGGCTTGCGACTGTGCAGAGATTTGCTCGAACTCTGCCAGGATGCTGTCGCCATTCAAAGTCGCGTTTCCGCCATCTGTGTAGGTACTGAAGGAATCCGAGTTGACAAACAAGATGAGCCGTTTGCGTTGCTCTCGAAGTTGCTCGATGGTTAGATTCCTCATATCGTCTTCTGACCCCGCAACGACGGCACCGTTAGATGCTGCCAGCGCTGTGTTGAGGTAGTCGGCAAGTTCTTGATCAGTTGGATGAGCGCAATCCGCAGGTACACCATCCCAGCGGAGTTGAACGACCACAATCTCATTTGGATGAGCGACTAGGAAAGTAACAACGTCGTATAGGAACTCGTTGTACGCCATGCCCGGGATTGCTGAGTGGGAGAAGTATAACACATCTGGGATTGGATGGTCTGGACGGATAACTTTGTGTAGAAAAGCTGGACGGAACTCAAAGTAGCGTGCTCCAATCTCCAGAATCGTGGGCAGTGTGTCTTTCTGGGTTATGGCAAGTCCCTCGACGATGTTGGGCGCGATATGCATCACGATGTCGTGGCTCATCATCCCAGCAATCTCGCCGAAGACAGGGTTCAGCTGCACAAGAACATCGACGAGGGCGCTACTGGAAATGACAGCGTTGGCATGCTGCATGCTGTTCATCCCTACATCATGAACAGCTGGGAGGAAGAACTTGGAGAAGAGCTTTCCGGCTTGGGGTGAGTCTGGGGCTGCAATTTGGCCCATCCAGTTCGAATAGTTCGGCGTCACAGTAACCCAACACTGGTCACTGCTCGGAAGACCAGCCGTGCCTGGCCCGGCATTATAAAAGCCGTATGTGATGACTACATCATTGGTGACAACTGAAGCTTGGTTTCCCATGGTCTTCATGGATCCCGATTCATTGTCGCCAGTGACAGTGTTGATTGTTATATCTTGAATAGTGATTTGGTTCCCATTTTGAGTCACTCTGAATGAGAAGGTCCCAGAGAAGTTGAAAGGGCCTTTGATATTTTTCTTGTCAACTTCCAAGTGATCGTTGGAGAAGATTCTCAGCTGATTGCGAACGAGGTTCGTCCCTGGCACTGAGAACTCAATCTCGCAGCCTGAGACAGCTATGTATGTGTAGCACTGGACTCCCTTGCTCGGCATTGTGAAGTTGGAAGATTTAAGTTGGCAGCGAAAGTAGGTGTGTACATATGGCTGGGCAAGGACGAAATGATAGGAATGAGGGGTCGGGGGTCCAAAGATAATGCTGAAGAAGAAATATTTAAGACATGAGCTGAATCTGACATGCAGGTGGACAAAGTGTGATAGAGCGCTCTGATTGGCACTGAGCAACGCCACAGTCGCGCTTTCCTTCTTGGCCAAGCCACGATTTGTGATGGTTCAAAAAGAACAGAAACTCAATCTGCAAATGATCCAAATAGAAAAGACTCAAACATGTATTGAACTATCAACTGTCGTAACCAGGAGAATAAGATAAAGAGTGAAGGGAAGGGTAAGAAGATTCCTTATATATAGGAGAGGCTATTCACGCGGAACTGAATTAAGCGAGGGGTAAATGCTCCGTCAAGTGTACTCAGGGCAATTTGATGGACCAGTGCCGTCGCAAAACATATATTTATAAATTAAAGGCTAAGGTATATACTAGATAGTTACATATTAGCTTTTAAGTTGACTCAAGAATGCATATATCTACATAGTTATAGTAAAGGGATTATATAATACCTCATTAGTTAAGTAGTCTTAAACAATTGGTAGCTTCTATACGTCTTAATATTTTGGGAGGCTCTCAGCTAGTTTGCGAAATATACTATATGAGTTTCAATTATATGTGTTAGGTTAGTGTTTATAACTGATTCATTACAATGTAGATCTAACTTGGCGACGGTGCCTTCCGCTTCATAGACAGCTTTAGCTTGACAGTGTGGCACTTGTCAATGAAACCCTGTCCCGACCTTTATATAAAAGTCATCTTTCGAGTATATAGGTGACTTAAAACAGCTGTTTCCACTTTCAGCTTTAGAAAATGGTGATTGTATTTAATTTCAAGATAGTTATAGAAGTTATCCCTAGTTATGATGCCTTCACTTAGAGAGTGACTTATACGCAGCAGATAAAGTCATCCCCCTGGACACAAGCCCCTAGTGCTAGCTGTTAGTCACTTATTCGTTCTCAGATACTAGAAATATCTATAAAATGGTCTAATCGAAGCTTCCAATTCCTTACCTTTTGACAGTTCCCGCACAGATGTAAATATATGTACAAATTCCATTCCCTCCGCATGGGATATCTTCGCAGCATTGGACATCGGTCGGTCCAGTACAGATATTCGGCGAGGGACTGCCACCTATTCTCGTGCAGGTAGAAATATAGTCGCAGATGCCATAGCCTTAGCAGAAGTTAAGGATACTTGGAAGTTGGTAGACGGACTACTGGAGATATATTAAGATGCTTGCTAGAGTAGAGGTGGAACCCACACCGTTACATATGTCATAGAGACCCCTCTCTATTAGAGCAGCGGAACCATCTTTATGACCACTAACAACCTGAGCAACACTATAAAGTGCAATCATGACAGCGTCATTGTGATAGATACAAACAAGACCTCAAAAAAATCATTCGACGCTTAAGCCGCGAGTTGTTCCTGTCTTGGTGAAATGTAAAGTCGTAGTGAAAATTGTAGCGAAAGATTGTCTTAATCAGAGGCAATATAGGTGCACAGGTTATAGTCGGATCAAGGTGAAACTCAGTTATATTGGCTATTGAGTGATGCAGAGACAACTAAGAGGATAAGACTACAGAACACAACACTTATTATATATCTGCTTAGGTGGCAATATGCGTAAGCCCTTACGACTATACAGTCGTATGCTGTTGCGTATGTTGCCACTAACCCTGAGACATCATGATGTATATGCCTGAAGCCCTGACAAGTCAACAGATTGCATCCTATATATACAACTCTCTCGGTCCCTTAATATATTTAGCATCAAAATATCTCGCCACTTACTACGACAAACTCGAAACAGAGCTAGACTCTCTCTAATTATGTCCAGTCTGGCGATGCTTGACTTAGTCAGATTCCGAATGCGTTGCATGTTGGATTTTACATTCCAAAGGGGCCAAAGCCCTATCCGATACAATGCTTGAAAATTAATGTTGATCATCCTCAAATTTGGCAAATACCGATGAAATTTGCGGCTGAGATGTGTGGATGAAATATGCGCCAGTCTTCACTGGCCAAATGACTTCGCCAGTGAAGGGGGAAGAAATGTTTTTCTTCATCGCTTGTAGATAAGATCAGAGCATATTCCGGTATACATACCCATAGACTGATGAACATTCGTTGTTGTAAAAGTGTAAGACTTGGCTTGCTGTGCTGCATATGATTAATTCGCATGTATGGTCACTTACTGGTACGTTAGTCTTTAAACTGTATTAATAGAGTTATCATGTAAAACTACATATCTCTCTAATTATTTTACCATGCTAAAAATTAAATTAACTTCTATATTATTGTATGCAGCGTAGGGTGGAGTAGGAACCATGCGTCTCGGTACCCATCACTTAGCGGCATATTTAGATAGTAGTAGCATATATATCAATTGCACTCCTGATACATCCGACCAGAGCCAAGGCACCGCTATTGAGATGATGATACCCGAGTAGAGAAGTTGCTGCTGTCAAGTCGCACAGATCGATACCAAGCCCGGTAATTGTTGCAGAACGGTGTCTAATTACAAGCACACAGATGAGTTTATATACTTTTAGATCGGTGGCAGAAAGCAATAGAAAGAGGATGCGGAAACACACATTCTAGAACCTTTTCGTTCAGATCCGTTATCAATCCCCTTTGAGTTCGGCAGAAGCTGAGATTGAGCAAGACGGTGAATTTTGACCAATATACTACATGCAATACTAAATAACCACGCTTGGTAGGCCTTTTTCTGCACATATTTCGCTCGGTAGACTGTCTTTATGCCTGTAATATTAAGCTGCCAAGAGTATAATGTCAGTGAGGAAGCCTCTAGCGTATGCCAAGGAAGAATTTACATATGTTGCAAAATCTAATGTTGAGAAGACAGTCAAGCTTAACATTTTGGCGACGGTAAGATGGGAAGATATTGTGTCAGTGGAATCCGGTGCTACAGCTTTGGCTGCCGCCTGGAGGAATTGTGGGATCCTCAGGCTGCGCGTGAGTTTTGATGTCAAACTGATCTGCCGCGCAAATCCTAGGAGGGACTCTCCAAGCGATAGGATATAATGATGGTCCGAGGGGGTTGTCGAAAGGACCCATGCCAGAAGACGAGCGACGTTCTGCAGACATCGAAGGAACTTGTCCTGTTCCCTAGCTGTACGATGCATTCAAATCCTGAAATAATAGGCCTTAATACGGGAGAACTAATTTATCCGGTCGCGTTAAACTCGCGACACTATCAAGGCGTACAATACGACTCGAGGAAAAATACCCCAGTTCTAAGTGTCCCACGTGCGGAGTGTGAGGAGGAAATCACCGTTTTATGAACAGCAATGTGTAATTGTGTGGCGATCTACCAGCATAAATGATTACTTATTACGGACATACCGGTTGCCGAGGAATGACGGAGAAAGCGACAAAAGGCTTGACATCCTCGGTAACAGTAAGACGGAGGACTATTTCCCCTCTAAAGCCATTAGCTAGTGTAAGCAGAGCGCTCCAGTCGCACCTTCCTAGCAGAGAAGATCTCTCCTACACTCGCTTGCAAACGAGTCTTCCCCTTGGCCTCGACTATTTTGACTTGCTTGCGACTAGGGTCTACGGCCTTGTGCCTAAATACGAAGCGCAAATTAATTTACCTGGCTAATTGGCCAATAGCGCCAACTGGCTCAATTAATGAATACAGTCGCTGTACAAAGCATAGTTTTCAATTCATGAAGAATAGACTTTCGAAGAGCGCGGTGCCTTCAGCCCTTCTTTAATCCGGTCTGGGCGTTTTCTCGAGCTTGACTTTGTGCCGCAAACACTTCCAGCGCTAGGCGTAAATATGACCCGTACTTGGGTCCTCTCCCTCAAAGTAATTTCGAAGGCAAATCAAACCTCGTTCGGCTTATCATTCTGTAAGTGGCTTTGCACAATCTTATGAATTTCTATTGGTGTTAAGGCCATCTAGCCTGTTCGCATGTTCAGCCATGTGACAACTCCGCAGAATGTCGGGCGTCGATCTTGCGGCCAATGCAGATTCGTGTCTCACAAACGATGCAATAATGCAGTACTATATCATGACCTGATTATACGCCTAATTCCATAAAGTTAACGAAGACAGAAAAGGAGGTTATTATGCAATATAATCTTGACCTAGATTCGCGACCTTGTGCTCAGATGCTTGGTGGTTTAGAATAAATTATAAAACAGTCCAAGTTGTCGCGATACGCATTATTTAGAAAAAATTACATAGCTAGTAGCTTATAACTTCCGTCCATACAACTCCAAACGAGTTACTTGTTGGCTCTTTTCACATACATCTCCTTTTTCCAGAAGCCTTATTCCCATTCTTGCAGGAAAGTGGGTCGATTAAATGACAGCCTTTTGACACTTGCGCTCTTGACTGTGTTCTACACTTCAACGGTTAAATAGATGTCGTATGCTAGTCACAGAAAGGTAACCCCTGGCCACCCCGCGTGCTGGAATCAAAGGATCCCAGCTAATGCACATGGGCGGGACGAAGTGTTCGGGAAAATCGGAAAATCGGAAGATAGGGAGATAGGAACATGGGGGTTGACGGGTTACAGTACAATATTCCCAACTTCAGCGTAGTAGGGATATTCGGGACGAAAAGGGGCGTGGCCTTACAGGGGCAGGTGAGAACTAGAGTCGAGCGTGCAAGTTCAATTACATACTTTACAACATACACACATTTTCTTGTACTGTACGTGGTTTTCTTGCTCTTCAAGGCCACGAGGGATACATCCCGCCTCTAGTGTTTGCAAGGAGCATTTCAGGAAAACATTTTAATTATCGCAGCAGTAGCTAAACTCTTCGCCATACTATACAGCTAAGTGTTGATATCTCACCAACTAGGGTTGAGCCTTTCGTCAACTTCGATGTACTTCGCGACTCCGTGATAAACTCAATCCAGCGGCAGACTTGATATTTGGAAATAATGGGCACCGGGACATCGTGAAAGAGTAGAGACGATTCAATCATACTAGCGTGGCTATAGCGGTTTCAAAAGCTGGAGAATGGAGGCTTGTCTCTAAGCCATCTACTGTACGAGGGAGGGCATATTTTATTTACAGTCTGGACCTAGAGATGTCTTTTGTCGTACAAACTGCTCCTCTCTCTGCTACCTGAACAGAATAGTCAAGGCTCCCGAAGGTACCTCAAGCAACTCGCCACCGGCCTTGGCATCTCCTTTTTGCATCCACTCCTTCAGTCGCCTCCCCTACAAACACTGTGAGTAATAAGGATTCTGCTCCTGGCACGTGTATGGCGAGACACATTGGGTTGGCCCAGACCACACTATACCACCGCACTGTCCCCAATGTTGCGCAAGCGTGGTCGAAGTCGAGCTCGGTGAGGTGGTACTACTCGTAGTCGTGGCTATCACGGTCCATGTGGTAGTCTGGGTCCCGGTAGTAGTGGTCTTTCCGGTGCTGCTACCTAAGGTAACGGTATAAGTGCCGCCTGCTGTAGTGTTGATAGGGCCGGTGTAGGTTTCGCCGTTCACACTCAAGGTGGCTGCATTGGCAACCTTCAGCGTAAGAGTACCGCCCAGGTTTGAAGTGATCGTGGCGTTTGTGAGAGCGCCACCGGACCAGTAAATATCAACAACAAAACCACCTCGAGCAACAAGGCCGGTAATACTGCCGGTCGGGACCGACGATGGCAATGCGGGTAGCAGATGAACGATATTGGCGTGTGACTGGAGAAACAACTCTGTAACACCAGCTGTGAAACCAAAGTTACCATCAATCTGCATGGGCGGGCCGTTGTTGCTATTGAACATGTTCGTTAGAGTAAATGTTTGCAAAAAAGTCTGTACGCTGGCCCATGCCGAGTCGCCATTGAAAAGCCGCGCATAACAAGCGATGACCCAAGCACGCGACCAGCCCGTGTCACCACTACCGGACTGCATACGATGGTTGAGTAAGACACCTGCGGCTGCGGCTAACGATGGAGATACTGCGGGCGTCATCTGCGATCCCGGATAGAGGCCAAAAAGGGGAGACAGGTGACGCATCCCGGGCTCCGTCTCGCCGTACTCCTGGCGCCACTCAAGGATCTGCCCATACGAGCCTATTTGTGGCGGTTTTATCTTAGCCAGATAATTCTCAGCATTGCTACAGTCGCTTGAGCTGAGCCCTAGGATTTGGCAAGCTTCTATCACATCATTGAAGAGCTGATATAGTAGAGAGTTATCCATCGTCAGGGAGATATCAATACCCTCTCCACTCCCCGATTGGAACTCATTCGACGGTACAATGAATGAATTCTCCGGTGATAACGATGGGCCGGCTGTATAGTAGCCGTCCCACATGAACGTATAGCAGAAGTAAAACTCAGCGGCGCCCTGCAAAATTGGCCACGCGGTCTCTTGAAGGAAGGTCTTGTTTCCGGTAAATCTATAGTGCTCCATGAGATGAGTCGAGAGCCAGACTCCACCCATTGGCCAAATGGTGTATGGTGTCCCATAGTCGACAGGTGCTGGATCACCCCAGCAGTCAATGTTATGGTGCAGGACAAACCCATCACATCGGTACATTTCTGAGGCAGCCAGCTCTCCTCGACCTTGTGCAATTGTCAGAAGATCCCAAAATGGCTTTGTAGCCTCTGCAAGGTTAGTGGTCTCGGCATGCCAGTAGTTCATCTCTAGGTTGATGTTGATGGTGTATTTGCTTCCCCATGGAGGGTTAAAATCCTCGTTCCAGATTCCCTGCAGGTTAGCTGGTAGCGAGAGGGCTCCCGTGTCCCGCGACGAGGCAACTAATAAATGTCTGCCCATGTTGTATTGGAGGGTAACAAGTTGGATATCGCTATTTGGACTGTTCTTGTAGTTCGACAATCGTTGGTCTGTTGGCAAACTGGCGGCTGACCCGCTGGCGCGTCCCAGGTCGAGAGAAACCCGACCGATTAAGGCGGTATTGTCGGCGATGGCCGCGCTCCGCAATGCTGGGAAGCCCTTACTAGTTGCGCTGCTCAGCTTCCTTGCCAACTCTGCCTCCCATGCGCTGTTACTGCTGTATCGGTAAGAAGATTCGGCGTCGAAAAAAATATCCACAGTCGTAGCCCCTTCAACAGTTAAGGTCGATCCGCTGGCAGAGATGCTTCCTATATCCACATCAGCCTGTTGGTACCACAACCTGGCTCTGGAGTCAATAATCTGCACCCAATTGCACCACATTTGAGTTTCGCACGAAGGAGGTTTTAGACCACCATCTCTTCTATCAAAAGAGAACAGACGCCATCCACCACATCATCAAGTTAAACACATGCTTACCTCCACTTGCAACGACTTGAGCTTCTGCTGTGAACGAAATTGGGTTGGAATTTCCGCTATTGGCTCTCATGACAATGGAATTGACGCCACCCGTAATCGAGGCAGTGTTACTGGTGACATACTGTGAACGTGATAGCGATACCTGAACATTTAATTGACCAGCTTGACTTGCCTGTAGCCGAACTGCCAACACGCCCGTTGGGTGGTTGGCAATGATTTCTCGCCTTATCGCGTATCATGTGAGCCCTATTCTTGGTGGTGGTACAGTATGTCATAGAGCATTCTTACGTATAATTCACCCCATTGTAGAGATAGCTACAGCCAGAATTTCCCTGATAAGTATCAAGCCACCTCTGAAGGGTAGTCTGGCTTGAGTGACCAAAGTTCAGATTGAGCTCTCCTAACGGGTTATACTGTTGTGGGGAGGTCGGGTTCCCAGCCATGTTAGGGAGCGCTACGCGGCCAGCGCCAGTAATATTGCCCGCCTCAAGCAGCGAGCGAACTTCAGATATGACGCCCCCGGCATTCGGATTCAAGCGATTCAAGAAAGGTCCGCTCCAGATGGAGTTTTCATTCAGCGAGATCTTCTCCGTTGGCGTGCAATAGATCAAGCCTCCCAGCCTGCCGTTGCCCACAGGCAAGGCCGAGTTAAAATCGCTGGCGGGAGACGAGTACCAAGCATATCTAGACCCATCATATTGACCACTGACCACAGCAGATAGCGCCCAGGCAAGGAAGAATAAATTTTGTAGAACTGCCATGACTTGCACAGACGAGGTATGCTGTATAACCTGGCAACGTGGTCAGAATACGGGAGTTCTTGTTATACGGTTTGATGCCCCTAACTCCCGGCCAAGAGCAGTGCATGATGACTGTCATACACCATTACCCCATTGCGGGAACATCATTAATGGTCGCCGCTTCTGCATGGGAGCAACAGGGTTCGCGTACATATCATCCGATAAAGTACTTCTAGTTCATTGCTTCAGAAAACCCCTCTCTTCAATAGCTTCTCTATATCTATGCCATATTCAGCCAGATCTACCAGCAGTCTGTAGTTAAGTAAACTTAATAAAGTACCGACGCATAGCCTAAGAGTCATTTGGAGCCCGTGGACCTTGGATAACTATTGAACGCATGGTATGAATCGTAAACGTGGCAGGCGAGGATGGACACCGCTTTATTGACCTTCGTGTAAATGTGCTGTAACATAGAACGGCATCCTAAGCTGCATAGAGATACTATGCATCTTCTATGAGAATATCCCGAGGATAGTTTTGATATGACTGTATGTTCCAAGGGTAAATATGCTGTTATGAATCAATGTGCAGCACCCCGGGCTCTATGAATAGTACAAAACATCCGATCCTTTACCCGGAAGTTTATTACCAGGGCAGTCATTTTAGCTCGCACTAAGGCATGAGCTATTGGAGATGGTCTCCAGTCAGCTTTAACTACTATTGCAAACTTGGAGATTTATCAGGTGGAATTTGACCCATGTGCCCTATCATAGTGTAGAATGTTGGGAAGGAGCCTATCGAAAACCGCCACCCATGGGAACTAAACCTTACAATGGGCTCAGAGCGGCTTAAATCGGGTCATAGACTTTAGCCCGCGTATCACCATAGCCTATAATAAACCGATAAAGCAAATTCGGCGCGAATAAACCCACCGCCTAAGTCAATTGTCGTTCCGTTGCCATTATTGGATTGAAACCGTCACAATATATATATTTTACTTCGGCCCAAAAAATCAAAATTTTCTTACCCTCGCATGTGCAGCTAAATTAGTATTATTGTAGGATGGTTACTTCTGGTATCGCAGTACTTATTAGCCCTGGAGAGCAGATATGCCTAAGGACTTAGAACCATAATACGAAGCATATATTAGTCTAATATAAGAAAAAGCTAGAATAGATGCTTTCTGTAGTGCAGAGTTGTATTACGCTATACGCACACACTTAATGACAGGATGAAAACCCGTTGTGGTCGTCCAGCAGGTTACGAGCGTATTACTTCATTTAGCCGTGAGCACGTACAGTACAACTGCAGGCTTTATGTGCAAGGCGCTCGTGTCGGGCCGTAACTACACCAAGGCACTACAAAGGGACGTAGTAGCGCGCCAATCGCCATAATCCTCTTATTTGTCTGTCTAGATCCGTTGAATAGTCCGTTCTGCTATTTCGCTCTTCTCTAAATTTCGGCATTCCGGGTGAGTGCTTTTTTCGTCAATTTACTCCCCCCCACCCCCGCAGTATGCAGATCAGGTGGGGTCAGTCGCACTTAAAATGAAATAATAGGTATGCTCCGCACTATCCTCGCATTACTGCACCTCTCTCACAGCACATAAAGATAATCTTCGGCAGTTGTTCTCATGATGATTTTGGGGTGGCGTACAATTGTATGAATTTGGATATTAGGCAAGAGTTGTTCCCTGACTTACATAGCCAAAAGTTATTAGCCGCTCAGGAGCAGAGTCTATATACGATTACTTTTGGTTTATCACTCTAGACAATGCAGTAAGATGCCTATAGTGCAGGGTAAATCTTTAGCAGTTTAGTCTATAAAGATAAGTGTTCAACAAATTTTGCATCTTCTTGTACAATTTCTAACTTGTATCTCAGTAAAGCGCGACAACTCTAAACTGCTGCCTATCCCTCCCTATATGCGGGAATACTCAATTGAGACACCATGCTCTCTAAATCAAGCGTTGTAGGGGTTGTCCTCCTCCAGCTGGCACTGACTGTAGCCGGCCAACAGTCCACCTACGGCCAATGTATGTAAGCCCTTGTCCTAGAGATAAATCATACTAACGTACAGGACTAAGGTGGTGGAATCGGGTGGGGCGGCGAAACTCAATGCGCTGCAGGCGCGTGCTGTAGCTCTTTGAACCCCTATTACTTCCAGTGTCTCTCAGGTAACTGTATGCCTCAGACGACTCCAGTAACTAGTAGCCCATCGACCTCGTCAAATACAGTTGGTCCAACATCAACTAGTGTCTCATCGGGATGCGGAAAGCCACTAAGCCTAAACAGTGGCACTTATACCACTACCGTTGCCGGCCAGCAACGTCAATACATCTTGACACTGCCTCAAAACTATAATCCTAACAAACCTTATAAATTTATCCTTGGACTCCACTGGTTAGGCGGGACAATGCAAGACGTCGCGAGTGGAAATTATTACAGTTTAGAGCCATTAGCCGGAAACAATGTTATATTCGTTGCGCCACAAGGCCTCAACAATGGCTGGGGCAATACAAATGGCAATGACATCACCTTCATTGACGATATACTGTCGACGATGAAGTCAGCACTGTGCATTGACGAGACCCAGATCTACTCAACAGGTTGGAGCTACGGCGGAGCTATGTCCTATGCCCTAGCATGCGCTCGGCCTACTGTGTTCCGTGCTGTAGCTGTTATGTCTGGGGCAAACCTTAGCGGATGTAGCCCGGGAACGCAACCCGTGGCATACTATGCCCAGCACGGCGTCTCGGACAATGTACTTCCCTTCTCACTAGGTGAGCAGATCCGAGACACCTTCGTCAAAGACAACGGCTGCACCTCAGAGAACCCTCCGGCACCCGCGGCCGGTAGTGGCACGCACATTAAGACCGTGTATAATGGCTGTTCAAGCGGTCATCCAGTGTGGTGGATAGCGTTTGATGGTCCTCATGAGCCCTTGGCAACTGATGCAGGAGCGAGCTCTTCTTGGACCCCTGGCCAAATATGGAGTTTCTTCTCGCAATTCATGTGAGCAGGCATGAATCGCGTCCAGATGTGCATTGATCGCAAATAGTGCGGTTTAGGGACTTAGGATAGTAGAGTTGTATCTATTTTGCCAGCTAGCTATATAGATTCAAATGAAGACTCGAAGGTTGTGCCTATATACCTCGCCCCTTTATCTAGTTCATATTAAATAAAGTTACAAATATTATAAATATTATTCTACTAAAAGCAGTGCCTTTTTTGATTAATTGATTTCCTTGACTGATTGATTTGATCGATTTCATTCATTGATTGATTGATTAAAATATTCTTAATACTTCTATTTAATCTTTATAGGATATAATTAAGTCCTTACTGTGACAGCCTGGCTGCTGTAAGCCTCACGAAGGGAGGCAGTGGCCAGTAAAGGTGCTGTATTGACGAAGACAATTAAACTAAGGAGAGAAAGACTCAGTGTAGCTTGCTCAACTATATAAATACAGCTCGGCCTGGATTAAGCCTAGTGCCGAAGGGACGTATCGAATCGCTGGCGCCCGCTCTAGTGCGCTAGTCCTAATTCGTCACGAATTCTCCTCAACTACCACCCCCGGATCCTAGCCACAGCCAGCCCGGCAGAACCACACCGCCCTGGCCTGCTGGCTGGGCCGTCACAGTTCCAGGTGTAATTTCGGCACCTTGTCATTGGATACACTGGATTCTCCCGTCACATTCAAGGTAGAGGCAGTGTTGGTGTAATTTTAGCCTTCATGGCCCATTGGCCGCAAGATCCGTTGCGTTGATGGCGCTCGCATTCCAACATTTAGTTCCAACAGAGCTGAGAGATAGTACCCAACTCCGACTCCAGCGCCCTGGAAGGCACAAAATCTCGGGATAGCTTCTTTACATGCTGAACCAAAGTTCAGACAAGCTTCCTCGCAAAAGAGACGGAACGTAGGCAGCTCAGCTTGAATATGAGGGGAAAAGCTGAAATACACAAAACATGTGAAGTGGTATTACCCTCGAAGTAAAGGTCACAAGCATATGGGCATAGCATCTAAATAAAGCTGAACGCTTGCGATCTTTATTCCGAGGATACTCTATTTCCTAATCTAAGGTTGACGTCGTTCTGTGGCAAATACTTGCGAGTTCTCGAGACACAGGGTTTCTCGCCTCGCGGGGAGGGACGTTTCGTTTGGATCCATGACGATCCCTGCTCAGTTCCAAATGTGCATGAAATTCTGTAAAGCCACAAGAGGGAGAATCCCCCAGCTTAATGATCTAAAGACATCTTGGTTACTGGCGGCAGCTCCTTTGGAAGTGGAGGCTGGTGAAACAGGTAAAGAAGTCGTCGTCGTCGAGGGAATTGTTGTGGTCGTTGGTGTTATTAGGGTCGAAGTAATTACTGCTGGAGGAGCCGAGGTAATGGTGGCCGAAGCAGAGGAGGACGCTGCTCCAGATGTAGGTAAGATCGTCTTAAGAATCTTTTAGGTATTTCATATCAAAATGGCTGAGAAAGAATTTGCTACTCACCTGCTGCGACTGCGAGTCTATCGTGCTAACAACCATTGGAGTCGATGTAGGGTGCCCAAACCCACAATACTGGTAAATAAAGAGCGTCGAGGTCACGATAGTATGTCCCAGACACGACGCACCAAAGATCTCACACAGCGATGCCTGGGATACTACCTCATCCTGACAGGCACACGAATAATATCCGGATGCCGTTGTGCCCTGGTAGGAAGAAGAGCATTGGCTACCAAAATATTGCACACTCTGGCATGCGGAAATCGCGGTACTCGTGCAGCTGAGATCGCTGAACGTACCATAGGCATAGTTCGAGAGGACAGGGGTGGTGAGAGCAAAAGTGATCTTGGGGCCGCAGGTTTTGAGCCACTGCGTTCGAAGGTCGTCGTACCAGTAGTCGTTGTTAGGGCTGCGTGCGCACATGCGGGTTTCACTTTCGCAACTATAGAGTCGCAACAAAATGAGTACGAAATTATCTCTTTGAGGTTGATGAGAAGGGGCACGGTTCTGCTCACTCGGTGATGGCATTAAACACTTCCTGGGTGCAGAAGCAAGCCGCATAATCTGAAGAGGTGGCTGATGGTGGAAGGTTGTTGCATTCTGAGATCTTTAACGATAGCGTATCACAGCCAGTAAAAGTTACAGGAGCAAAGCATTCTGAGGCGGGAGGAAGAGCGGGCTGAGCTGTGACAGGTATTGTCAACGAGAGAACAAAAGCTGCAGCGATGACAGTCGCAGGAGGCGTGAAGAGAAGTAACATGATGACCGCTATATTCTGCTTTTCTCAAATTGCAATGAGGATCTCCACGACTCATCCGAAGGCCAACACTTATTATGAGGGGCTAAATGGTCTGGTGGTGTGTAATGTCTACAGGTCATTCCCCATTTCCATTTCTGACTTAACCCTCCCCTCACGGTCCCACACCCAGACCCATCTAGACCTGCGCCACCTTGATGACCATACACAAGGCTAACCTGGGGGTTGGAATCGTGGGCCTAGGTTAATCTCGTATCGTAGCGGATTTTCCATAGATTACTGGACGCCATCCAATAAGCCACATGATCCATGGGGTAAACAAGATCGACTGGATCGGCGACCCAGCCGCTTTATGTTTACTTTTCCTAGCCTGACTGTCCGTCCCTTTTGCGTCGCTTGGATGAACACAAAAATCGAGGGCGCTACAGTAAGGACTTTTATTTTCTCGATAAGCCACTTGCTTAGCGGTCGACATAGCCTTCAGCTAGTTCCTAAAGCTATCTGCCGTGACTCCATCGCGTAGCGTTCATAGGGGCAGCCAAGAATTAGAAACGCTGGACAGTGATGCTACTGCCCTACCTACCTAGTCGCTCAGCCTAAAATTCGAATAAAAAGCAATGAGGAGGGATTCCTCTCAAATCTCATCCACATTCGATCTACCATATTGTTGTGAAAAATCATCATGTTCAGCCATATCAAGAAAGGATCTCAGGCCTTTTGGCATTTTCTATTCCCGCCCACAAATCGCGACAAAGGCTGGCTCTCATGGAAACTCTTTCCCTCAGTAATTTTACTGTTTACAGTCGCCGAAATCGGGCTGATCGTGAGCATCGAAGTCCTCCTCCGTCTCTCTCGAAACAACAATGGATTCGTGACCGTCAATATCCCCAACCCCAACACTGTCTCGAATGACTTTTTCCAACGATCCCACTGGACTCAATCATATCTCTGGACTACCTTACCCACCTTCGTGATCACACTTTATCAACTGTGCTGGACCTCCATATTCACCGAGTTCGGCAGCAGACAACCCTCTGTTGAAATGGCAAAGACGAGAGGTTCAACAGGCAATAAAACCGTTCTTCTGGATTATCGATCTTATTTCTCGTTCGTGTCATGGATCTATGCGTTCAAAAACAGGCATGTTGTGCTCGGACTCACGATTCTGGTTTCGTTGCTTGCTCTCGTCCTCCCTTCCCTAATGAGTAATCTTTTCTCCGTGGCAGTCATCTCGCAAGTCTCGGCCGCAAATATGTCAATCTCGACGTTTTTTAACGACACTGCTGTCGACTCCAAGACCAATTATCAGACTGTGTTCAATATCGTCTCAGCGGCTCGCGTCTACAACGCGAGTTTTCCTCCCTGGACAACCGAGGAGTATTCCTTCCCCACGTTTGTGCCAACTACGGATGGCGGATTCCCAAGCTCCGGGAACAGCAGCATGGAGCTCACGGCCTATTCTGCGGGTCTGGATTGCCAGAAGATGACTACATATGACCAGGTCATCACCAATGAGAATGTCTTCATCTTCAACACGACAGATCGCGGATGTCCGATCAACGTCCATATGCCCGTCGCCGCGGGCGCCACCGTATACATGAAGACCGACTACATTGGCGACTGCGGCAGCGCCGCAGGCCTCCGTCGCCATGTCTTTGTGTCGGCTCTTCTTGTGGCAAACTCTTCCTCATCCGCGGCGCAAATGTTGACGAATATCAGTTTCTTTTCATGCACAATGAACTACTATCAAACCCCCGGAGTTCTTCTGGTCAGCACAACGGCGAAGAACGAAAAGACACCATCCATCGTATCCTTTGAACCCAGCGCAGAACCCCAATTATGGCTCCCCAACTTCTGGAGTAGCCTCGAATTCATGATCCATCAGATCAACCAATTCGATCCTACGGGGACCTATGCCTCGAATAACCTGGGTCTGCTGATCCTCGCTTACTCGGAACATCTGGTGGGATCCTCCCACCGTCTGGACACCGACGCATTGATCCAGGCTATCCAGGACGTGTACACATCCACCCTCTCTGTATCCGGATCAATCTACCTCTTCCAGCCGTTGCAAAATCCCGGCGACCCTACCACTGGCCAGATCTATACGTTCATCAACCGCCTCTTCGTCGTGAACAGCGCTGCGCGCCTACTGCAAGGCGTACTATCCTTTCTAACCGTATGGACGGTCCTCGTCATGGTATATTCCTTTGCCAAACGCTCGATCCTGAGAGAAGAGCCCAAGGGTCTTCTCAGCGCGGCGGAGGTCGTGCATGGCGGTGATCTGGGGTTGATTGCCGCCACCTACCGGAATGATAAGGAGCGGAAGGAAACTTTTGAGAAGTTTGTCAAGGACCATGGCTACAAGGATAAAGTGTTTAGGGTATCTCTTGACGAAGGCCGGAGGCCGAAGATTGGTGTTGTTTGGTAAACGAAGCCCATAATATGATATAACTAGTTATTACTGTATAGTTTGCATAATCTGAGTTTCCGGTGAATCGGACCTTGAGGAGACAGAACTCCAATTTGAGAGGTTGTTTTGACGATGATGCCTGACATAGCACACGATTTAAACAGACGCCGGCGATTTTCTGTACTAGGGTTCTGATGTAGTGGTCCATTTTCACTCCCATATATTTCATGTCGGTTGAACCGATCTCTGTGTGCTTGGCTTTCGGTCTCTTTATGTGCTCGGTCTGAGTGAGCTATATCGCACTCTATAAAAGCAGGATCTCGAGACTAACCAAACTTAAGGCC
This sequence comes from Oidiodendron maius Zn, assembly GCA_000827325.1. Taxonomy (NCBI): domain Eukaryota; kingdom Fungi; phylum Ascomycota; class Leotiomycetes; family Myxotrichaceae; genus Oidiodendron; species Oidiodendron maius. The sequence continues at coordinate 1,578,300 of KN832880.1, read as the reverse complement.
GGGCGACACGTTGATAGAGCAGGTAAGTCATGTAGTTCTTGCGGGCAGCTCTGTGTAAGAAAATGTAGAGCCTGCTATACCGAGAGAATTGGGAGCCTCATATTCTCATATTGGTTGGAGATGTCTAATAGGTAGGTATGGCGTAGCTTGCACCTATTTCTACCTATAGCTTAAGGAAGTCCTACCCGTCTTTCTTAGTATCAGCTTTGTATAAATCCAATTCACTTCTGCGTAGGATCATATTCCAGCGGGTGCGGACTGCGGGCTCAGATCTCCCCGGAAGATCCACTTCCAAAGCTTCCCCTCTTGCTTGTACTGTATACCCGCAAGCGCTGCTCGTCAATCTGGTCCCATGAGATATTCTTCTTCCCACTTGAACGATGCTGCTCGTCCTCACTACGTGCTCGAAAAAGATAAACGTCAAGTTAAATTCATGGGCACCAATGTTCCGAATAAATGTAGCAAATAGGACACAACTGCTCTCTAACTCCTCTACCACTTCCCAAACGTTCAGAAACACGTGGGATGAAGTCCCCATACCTTGGATGACCATTTCTAACATATAAGAGCTATGATGTAAGGAAATTATTAACTTGAAATAATGTGCATGTAGAGCGAGCCGGCCAGACAATCGAGTCGGCCACTCGATTTTACTGCAAAAATCACAAAATCGCACCCTTACATTTTCGACCACTATACATTATTATTACTTGGAAATTTAATGGTGAGTAATATAGATATAGAAAAGCAATATTTCAAAATTTTAAGATATTGCGACCGGTAGTTATTGAGATCTAAGGCTACTGGCTGAATTTGGCCCCCAAAATTCTAGATCTTAACAACCACTGGTCGTAGTATTTTGAAAATTTAAAGACTTAATTGCCTATATATATAATGCACCCAATTAAATTCTTAAGTGGCAGTAATGCATAATGGTTAAAAATGCAAGGGTACGATTTTGCCATTTTTGCGGTAAAATCGAGTGTGCCCACTCGATTGTCTGGCCGGCTCGCCATACACCAAGCGCGTTCGTCAATCCTCTGCAATTTCTGTTCTCAGTAATACTCGTCGTTCAGCTAGCAAACGGAGGAAGCCGGGATCCATGGATGATGCCCCAAGATTGTAGTCGAAGTTGCGAGTAGTGTTCGCACTATTTGGTGGCTGCAGGAGCTGAACTCGTTGAGCTGTAGTGGCGTTCTCTCCCGTCTCTCGGTGGCAAGGCTCTACCAAATAACTGTGCCCTTGTGATGGGAAAATCTAACACCCACAAGCTTGACCAGATGATTAACATAGGATATGCCCCTACCAATCACGCCTATTATACCGTCGCACTCACTTCCCTCCTCAACACTATTCCTTAGCCCACAGCCCTACTCAGAGCCCTCATTTGGATCTCCCGGATCCCCATCATTATCAGGATCATTGCACGGATAAGCATAAACCGTGCTCGGCGTCTTCGCCAGCGCAACTTCCTTCGTCCGCCTCGCCTCTAATGAAGTCACTCTTTGGTACAATTCAGCTTGAGGTCATGTGATGCGGCCACAGAAGTTGGGAAAGAGTGAGAACAACCAGATGGCAGCGAGAAACAGCCGTGAGGCAGTGAAGACTATGCTTGGAGACATGCTGAATGGTGGGGTATAAGGGAAAGGGAATCAAACAACAGGGAGCGGATTCCAAGAGATCTCTCTCATTCTCTCGACGTGTTATATACGAATTCCCAAATTCATTGGCCCAAGCACAGCGATGTTTACTTGCTTATAAACTATATTATTTAGATATTTAAGTCTAAACAAATGATTAGAATATCTATAGTAAATAATATTATATTATCCACTTAAACTATAGTATAATGATTCTATACTTTTAAATAGATATAGATTAGAAGAACTATAAAAGGAGTATACTAATAGAGCAGGAGTAGACAGTTCTAAAATTGATTCTAGAGGAGTCTTAGTTATAAAGGAGCTAAAGTAGGATCTAGGTATAGAGATAGGGAAAGTTTAACTAGGCTATAAGGGAGCTAAGGTAAGCCTCTTTAATACTAAAATAGTATCTTATATACTTATACTAACTGACTTTACTGTTTTCTGCTATTACTTACTCCTGCTTACCTGTCTTACCTTCGCTTTACCTTTACTCACCTTAGCTTACCTAGCATAGCAGATAAAGCGGCTCTACTTTCCTTTCTAAACAGAAACAGAGCGTCTCCGCCAGTCAAATTGATAGCTAGCTCACGTAACACCATGGTAATAGGAAAGGGGCTGTGCTTGATCCCGAATCTCGCTTTGAGCAACTGGTTCTAGTGCAGTGTTAGCAGGAGTCTCGGTTGGTACAGCCACCTAGGTCTTCTCGGATGAATGCATCAGAAGCGTTAAGCTGACGGACTGGGTGACGCGGCCGACACCGCCGATGTTCAAAACACTTGATTTAGGCCACGCTGTCTACGGTTTGCTGCAACTCCACACACGCTCATGTTTGCTGCTGTATATTTGGCTTGACCTAGTTGCTTATGACGCAGTTAATCAAAGAAATAAGAACGAAGAAATCGAGATCTACGTCGTGGAAGACGCGGTCGGGGTGAATGCTTCCGGGCACCTTCGGTCTGATGGCAGCGGTCACTTGGTCAAAATCCATGTTACGAACTGAAACGTTCCGGGTAACCATTGCGCCGTTAAGCACACCGATGATGGGTGGCATTGAACCAGCTGTTATCTGCATGTGGGTTAGTGCGAGGGCTACCCTCAAGATTACGCCGCAGCGGCAACGCTGAGTCGGGCGGAGTTATCTTTTTGCGCCGTTCTATATAACTCAAATCTAAGTTCTATGAGAGAGTGAGGGCACTCTAATGGACCTAGCTTTTCTCACTTTCTTACTCAATAGCAGCTTTGACTTTGAAGCACGCATATCCTTATCTATGTTTTAACTACCTACATTGTTATCATTGTGAGGAAAGACTTTTTAAATGCCACATCCGTCTGTTCAGCAGGATGACCAAAGCATCCCCTATACCCAATGATCCTGGTGTTAAACAAATATCCGCAACAGAAAATGACGGACTCCTCGAGTCGACTTCAACGACCAAGGCCTTGGCTGTCCCATCTTCGCCTGCGATATCTACAACAAGACTCCATCGATCAGTCGCCATTGTGTTCCTCGTTCTTTTGTATGCAGCATTTGCGTTACTCGCTTGGACCATAACCGCCATCCTTACATTTCGGCCCATTTCAGGCCAGGCCCACTATGGCGCATGGTTCCCTGGAAATCTGGACTATGGAACTGGAGGAGGAAATGTGCACCAATTCTATGTGCAAAGCGAGAAATGGTATCACGCCGCCAGAGTCATCCAGTCCATGGTGACCCTGGTGACTATTCCTCTCACATCTGTGGTCTGCTCGAATGCGGCTATTGTCTTCATTACTCACCATCAGGGTGAGCGACTGAGCCTTCGAAAAGTCATCACACTGGCGGATAAGAGCTGGACCGACCCATTGACCTACCCGAGGATAGTTATGAGTTGGAAACGTTACAGAAGTCGTTTCCTTCTGGCGGCCTTCTTGCTCACCGCCTTGGGCGCCGTCCTTTCTCCTCTCCAGCAGATACTGCTCTCGACAAAGACAATCAAAACCCCAGTATACTCTCAAGATATCAATTCCCTCCTCGATATCCCCAACCAGTGGGACAAGGGCTACAAAACTTCTACCGGTCGTGATATCAACCTCATCACAACGATCACTCAGAATGCCCTCACCAGTGCCTCTAACACCGAGCCGCAATCGCAACTTTGGCAAGGTGCAGGTTTCTCCTGTAGCCCACTTGACCTCTGGGATTGCAGTTTGAATAACACATGCCTCACAGAATGGCAAAATTATTTCTCGACGGCTTGTGGCCAGGGAAATACACTGGGTAATATGAGTGCATTGTTTGACCCCTTTCTTGCAGAGCTGCCAAATGGCTTCAATACTGGACTCATAAGGCAGTTTGCGCCTCGAATAAACTCATCAGCAACATATGAATCAGTCTCTGTGTCAAAATGGCCTACCGGTTGCGAACAACTTCCTGGCGCCTTCTTCGTCGAGTACTCCGATGGATATATACAACCGAACATAACAGGGGTAACCTGGGCTCTACAGGCTTGCATGCCTGCGAACCAAACCCAGTCGCCTTGGACATCTACTCGAGCCCGGCAAGACTTCTCTGAAAAACTGTATCTCAATATCACTGGCAACAGCATCTCCACCAGCGGCAGTCGCTTCTATCTTGTCACCCTCGATACAACTGCAGGGTACTTTGAGTTGCCGAATTATATGAATAATCTAGCTCCCGGCCCATTACTGGACCAACAGCCAGACTACCTCTGCGGTAGCGACTGCGAGCAGGAAGGCTCTGATCGTTTATCACCTGCCGTATAGTAAGAGAAAGCCCTAATACGCTCTGGTTCCTTAATACAGACCTGACTAAGGCAGTGATCTAAATGACCCACCTCAGAGCCATACTCTTCTCAAACGCTCTGACTCAGCTACTACTTCCAGCTCTCGCCCAACAAGCTCTACTACATCTAGCCCCAGTTCCACAAGCTCAATCTCAGATATCTTCAGTAGCACCATATCCAACAACACCATTGCCTTGGAAGGTGTCTTCAACAAAGGACCCCTCCTGACCATCGCACTCGCTCTCTTTGGTGAAAACTCCTTCATTGCTTCCCACACTGCCTTCCCCCAAGCCTATCCAGCAATCAACTTCACCTTCGACCCTAACACAGGTCAACAAATCTGGCCTATTAACAAAGATGTTTGCACCGGCCTCTTCCCATTCACGGCCCTCCTCGCTAGCCCTGACGGCAGCATGTACAGCAGCTCCTTCGGTGTCCTAACACAGAGCTGCATCAGCAATATGGATGGTGTGCAGAGCAGTTCCGGTGGCTCCGCAGTCGGTGCCTACGTTGGTGAATGGGTGGAGAACTTCGACCCACTGGGAATTGTAGGCGATACAGGTAATGCTCTCGAGCGCCTTACCAACGCCTTCACCGCGGCGTCATTCCTTGCGAACCAGGCGTGGCTGATGAGCAATGCCCCTTTGTCGCAGCGCACGCTAACCATCACCTGGGACTCTGGAGCCGACACTGAGGTTCCGTCTATCTCACTCGCGGGCGTCATGATCATTTCCGTGCTTCTTGGACTTGACCTGAGTGCGTTGCTAGCCTTGGCGGTGTATGCTGCATTCAAGCCGAAGTGGACGGGCAGCCTCGATGCGTTTGCGCTGCTGAGGATGGGGGCTGCACTGGGTGAAGAGAAGGTGCCACTATTGGTTGCGGGGCGAGTGGATAAGATTGGTGTGTTGGATCACTTGCCTGGTTGGATTGGAGATGCAACAGAAGGGGAGGGAGTTGGGCAGTTGGAAATAGGGGCGAGGATGAGGGTTGATGGAAAGAGAAAGTATGGATGCTATGAGGAAGATAAGAACTCGCACGAGAAAAATGATGAGCTCAGTGGAGAGGAAGAAAATACGAGTGTTTAAGGTAATAATAGAATTAATAGAAAGAAATTTTCGTTGTCAAAAAGTACGACATGTAATCAAAAGAGGTATGACTAGGAGACAAGGGGTATTAAGCTGTCCTGACAATGTCTTTCTATGACCAGGCCAATGTAACAAAGAAGTCTAGGGATTATGGCCTGGCGACGGATGAGATTTCAATTACCACTACAGCGATTTGATCAGCAACGCGTGGACTTCGATCCTCTTCACAGGCCCTGAATAGGCGGCGAGCGAAACATCCGGCTCACCGTCGTTGTATATATTTCCGTACCACCCACGAATATACCCTATTCGCGAATATGCTATCCCATTCCATTCGCGAATGGGATATTCCACCCTCGAATTTACACATTCGCCGGTCGGATACCATATTCGCGAATGGAATAATCCACTTATACCACCCGCAAATAATCTAAATTATTTTAGACCCCATTTCCTCCTGTCCTCCCTAGGAACTGTCACCGAGATTATATCTCCAATTTCGAAGTGTTGGATAACGCGTATCTTAAGAGTACTTCCGTGCCATTTGGGCCTTTGCCATAATAGTAGATTCCTGGGCCTTTCGAATTATAGGATTAGCTGATTGAGCTACCGGTTTAATTGGTTTATATGATATGATCAACTTATAAGTCATACCTAGATATAAGGTATGGTTCTAATGATCGAAAACTAATACAGAGGTCAAATATAAGGGTATAAGACACTAGTAGGGTCCAATTTTACCCCTCTATAGAAATCGATAGATTGAATGTATAGCTGTATTAAACTCCTTATTTAATGCTCCCCCATAACTTCTCGCAATTCTTATAAAACCAGCGAGACTTCCCCCACCTATTCTACAACTAATCTATGCCTATGAAACCATCCGCAGCGTCGTAGTCGGCACCGAGAATAGGGTCCAACTCCTCATCGTCCGAATAACCGAACGCAGGCTCTGAATCGAAACTTGTATCAGTCATAACGTCATCTTCGTTCTCAAGGCCTCCTCGTCTAGAACACCAGCTCTCGCTTCCTTTGCTGTAACAGACGCTGCAGAGTGTAGATTTTTACGAGGGGGTAGGGGAGAAACACGAGTTATAGGTCGAGAAGTATCAACTTCTATAGTATCGTCGAGAGTAATTGGTTTAGGGGGTATAGAAGGAGGGGTTATATAATCACCAATTTCGATGTCTATGAAATAGGAAAAGTCAACGGTGTAAATTTCAGATAGGAGTATAGACTCAAACCTGGGAGATCTCGAATCTTAATCTTCCAATCTTCAGAACCATCTGGCTTGAAAAACAACCCAACCTACTTAAAAGCCTTAATAATATTGTCACTGTACTTCTTGTGAAGAATATTATAGGCTTTAAGAGTCCATTCAGCGAGAAGAACACGTCGATCACCAACGCGGAACTTGCAAGATTTCCATTCTTGTTTGTGTTGATCGTAATGAATCTCTTCCATTTCTGACATCAACTCCTTGATCTTCTTATTAGCAAAGCCATCCAGCACTTGAACATAGCCAGTTCGCAAGAAGGCACTATAGAAACCGTGCAATTTAGCTTCTTCAACTCCGTGATAAAGTCATCCTGTGCTTTCTTTGCATTAGCGTTCTTTTTTGTGTGCTGCAGAAGCGTCGAATACAAGAAGTCGAGGTTCTTTCTCGGAGGGTGAGAAAACGGATCCCCATTGGAATCAAATGATAGGGAATTAGACACCTCCCAGTTCTAAATGGCTGATATTTGTTATATACTGATTTTGCTTATGAGGCTGAGTCTTGTATTAGTTTGTTTGGTAGGCTTATCGTTGGCACCTTAGAATAAAAGGTTCCACAGCCTCGTGGTTGCTCAAAGACTCTCACCAGAGCTATCTGAATAATATTTATTTTTATCTTCAGCTTCACTTCCTAATTCCAAAGGAGTGCAGACGAATGTTCTATATCTTTCCATACTACTTTAAATTTCACTTACTACAGTGTATAACTCTCAATATCGGTGATGTCATTGTGCTTATCGGTCTATTACAAACCATCTTGAAAACTAATTTATCCAGCAATGCAGCAAAAGAGGTCCAGTCGGCCTTCAACTTTGTAGAATGCCTAAATATTACCCTATAAATAATTGAAGCAGAAACGCAAGGCCTATCCTAGAGCATTTCCAGGAAGACTTGGCTCTTCCCTATAGTAAGATGTATACGAACGTTGATCAGGTTTTAAAGAAAGAGAAACGCAACCTTCTTTGAATTCATTTAGATTATCTGTTATCTCAGAGTATAGCCATCCCACAGAAAGCGCAGGGCAACGGATTGTAATGACTCTAAGCCTGAAAGACTTGGCGGGGAGCCCGGTCTACGGCCAAAGGATCGAAACTCTTACTCAAGACATGTACCAACATATAGAACTGTTTCTCAATTCTGCTGTCCTTAACGCAGCCAGTTTATCATCATTCGGCAACATGTTGACAAGCATTCAGACTTTTAACTTACTAGCCACTTTTCTTTCCCACCAACTCGGGAAATCCAGCACAATCTTCTCCTTCCTTGCCTCTTCAGCTGCAAACACCAAAGCGTGACTTCGGATCATATCATCAAGCGAACAACCGAGGTATTGTGTTTGAGCGTCTGTGGCATTTTCCCCGTGATTCTTAACTCGATCAATAGCAAGGACGAATTGCCTTGCCAATCCTGCGTCTGCATCTCCGTGTCCTTCTCCTAGTGGCACAGGTGGATAGTGTGTCTTCTTCTCACCAGTCTTGAAATCTTGCACCGTGATAGTATTGCTATCAGCATATATTTCGCCGTCTGCTCCGTATATGCTGGTGAAACGTTGGCATACTTTTTTCGCGAAAGCTACCATGTGCAAAGTTGCGGTTTTGCTTCCTCTGCCTGTCAACGCCTGAGGGCTGGTTTCGCAATCGGCAGCGATTGGGTCGTTATCCCAACTCAAAGTGACAGTTTGATTATCGCAGACGTCGTTATCAGCTTCATAGACACATCGACCAAACCAGCTCCTCTTACTAACCTCTGAAGCTGGCATCGCGGGCTCATAGTCTTCCTCCAGTTTTGCTAAGAGAGCTTTTTTTCCAGCTTCTAGGCCGCCGGCCGCGACGCAGTCCTCGATCTCTGGGAGTACGATACGGACGAAGTGCTCCTTTTGTCCCCCCATTTGAGGGCCGATATAGATGCGTTTTGCTGAGAACTGACAAGAAGACTCGTAGTTGCAGGATAGACAGTTTGTGGCGTTTCCGGCCTCAGTCGGCTTGTGGGCTCTGTTGAAGTACTGCAAAGAACCAGAGGAGCTTATTGAAGTTGGTAGGTGTGCTGGCTTGGACGATCCTGGTGGTGGAGAACAAAGAAGCCAGTATATTATGTCCATATCGTGGCACGATTTGGTGAGCAGAGAAGGTGCAGATGTCGATTCTTTGCGCCAATTGCCCCTATATCTGTTAGTTCCATCAAGGGTTGGGGATATACATGACCAACCTGACATAACTGTGTGTGAAGTGCCACCATCCCACGGGTTCAGTATGATTCACAGCCATTACCTCGCCTATAACCTTGTCCTCTAGGAGTAACTTCCGCAAAAGCATGTTGTGAGGGCTGTACCTAAGTACATGGCCTATAGAGAAAATCGTCGAAGGAGCTAGTGAAGAGTCCAACGACAGAGCTCTGTATATGGTTACACAGTCATCTAGACTAGGAGCCAGTGGTTTCTCACACATGATGTGGAGGCCAAGTGGAGCCAGTCCGAGAACGACTGCCATATGCATATGATCTTGAACACAAATAAAGACCCCATCAACTCCCTCGGGTACATTTTCGCCTAACGCAGCTCTTTTCCTCCTCTCTACTTCCCATAATAGGAACTGTTTCCAATCCTCAAACTCTTGACCTTCGGATGGTTCGGATTTTCCCCAGATATACTTTTGGCCGAGTAGTCGACGCTTAACAGCAATGGGTTCCACAACACCAACGCATACACCGTTAGTCGACTCACCAATTGCGGCTGCGTAGGTAATCCCTCGATTCCCTGCTCCGATTATGAGCAGGCGAGGAGGAGACTCGGAAAATGACGGCCTTTCTGGAGCAGGTAAGCGGACGACGTTAAAGTCGACATCGTCGACGTCGGCGTGAGGTGCCATCATGGAATGTAACACAGAAGGAAGGCAATGGTTAGGTGTTTGGTGTTTGGTGTTTGGTGGTTTGGTTCTAAGATGTGTGGACAACGAGCAGACAATTGTCATGTGACCGACTATCAGCCTCACGCAAGTTTTTCCCTAGAAAGGCTAAGGCTAGGCCCAAATGGGAGTGTAACATAGCATTGAAAAAGCGGAACGGAAGTCCTGTCACGTTGCTTTGGGGCAGAATCTCAAAACGCAACTTTCCCGGCACCTAAAATTCTGTACGTACAAACATACATTTTTGCTTTGCTCGGAAAGATACCGGCCATTGTGGATCCAATAAAACTTTCACGAATAGAGGTCGTTCCCATTCCGCTTACCACCCCCGTACTAGTAAAACCACGGCGTGACCCTTAGCACGAATTACCCCCACCTGTATCGGGGCATTTTCGCCGATTTATTCCTGTTCTGAACTTATGGGTTCTGCTCTGGGTAATTAAAAATAACATGGCAGACTCGCTTTGTTCCTCCAACGGTCGCTTTGTGAATCACGCTAGGGATAATTACTCAATAATTTCCACGTGGGAGTGGGCCCTTGCAAATGTTGAGAGGAATACTATTAGAGATATAATCTGGGGGTTATCGGCCTCCACAGCGCACCCAGAAGGCTAGAGTGCTTGGCTGAATTAGCGGAGGGAAAACGATCTTCAAGTCCAAACCCACAAGAGCCGTCGACCCACAACAGTGGTCGGTAAGGAACGCAAAATCAAATCTCAGGTGCATTCGTCTCATTACTGAATAAATTCGGGAAAAGATTACGTATGCATTAAGAGTGGTTAGAAATTGTAAGTTTTCTATTTTACACAACCTGTACGTAACAAGCTGTCCACCCCATCCCAAATATGCTAAGCTAGATGCTTCAACCTCTCTCGTAGGCAGACTTGGGCTCCTCGTAATATTGTGACATGACTCGTCCACTTTTCTTATACCCGCACTTAACGTAGAATGGCTCATTTGCATCGCTCGTCCCCAAAGTGGTTTTATAGCAACCGACATTGACCGCGATAGAGCCGAGAGCTTGCATTAACTTCAATCCAAGCTTCTTGCCTTGTTGATCACTTGCTATAGCAATTTCTTCAATGTGCCCGATGATTCCAAGATTGTGAATACTAGGATAACGATTAGCAAGTATTTGTGGTTTCTATAATTTTGCTGCGGATAAAACCAATCATATCTGTACAAAGAACTAACTTAAAGCAAGTATGGGAAGCATAAAAATAGAAAACTTACAACTTCCTCTCCACTATCAACGCCCCGGTCCCAACAATTCGAGATTCGTGCTCAATCACCACGTGATAGTGAACTCCTTTGCCGTGTTGGTTCATCCAATCATAGCGCTCGTTGAACTGCTCTTCTGTGACCTCTCCAACATCTGACAAGACCTTCAAGCAGTTTAAGAAGCCTTTCGCGTAATCAGATCTCTCGAGTGGTCGAATCGTATACGAATCCGGAAAAGAGGCTGCAATCGTTGGAGATATAAGGCTAGGAGGAAAGGAGACTTCTGAACTCGACATTTTAAGAGAGTGGGGAAGACAGGCTAAGCCGAGGAGTGAATGCGAGAGACCAAGGCGTAGAGAGATAAGTCCAATAATAGGTCTGAGGTTTCTTCGAGTTGCAGAAATCGATGAACGAATCTGCCTCTAGATCTGTCCTAAACGGAGGCTGTCCCTAGTGGTATGAGCAATACTGAGGTAGGCGCGGTGCCGTATCCCTACTGATATCCTTGGCAAATGTAGGCTAACTAAGCTTTGTGACATTGCAATCTTCTTTGATGGAGAATTAATTAGTTCAGGAGGCCTCGGCCTGATCCCGAACGAAGGCGGGGAAATTAGGTTGTTCGCGGCGCAGAAGAGAATTAACATTTGTATGCCTGGTTAGGCCGACCCTACTAGTCTCAGGATGGAAGTTGAAGGAAAGCGGGGTTTAAGGGGCCGGAAAGTACCGTATCCTTGGCTGTCTCTATACTGTTCTCCGTATGCCCCGGGCCGGGTTGTCAGGGATCGTTAAAATGTAGGGATTAGCAACGTTGCAAGCTCCGCTCTTGTGATAAGATAGATAAGAATTGACCGGTTTTTCGGGGTTTGTTACCGGACACCTCGGCGGAGAGCAGAGCACAAAAGTTACAGCACTTTATTAATGAGGAAGCTTCATGGGAAGATTGGAGATATACATCCCATTTTATATACGACCCTAATGCAAGGGAAGTCCTACAATCATGACAACCACCAACAATGACGATGTCCGCAAAGAGTCACCCGCCGAACTCAAGAGAGGCCATCTCCTCGAAATCGATGCCACCCGGGATATCACGACTGCTGAGCATGATCTAAAGTTCTGGGATGCCGTAAGGCAATACCCAATGGCCGTGTTCTGGGCCCTTTTCTTCTGTATAGCCGTTGTCATGGCGGGGTTTGACGCCCAACTTGTCACATCATTCTACGCGCTTCCCGCCTTTCAACAAAGATTCGGCGATCTCTATGAGGGATCTTACGAGATCTCTGCGCCATGGCAGACAGGTCTTGGAATGGGAAATCCAATCGGCCAGGTTCTTGGTGCTCTCGCCTGCGGTTGGCCCCTCGAACGTTGGGGACGAAGAGTCACGCTAGGAGTTTGCTGTATCTGGTCGATTTGCTTCGTCTTTGTACAGTTCTTTTCGACATCAGTCGGGATGCTATGCGCCGGAGAAATACTGGGCGGGCTAGCTTATGGCTTCTACGTTGTTATTGCTCCAGCTTATGCTTCTGAGATCTGTCCTTTAGCTCTTCGAGGTGTTCTCACTGCTTCTGTTAACCTGGCTTTTGTCATTGGTCAGTTCATCGCGCAAGGTTGCTCCGCAGGTTTAGAGAGCAGACTCGATGAATGGGCTTACAAGGCCCCATTCGTATGTGTATTCTCTTTGTCTTCCTTTCGAGAATCTCGAGTGTTGCGAGTCGCGTCTGTACCACTGAGGCATATCTTGTGACACGAAAATCACGATTCTCTACTTCCATGTGTTTTTACCGGCTAACGCTTACTCCGACCATCTAGGCAATCCAATGGGTATGGCCAGTCGTGTTGCTCATCGGATTACCTTTCGCGCCTGAAAGCCCATATTGGTTGGTTCGACAGAATAGAAAGGACGATGCTAGAGCTGCGCTCAAGAAGCTCTCTTCTCAGAAGGATCGTCCGGACATCGAATCCGTTCTGGCTATGATCGAACAGACCGACCTCCTTGAACAAGAACTAGAAGCTACGACTACGTATCTAGACTGCTTCAAAGGCGCAAACCTTCGCCGGACAGAAATATCAATCATGGTCTACCTCATACAAGTGATTGGAGGAAATCCACTCATTGGTTATGCCAATTTCTTTTTTGAGCAAGCCGGTCTAAATGCCTCCGATGCATTTAATAGTTAGTTATTGAACTCGTTGAGTTACATAAATGGCTAACATGCTATAGTGGGGGTTGGGAACACTGCCTTGGGATTCGTCGGTACATGTCTTTCTTGGCTATTAATATCGAAAGTACGTATCATCACAATTCTAGAAGACATACGCTCACATGATCAGTTCGGACGCCGGACAATATACAACTCAGGCATGGCGTTGATGACTCTTCTCTTGTTTATCATCGGATTCCTCGATCTCGGTCACAGCCATTCGGGTGCAATCTGGGCGCAAGCTACACTCATGGATATCTGGACGTTCATCTATCAAATGACTGTTGGCCCAATTTGCTTCGTCATCATCTCAGAAATCTCGGCGACTCGTCTTCGCGGCAAGACTATTGCCATCACCACCGCCGTTCAAGCAGCAGCATCGGTCATCTTTACTGTGGCTATGCCATACATGCTCAACAGCGATGAAGCAAATTGGCGTGGCAAGGCCGGATTCCTATTCGGGGCTGTTAGTTTGATATGTTTAATATGGTGTTGGTATAGGATTCCAGAGAGCCGCGGACGTACTTTCGAGGAATTGGACATTTTGTTCGAGAAGAAGGTCCCTGCTCGACACTTTGCCAATTATGATCTCCTTCAATCCAGTGAGGATGCCCATCTCTCGTCAGAGAAAGCAGATATCCCAGTTTGAGCTTTATTTGGTCCAGACATAGAAACGATTCTTTGGGAGAGGTTGGGGCACCGAGGTATACATGTACAGGATCATATTTGATAGGAATATTCTTGACCTGTGAATGCAATAGCACTGTCTAGTTCAAATTCTTATTACTCTATCAGAATATTTTAAGAGTTGTCCGAGCAGTTGTCCTACATTTCACCATATTGGCCCCCTCCGCATGACATTGCCATAAACCAGCAAAAGTAAAAGTTCTCTCCTGGAGTGCTTTCCACCTCCCGACTCTGAGAGCTCCGACCCAGCAACGCTCGCTCTCCGAAAGATCTTATTTCGAGGCGTCATATCTACAGCCATGGATTGCTTAGCGGACTAGTACTATTCTATCAAGCTCGCGAAGATGGCAAGATGTTGATTTCGGCAAGTACGACTTCAATAAAATCCATACTGCTTGTGAGAGCTAGGGAAGAGATGCTAGGGAAGAGATAACGGGGGAAAAGGGACCGGGGAAATAAAAGAGGGACTTTTCTCCGAACACTGTTAAATAAGTACTATTGGAATTCTGGCTTTGGTTAAGTGGGGTCTACCTATTCCGTAGAAATAATTAAATCTTCCTAACTTATTGACCCTAAATAATACATTTCTTAGGTGCTGAAACGTTACCTACGTAGTAGGAGAACAAATGCGATAGAACTAGACAAGACGCTTGAGACGTTACTACGGGAAAGACGAGCCAATCTTGGTTATAGCTTAGGAACCCTGCCTCCTGTCAACTCGAAATCGATTGAACGAGTTAAAAGGGAAAAATCCACGGGGCTGGATACAAAATAGTCGTATCGTAACCGAGCCAATCAGAGCCTATTATGGTTGACACCTCCCCATCCTGGTCTGGCACGGATCGAGACATCGATAGAGCATTCTCGTACCTCTCTATATAAGGATATGCTTCGTCTTCCTCTCTGTGATCCTTTCAAGGATATCCAGCTCTGCCGCACGACCACCATACAAGTAACAGAACGTCTCAATCGCCGAACGGAGTTACCTCTCGCGCGTCGTTCCGAATCAGCCCGTTTAAGTATTTCTCCGCAATGCCGTGGGTGATCGGTGCCAGTTGTCTGGCATTGCTGGCCGCGGTCACCGTAGTACAGGCTGCGCCTAGTAACCCAATTGCTTCGCTGCACGTAACTTCTGCGGCTGTGGAATCAATGATGGACTTTTACGACCCGGTTACTGGCAGATGGCAACCGGATGCACCATGGTGGACGACAGGCAACGCACTCCAGGCATTGCTTGATTACATGACAAAGACGGGATCAAGACAATACATGCCACAGGTCAACAACACCGTCGTCATTCAGAGCGCCCCGCTTCCTTGGTGGCCTTCTGGTGATGGCGACTTTCGAGCCGATTCAACTGACGATACCGGATGGTGGGCACTCGCCATGGTCCGCCTATACCAGTTGACCCGGGACCCCAAATACCTTACTATAGCAAGGGAAGATGAGGCATATATCTATAGCTTTTGGGATAATAGCACCTGCGGCGGGGGTATCTTGTGGGATATCCCAACCAGGAGCTACAAGAACGCGATAAGCAATGAGTTGTACTTAAAGCTGACGGCGTCTCTGCACAACAACATTCCAAACGATAAATTTTACCTATCTCGCGCCTTACAGGAGTGGGAATGGTTTAAGGCAAGCGGGATGATCAATAGTGCGAACCTGGTAAATGATGGCCTATCGACACAGGGCACTACTTGCATAAATAATGGCGGCACGACCTATACCTACAACCAAGGAGTGATCCTAGGCGGTCTAGCTCAACTTTACATGGCTACCGGTGACCAAAGCCTCCTTGAAACGGCCTGTCGCATCGCCGACGCTGTTATCTCTAGCCCACTATTGTCGCCGAACGGGATCCTGACGGAGCCATGCGAGGCTACTGAGACTTGTGACCCTGACGGGCCAGCATTCAAGGGGGTCTTCGTTCGGAACCTTGACGAGCTTGATAACATCCTGCCAGGTCATCCATACCGCCGGTATTTGAATGACCAGGTCCGCTCCATGTATACTGCAGATCGGAATAGTAGCAACTTTTATGGACTAAAGTGGGCGGGGCCGTTTGACCAAACTGAAATTGCACGACAGACGTCTGCTGTCTCCTTATTAGTCGCAGCTCTCGAAGGATGACCGCTGGACTAGGGATTTAGAGATTTAGTCTGAAAGGCGTACGGGTAGTAGATAAGTAGAGTAGGCATAATATGAGCGTCATGGTAAACCATTTATGTTCTTGTCAACCGGTAGTCGCAATTTGTGATAAACGGGGGATAAACATAATCCATCTTAATAGGAATAACGTGAGACGATTACATATATTAACTTACGGTGGTCTGTGAGACACATGAAGTCCGTTTTGCTTGCTCAAGTTGAGGGGTTCTATCAACCAGTAAAGACAAGAGGAGGACCAAAGGCTTCCGGCCAGTATTGTATTACCACAGGTCTTAAAGATACCACCTTCTTAATTCATACTGTTACGATACTATACTGTGGTTTTAAAAGAAGGGATTTCCCTGCATTCTAGATCATGTGTGGTGGAGATTACTCAATAGTTAAATACAAAGGGTTTCACCCTGATACCCGACTAGGACCGGCGCATTGCATACCTCATTGAGATCCTCCCCAAGAATAAAATACCCTAACTAGAAAACTACTTTGTTGCGCACGTACAAGCAGTGTGTGACAGTGATCTACATAGACTACACAGGAGCGGTGCACGTGTTTGTGTAGCACAACGGATTCCGGACGAATCAGTCATCTAAAGCGCCAGACTCTTCTGAAGATGCGGATCCTTTCGTTCGGGACACGTGTAATGAGCTGACTAATAACTCACAGGAGGAGAGGGATCAGCTGGAAGAAGCCCAGCGGGAGCGGCAACGGCTTCAAATAGAAGGCCCGGTGTCTGTGGACCTAGGACCTAGTACCTGTATCTTCCTAGAGAGGTAAAACTTAGAGATGCTGTCTTCAGCAGTCCTCTTTCGTCCAGGATTGGCGCGAAACTTCGCTGCAGCATCCAAGGTCTCGTTATTGATATGCAGTTCCCCATTTGGGATCAATAATATCGTATTCGTTCCATCACCTATAGCTAATTTGAAGCAGTCCTTTACACCAATCAGACGCAGACTGGTATTGAAAGGCCGTATTCTCTTGCAAATATGGTCCCGCATCACGTCTTTAACGTTGGAAGGATTGGAATGGTCGACCATGATGTGAGGCAAATTTTTCCAACTCCCCAATTCCTGATTTTCATGTCGACGCAGACACGATTCGTCATCCGATTCGTGCGGCACGGATGCGGCTGCCGGTTCGTGCAGTGGGCTTGGAACCGAGGGTGAAACTTCAGTACGGATGTCGTCTGCATACAGCTGCTGCGGCGTAGCTGCGGCAGCTGGTTCAGGTGTTGGTATTGAGGCCAGGCGTGAGTCCTCGGTTTGGACGACTTCATTCGGTTGCTGCTGATCATCTCCTTGTGAGCCGACATCTGCCGCCGCGTGTGGCCGCGGCGTTGAATGCGAGGTTCCGGAGCCTTGGTCCTCCACCTGATCAAGATTCTGTTTCGTAGCTACCCAGGAGGATAGAAATAAAAAGAGTAATATAGGCTTATAGAGCAAGTAAAGGTGTATTTTAGTATGTGTATTATGCATTAGACGGCCGACTCGCACTTTTTGGCTGACTCGCTTATAAACCAGGTTATAGCTAAAAGAGTATAGATCAAAAATACGCCGCATTGATCCTTCCAACGTCGACAACACCTTCAGCGAAGAAACTCTCTCAGAAGGATTTAGTAATATATTCACACTGTTAATATATAATCTATATGAGCGACTGTCGAGTTGCGGAGCAAAATAGATGTCTCCACCAAGTCAGCCCAGGCTTCGAGCGAACAAGCCGAAAGTCAGAACTGGCTGCAGGACCTGCAAGTAATTGCCATTTGTCCTATCTCCCTTCTGTTTGGGGAGGAAATACGACCTAATACTTTAGTCTGACTATGTATAGGATACGTAGGGTTAAATGCGATGAGGGAAAGCCACTCTGTGCCAGATGTCTCAAGTTTGGAGCGGATTGTGAAGGCTATGAAAGCGGAGGGCGACGAGATGGCCCAATCACGTCTAGCATGAAGGAGGCATCCTCTCGAAAGGATAATCGCCAAGCACTTCTTTTGCCCTCATTCGCAAGGCTTCCTTTTACCGTCGTCTTTCACGACAATCGACAATATTCCTACTTTCTATATTTTCAAGAGAGAGCAGCGCTTGAGATCGCAGGCGCTTTTGATCGAAACTTGTGGAATCATGTGATTATCCGAGACTCGTGGAATGAGCAGTCATTGTGTCGACTTGCTGCATCGCTCGGGGCCTTATGTAAGGCTAGGGGGGCGAAAGCATTGAATCTCCCTAAAGAAGAGATCGATTCACACGAGCAGTATGCATTACAGCAATATGGGCGAGCTCTCAAAAGTGTCCAAGCAAAAATTTCCGCCAATCAGTCCCGAGACACTACGAGAATTGCTTTGATTGCTTCGCTGCTGATATACGGCTTCGAAAATGTATACGGAGATCTCGCCTTGGCACTTGAACACCTGGAAGGCGCGCTGCAGCTGATGCACAAACAGCTCGCACAGGCTCGTAGACACTATGACCATTCGGAGAATAAGTCTCCTACTTCATCCTTGGACGACGATCTTGTGGCGGCATTTTTCCGCCTTGATAGCGGCCTCTTATCCAGAGATGTACTCGACGATCGCGAATATTTTGGCAGCAGGCTGGGTATAAACTACCTGCAAAAAAACTGGAGTGTCCCAAAAAGATTTAGTACGGTATCCGAAGCAAGAAATTGCCTCGAAAGTATCCAATTTCCCACTATACCAAACCTTTCGCGCGATTTGGCAATCCAGATCAATAAATGGCCATGGCCTGGAAGCATCGACGAAAATTCGAGGGACCTGTATACAACCATGTCATCTCAGTTACATCAGTGGCGGGTAGCGTTCATGCCACTCTACACCGAAATCATCACACTGCATACCTCTGATTCCATTGCAGCAACAACACTCCGAGTTCGGGCACTCTCAACGGAACTTGCATTACAACGAGTTTGTTCTACGGAACCGAGTTCATCCCATCTCCTCAATACTATGTCCCATGAGCTTGTAGATCTAAGCAAATTTGTAGCCGCTGACCCAAGTTTCGTGAAATCATTTGTCTGGGATTGTGGTATTGTTCCAGGTCTTTCCATTGTCATGGCTTCTTGTACCGATATGTACGTACAGAAGGAGGCCCTTCAGCTGCTAAAGCAAATAGTACCTAGGCGAGAGGGGGTGTGGGATAGTTTGACTGCTGTGAAGTTTGGGCAGAGATGTTTGCAGTTGGAATGAAGGGGTCGGTGGGTGGCGTACTTATGAGTTCTGGGAATAATGTAAGTTATACAATATTGCTCCTTCTAGAATGTTTCAAGGTTGATGTAATGCTCGGGATAGGCATGAAAAAAGTAGAGAGCCGTAGTACTAATAAGTTCTAGCTATCTATATGACATTATTCTTGCCATGATTTGCGATTAGTATAGTAGTCGACGTTTAACCCTTCTTCAATCGCCTTGATCTGTAAAGCTAAGGGCTTGGAGTAAGTTCTAGACCAAATAAAACTTCCTGTCATATACCAAAATCCGGGGGCAGCCGATGGTCGCCACCACTGGACAAAAAAAGTTAGCCAACATGGAAACCAAGCAGATGTAGGGCCTTAAACTTACCGCAATTCTCTCTCCCTCTGCATCTAACCCTCCAACTTCGCCAACTTTTGCAGCAAACTCTTTACCCATAATCTTTTCAACCATATCAGAGCACCTTTTAAACCCGGTAGCGACAACCACAATATCGGCTTCAATCCTTGTATCATCTCCTAGAATTACGGCATTGTGATCGAATCCTTTAGCACCCTCCCGAGACCTTTGGATCTTGATCCTGCCGTCTGCGATCATATCACACGCTCCCTGATCGATATAGAAGTGTCCTGCTTTCAGAAGTTGATGGTGCAAAAGACCGGTACCATCTTCTCCTCTTTTTATAGCCAGTCCAGCTTTCTCCAGTCTGGACAGAAGTTCGGCGTCATGTTGTGCCATCATATGAGTTGCCCCGAGGGCAAGTGTTAGAGCTATGGGGAATGGAACACTAGTACCGACAAGATCTGCATCTTTTATAGGCATCTGCTGCCAACTAGCGAGGAGGAACTTGTCTAGTGCTTCTGCACTTACGACGAAGAGTGGACTCCTCTGGATCATGGTTACATTTTTGGCACCGCAACTGACGAAGTCTTGAGCTATATCGTGAGCACTGGTGCTTGCCCCAATCACCACAACTTTCTTCTCGCCTAGGTCTGGAAATAGGTCCGCTGACTTATGATTTACAGAGTGGTATATCTGGCCAGCAAAGGAATTTTTATTTTCAAACTCTGGGTCAGTAGGGGTGGTGCTGAAGAGCCCAGTCGCAAGAACTAGGTGGTGAGGTGCTATGATTTGTTCCGTTCCGTCCTGTAATTTCAACCTCACAGTATATTGTCGAGACAAGTCGTCGTAGTCGATTTTGTCGATAGTCACACCTAATTCAACGTTGAGATCCATGGCTTTTTGATAGTTTTCCATCCAGCTGACGAGATTTTCTTGTGCCAAGAATTGTGGGTAATCACTTGGATAATCCACATATGGGAACAGATCCGTATATCGAGGAGTATGCGACCTGATAGTCTTCCAAATCTATCAGCACCAGAATTTATGCCTACTGACGAAGAGACTAACCTTGTATCGATCCCTCCAAGAACCCCCAAGTTGAGGTAGCTTGTCCACTGTCAATGTATTGACATTCAGTGACTTTAATTGGGCTGCAAGGGCTAGTCCGGACTGTCCTAGGAAGTTGTTAGCAGTTATGACTACTACGTGATAGGACTATATCTAGAATACGTACCTGCTCCTATAATCAATACTTGGATATCTTTTGTCTCACAGGGATTCGATTTTCCCTCCGGTGAACGTTCTGGGAAGTTATTGAGCCCATCTAAATTCGTATGAACAATCCAAGCCTTCCATTTCAATGGTAGTACATTGGCTAAACGGACAATACCACGGCCAGAGCCAACTTTAGTTTTGAAAGAGAATCCAGATTCAATCCAGATTATTCCACTAATGTCGGATAACCTCGGCTTCAATGGTCCTTGGTCAAATACTTCGAACTGGCCAAAGCCGCTCGAGATGGCCTGCGATAGGAGATATTTACTGACTTCATTGGTGCCATACTTGGTCGTGATATTCCAGGAGAGCCCGACGATATCCCTCCACCAGCAATCGTCAATAAAGAGGTCAGAGATATGCTCTAGCCGATCTCGAGAAATTTTTTCCCCCAGGTCTTTGAGCCAGGTTTTAACAATGTCAGTAGGATCTATCGAGTCTCGATCGGTACTGGGGTGAAGCACGAGCTTGGGCAGTGGTGCTGCCGGATTTTCCATGTCTGATATGGCGTCTGGTAAATTTTGTTATAAGTGCCTTTTTGAGGAGCAGAAATACAAATACATCGGGACATTCGAATTATTTATATACTGTAGATCCCCCTTTCATTTTCTGTTTCGTCAGTAGTCGACTATACGTAAAGTTACATTACTACCGCATGCAAAATAATCGCTTGTCGTATAGAATAGCTAGTTACGAGACTAATACAAATTACGTCGGTTTAGTTATCTTATTTAATATATTGTAGATTTGTAAATCCCTCTTCATTCTCTGCCTTAGTACTTTAACTATACCTGTATCGCGTAGCTACTCCACCACTGAACGTAGCGTATTCGCTTGTCGTATAGAAGTGACCAGTTACAGGACCAGGTTTTGTTAGCTCGCTCGCTTGCGGGTTTTCCTAATTTACGTGATGATGCGTAGAATATCTGTCATCCCTCCGGCTCACAAGAGTCTGTGCCTGTTGCGTTTATCATAAGCCCCGACACACTCCGAAGGGATGACGTGGCTTGATATAGATTGATCACTCGCTATAGCAATAAATTTAATACCTATTGCTTTGAAACCACGCGTACACCGCTAGTTTCCAACACCAACCTTCGCTTCACCTCAAACTCACCCTTCCTCATCCCCTCTCACCTGCATCTCACCACCCCTTAGTCTCTACTCACTTTTCCTCACCTTAATTTTAGTAGCTTTGTCCTCATCACCCTTGTGGATCATAGCCAGGGCCGAGCTCTTTATCTCGGCCTTCTGTAGCTCATATGGGCTATTGCTGGAGGAGTAGGCTCAGTTCTGGGTGGCATTTTACGCAATATTTATCATGGCGCTGGATTTCCTGGATTAACCTCCCAATTACCAGCATAGCTTTCTTGTTGCTGCTAATATTTTTGGACGTGCACAACCCCATAAAGTGAGTTAGAGAGGCTCTCAAGGCTGTCGACTGGTTCGGGAGCATATCTATCATTAGTCTTATGGTGGTGTTGTTACTCGGCCCCCACTTTGGAGGTGTCATACTCCCTGGAACTCTTCAACGGTCATCTGCTTTGTTATCTTTGGCATTCTTCTTTGTTGTGAGCGAATCATGGTTTGCTCGTTATCCAATCATGCTACTTGGTTTGTTTCGTCACAAGTCAAATGTTGAGTGTCTGCTTATAGGTTTTATGCATGATTGTGGGAGTTCCGGGTGCTCTCTTCCTTATGAAACATAATATATCTAAACCAACTATATTTAACTACAGGCACTCATTGTTACAGGCACTGCCTCCCATTATATTTTCAAGCTGTGCAGCAAGCCTTACCATCACGCTCCGGCCACTTCGCCCTCCCTACAACCCCCTACTCGAGCCGTGGTGGATACCCTTACCGGTCTCATCATCTATCGAACACGGCGATACGCGGAGCTTCTATGGGTTATTGTAATCTTGTTGACAATTAAGAGTAGGCTCTACATTTATCTCAATACAGTATCCTCTTTAGATGAGATCATTGGCTTTGATAGTAGCAGGCCTTGGTGCTGAACTCCTTTGCTCACAACCGCTTGTTGCACTACAGGCCATGGTGTCGCAAGAGGACGCTGCAGCGGCAACTGCCACGCTGGGATTTGTGCCTTGTTGTCGTGATCGGCCGTATGGTCTTTCAGAATGGCATGGTACCTTAAATACCGGAAATACGCAAAGCAAGTTTGCCAAATGAGCTTATATATAAGCTCTCCGGGGTGCTGCGGCAGCAAATGTCACAATTTTCAAGCCTATTTCGGATCCGGCTCAGAAATTATTATCAGTGAGGCATTTTCATGGAGTCTAAGGAACCTGTGGACCTTGTGCTCAAGTGTATCTGCTTGTGCTATTGGAGCTAGTGGGATTAGCGCGAAGCAAGTACTAGGCGACGAACATCAGGAGACAAAGCCTAGTTTGAAAAGGAATTGTGCACGAGGATGAAAAATGCTTTTAAAACGATTTGTGGAGTTATACGAGTAGTAGCCCTGACAAAAAAGAAAGTGTTTGAGAGTTTCTCTTGCTTCGCTGTATATATATATATATATGTTCGATTCGAACGCTTCAATCTAGTAGAGTCTGAGATTACCGGGAAGAGCTTGAACAGTATTACACCTGTGCAAGTACGTCTCAGCATATCAGGAAATGGAAAGTTTGTGATACTTGTCGCCTCCTAGTATATCAGAATCGCTCCTCTCAGGATCTATCATGCTATGCT
This sequence comes from Oidiodendron maius Zn, assembly GCA_000827325.1. Lineage (NCBI taxonomy): Eukaryota > Fungi > Ascomycota > Leotiomycetes > Myxotrichaceae > Oidiodendron > Oidiodendron maius. Next base: position 1,554,800 of record KN832880.1, on the reverse strand, counting down.
TCCCATCTTCGCTACAGGAATGTGGCGGGTTGCTACGGCCGAAGCTGGGAGTATCATCAGGGGAAGCAAACCTGACTCCTCTGAGAAGGTAGAGAGATGATTAACATCTGTGCTACTGATGCTATTGCAAGGCCCTTTGGCTGGTCTATCATACTTTACGGTAATCTGTTCGTGGAACTAGGTCAACAGAGTCCCTCGCCGGTCAACTTTTCACTACGCCATACAGCACTAAGTGTGATATCTCTCAAGTTGGTCTCGACAAGTTGATATAATCCCCATAGATGTTACCCAGTTTATGCTATATTTCCTATTCGGCGTTATTTAAGAGGTATTACAGCTTTGCACTTAATGCACTGCGATCAAAGTTTGACTTCTCGGAAAACAAAGCAACGGCATGTTCGGCCATACCCCTAATTCATAAGTTAGCTTCGTTGATACCTCGTGGCTATTGCGGCGCACTTACCACGACGATTGGTAGCCAGCGCTTCCAGCCCCATAGTTATGAATAACCGACTTTCCGTGATATTCCTCTATGGCCACCCTGGCGCCTCCTGTTCTACCAGCTGCGTATGGATATCAGCAAGGTACTTAAGCAACCTAAAGAGAAGAATGAATTAACTTACGCCTCAGTCCAACATTATGCTGGACCACCTGCAAATCTTCCGGCTTCCCTAGTTCGGGACACAATTGACAAGCCCTCATCTTTATGCGGTCAGCCAGAGAGAGATCAAAAGAACCGTCCCAGTCATTCTCTCGCCTCACACCGCCGATAATAATACCTCCGCCGAGCGGCCTTGGAAATACATGCGCGAATTCATTAGGTCCGAAAAGGGAAGGCTGAGACCATATGTACATTCTATCGATAGGAGACTTCGGTTCAGATATGAGGATTGTTTGCCCCTGGTTCGGTATAGTTAAGTTAGCTCTTTGATTCTCGTAATTCATTTTCGGCTTTCGCTGGATCCTAGTCTCTTGCATACCTTCTTTGGATACACTTTCTCATCTCTGACGCCCCCTAAGTGCCTAGCTCCTAGCCCTGTGCAGTTAAACACAGCCGTGACCTTTGGAAAATCAGATATCAATCCGTCGAGGTGTCCGTATGAGCGCCGAAGAATCTTCACGCCAGCTTTTACCAATCTCGCGTACAACCTAAATCACAATCAGCATTCTTATACTATATTTTCAGCTTGTGTCTATCTCGTTGTTTGATTTCCTTCGGTCCATACAGAAACTCTTACCAATGCAGATAAACATTCGGGTTATACATAAAAGTCACCAAATCAACACCCCACGCTGCTCCCTCTGGCAAATCTTTCTTCGGAACGTCTGTAATTCCTCCGACTAACTCATGGAACCAGAGCTCTGACTTTTTCGACTCGTTCCCAAAGACGAGTCTCATCGGGAATCGCTTCACCCCACTTTCAGGGTTCTGATCTGCAATGTCGAGGAAGCGGTAGAAGGATATCTTATCATATTGTGCATATTGATTTAGTTCACATTCAAATGAACGCCAATTTGCACCGGCTTGCGGAGAACAGTACTCAGTGTGTGATATATCGCCGGGGAGATGCTTAGCGATTACGGTGATGTCAAGGCTTGATTGATGGCGCGCGAGAAGCGTACAAGCCGTTGTAAGGCCGGCGATTCCGGCCCCAAGAACTATGGCCGACTCTTTCGGTGAGGATGACATGGGTTTTGTAGTAGGTATAAAAAAGCACAGCACTGGGAGGTAAGAAGGCTAGAAAAGATCACTCCTCTACGACCTATGAATAAAGTAAAGCCTATTGACGCCCGGCTAAGCCTTTAAGGACACTAGTGTAGTTACATAATTAACTTCCTTCAATTTTAGCCAATAGTCTCGTCAAAGTCCATATATTACGTACGCTGTAAGGAGTTGCCTCAATTCAAGTATTCTTCGTCTTCTACAGGGTCTTGTGGGTTACTTAATATCAACCGGGCTTGAAGATAATTATTCCAAGGATTTAACGTCGTATCTAAAGCAGTTGAGGCGAGACCTGCGGGTCACGATGGTGCGTGGTGTGGTTAGTAGGGGGAAGGGAAGTAGAATTTCACTGCTAACGTCCGTCCCCTGGGTCGAGAGGCACGCCTTGTCGCGAGACAAAATATAGGTACTTTTAATTCAAGAGATCAGAGCCCTAATCATCAGTTGCTAAGCCAGGTGGTGAGAATCTTGCCCGCCGCCATCTACTGAGTTTGGCTTAATATTTACGCCGGGCACGTAGATGTAAGTCATTCAGGGCATCGCTCGTGACAAGAGGCTAATGAGATCGTTACTATGGTAATAAAACTCAGCGGTATCGCCCACATTTCAATTTTTTTACTTTGAAGATCTCCGTGAAGGAAAATGCATTTCGGCACGGTCGCGATAATCGGCGCTGGTCTGTCAAGCCTCTCATTAGCCCTCTTTCTTAAGCAGCATAATATTCAGCGCACCATCTACGAGCTACGGTCACCCAATGTCACTACCGCGAGTGCTCTCATGCTATCTCTAAACGCTCTTCGTTCGTGGGATGCCGTCGGACTCTACGGCCGAATCAAAATGGAACGGTGGCACTTCCGTGCTGGATCGTTCCGCAACAGCCAGCATGAACTTATAGATTCTTACGAATTTGGTAATGTTGACAAGTATGGTTACGATTGTCTTAGGGTCTACCGTCAAGTTATCTGAGGCTTTGTTTGAAATTCTAGCTAGTCACGGAGTATAAAGGTGGTGGCTCAACCCACTGCCTTCAGAAGAACAGAGCATTTTATCCTAAAAACACGAAACTATTACGTGCCACCTAATTAGCCCACCGGACGTAACATTACGTCGATCTAGAATTCCATTGCGTACTGGATTCTTATAGCTGGTTTCCAACCGAAAATCTTAATGCGGTGCTAAACTAGGCAATAATAATGACGGCCTGACACTTCTGGATCATACTCGTGCAGTTCCAGGATATGCACATGTCACAACCAGCCTCGTCCTTGCCGGTGCTGCAGGTGCTGCATCCGATTTAAATGATGAATCACACTAACGGTCCCCAATCTCTACTAGGGAAACACCCAGCCTACCTTTTTGTGGCTCCTAAAGTTATTATGTGGTATGAAAAAATGACATTTCGCATGTTATTATTTATTCAATCAAACTTCGGCACAAACTCATAACGAACTATGAAGGGACAGTGTACGTTGCTGTCGCTACTGCCATCCCATTAAGACGTTTGACTCTGCTGTAGGATGATCATCCTTCACCCTTCTCACTCTATCCCGAATGCCGTTCGCCATAAATAACTTACTCAGCCGCTTCCTCACAATCCTATTCCAAATTCAGTTATCCTGACAGTTCGAGACCTGGGCTCCAGTATAATTCCAGATCATGCAGCATTACCACGGCATTGTTGTTCGCGCCTATCCTTACGACGCCATCGTCATAAGGCGGGGCATTGCAGACGAACAGAACCGGAAGCGAGTTACATCTGTGCGTATGTATCCGAAGCCCACTCTAGATCCCCTGTCCTTAGCTGACAATTCGACAACAAGCTTTATTTAGCCTAAATGAGAATACCCACCGAGGAGAAGTTCTCATGTTTGCAGGAGAGCTTCAACTTAGTGGGGATTGATCTCCACCTTCAATTGCTAGCCTCGGCGGCCTGGATGCGCGGGGTCGAGCGTCATCACGGTGCGGAGAAATGGAACGGGGAAAAAAAATTCAGAGGTGAAGAATCGAGCGTCGAGAGGATATAAAGAGCCCGGGTATGCACCCTCCGAGATTGATTGCTGCCTCACGGCTCATCACTTAGACTCGGGCTATTTGCATAATGCAAGACAGCAAAATCACTGCCGTGCTCGCCGCCTTGGCGGTCCTCGGACCTGCGTGGGCGCAGGATAATTCTTCCTTCGTCGATTACAATGTCGAGTCTCAACCCTCCTTGTACCATCAAACCCTCGCCACCCCTCTGCTTTCAGGCTTCCCCGACTGCGAAGAGGGCCCTCTAAGCAATAATCTCGTGTGCAACACGTCCGCCAACTATTACAATCGAGCCCAGGCGCTAATCTCCCTCTTCACCCTCGACGAGTTGATCGCCAACACCCAGAATAATGCCCCGGGTGTCCCTCGATTAGGACTGCCCAACTATCAGGTTTGGAACGAGGCTTTGCATGGGCTAGATCACGGTAACTTTAGTTCTTCGGGCGTGTGGAGCTGGGCCACCTCATTTCCCTCCCCCATTCTCTCCACAGCGGCACTCAATCGCACCCTGATCAATCAGATTGGCTCCATTATCTCGACGCAAGCCCGAGCATTTAATAACGATGGCCGCTACGGCTTGGACAGCTACGCCCCCAACATCAATGGTTTCCGAAGTCCGCTCTGGGGCCGTGGCCAAGAGACACCCGGAGAGGATGCTGCGTTCCTAACGGCGGCATATACATACGAATACATTACTGGCCTACAGGGAGGCGTGGACCCTGACCACCTGAAAATCATTGCTACACCGAAACACTTTGCTGGCTACGATCTAGAAAGTTGGAACAATCATTCGCGCCTAGGAAACGATGTCATAATATCCCAGCAGGATCTGTCTGGCTACTATACCCCTCAGTTCCTGGCCGCCGCTCGCTATGCAAAGGCTCACAGTATCATGTGCTCCTACAATGCCGTAAATGGGGTACCAAGCTGTGCCAACTCGTTCTTTCTCCAGACCTTGCTTCGCGATTCATGGGGCTTCCCAGATCAAGGCTATGTCTCGTCTGATTGCGACGCAATTTACAATGTCTTTAATCCTCACCTGTATGCGAACAACGTGTCCGCGGCTGCGGCAGATTCAATGTTAGCCGGTACGGATATCGACTGCGGAGAGACCTATCCTTTTTATTTGAATGAATCCATTGCCTCTGGAGAGCTCTCCCGCAACGATATAGAGAGATCGGTCACTCGTCTTTACTCAAATCTAGTCCGTGCCGGCTACTTTGATGGTCCGTCCAGCTTGTATCGCAATCTCGGCTGGAGTGACGTCCAATCGACGGATTCATGGAACATTTCCTACGAAGCAGCGGTAGAAGGCATTGTACTACTCAAGAATGATGGGACTCTTCCTTTGTCTAAAGCTGTCCGTAGTATCGCTCTCATTGGTCCGTGGGCCAACGCCACCACACAGCTACAGGGCAACTACTTTGGCAAACCGCCGTACCTCATCAGTCCTTTGGCTGCAGCTAAGTCCGCCGGCTTCCAAGTGAACTTTGCTCTAGGCACTAGCATCTCGAGTAGCTCGACGGGAGGGTTCTCAGATGCCCTTACTGCTGCGAAGAAGTCCGACGCAATTATCTACATTGGCGGGATTGACAACACGGTCGAAGCAGAAGGTATGGACCGCGAGACCTTGACGTGGCCGGGCAATCAGCTTGATCTAGTTCAGCAGCTGAGCCAAGTAGGCAAACCGATGGTGGTACTCCAGATGGGGGGTGGTCAAGTTGACTCCTCGTCGATTAAAGCTAACTCAAAGATTGGGTCCCTCGTCTGGGGCGGTTACCCCGGACAGTCTGGTGGTGCTGCGTTGCTCGACATCCTCACGGGAAAACGTGCTCCTGCGGGCCGTTTAGTCACCACACAGTATCCCGCAGAGTATGCGACCGAATTCTCCGCCCTTGATATGGGACTTCGTCCCAGCGAGTCGAATCCCGGACAAACGTACAGTTGGTATACCGGAACCCCTGTTTACCAGTTTGGCGATGGTATCTTCTACACCACATTCAAGGAGAAAGCTGCTGCTTCTTCCAGCAGCGACAAGAATACATATGATCTCCAAACTCTGTCGTCTCCACCACATCCTGGATATGACTTCATTGAGCAGGTTCCATTCATAAATTTTACCGCTACAATACAGAATACTGGTAGGACTGCGTCACCCTATTCGTGCATGCTCTTCGCCAGCACGAAGAATGCGGGACCTGCACCATACCCAAATAAATGGCTAGTCGGCTTCGATCGTTTGGCCACCATTCTGCCCGGCCATTCTTCTACTTTGACAATCCCAGTCACACTGGGTGCGGTGGCACGTGTTGACGAAAGTGGGAACAAAGTGCTATATCCCGGGCAGTACGAGTTGGCATTAAATAATGATCAGTCAGTTTTGGTGCAGTTAGAATTGACTGGAGAGCCAGTTACTTTAGAGAAGTGGCCTTCACCGTAGCGTTAAGTTGCCTAGGAATAATCTTAATGAAATTCTAATTTCGTTAGAATAACAGCGATAGAATAGTATCTCTTTTCCAGGGCTACTGAGAAGAATCCTAGCGTAGAGGAAGTAGCGACTACACAACTCCATATCTTATAAGATCATCAATATAAATAGATCCCCTGTGCAACAATACTAAACAACATGTCGGATCCTCTTTCACGCTACAAGGCGTATGTTTGTCACGGGCTGAATGCAATGAGCCAAAGCAGCAACTGGTTGTATCACAAGAAGGTCTTATTATTATTATTATTATTATCCTCCGCAATGGCTAAGCCGCGGTACTTCTATACAATAATATCCTATATACAAAGGCTAACGTAACCTCTCGGAAGAATCCTTACTGATATACATACCCCCTTGTAATACAGGCAAATAATCGGGAGGCCTAGGTAAACTCGTCTAGTAGCAACTCTGAACTAAACTTCCTCCTTCTCCCTGGGATTAGACCACTGTCCCTGCCTCTGGTGTCTAGCCCTGTCTCTCACTTAGTTCTGTTCCTAGACAGCCTCTGGGGGCTGGTCGCTTCGCTACTTGATTGGTCGCGGTTATAGGGCCCTATCACCCTAGTCTCAAGCTCTTTGGTCGCGTATCAATAATTTGGTCTTTATTGTTTCTAGAGGCTTACCCCTCTAGAAAGGTAGGGTTTTGCCCAGGTTCTTGGTTAGGCGACTGCTGCTGTAGTATCCGGGAGTAGAAGCTAGGGCCAAGGTTCTTGGTTAGGCAAAAACCGCTACTGTAATAACTGGGAGCAGAATCCGGGTTCAAGCTAGGCCTAGGGGGAGTAGTCCTAGGTAAACCAGCTAGTCATCTTCTAGAAGGCAACAGAAGAGGTGCCTAGAGCTAGATTTGAACCAATATCCCTTATATCATAGATTTAAATAGGGTAGGCAAGACCTATTAGGTTTGATAATAACTTTTAGAACCTAGGTATATAACTACTATACTATCTAGCAGGAATAGAATTATATTATAAAGCTAGTCTATAATACAAGAGAGAGTAGCAAGCTCCCACTATACTTTCCTATATATCCTTAGTCTATTACTAAAGCTTATCTCTGGTATATATTTTGAAGGGATATCAAGGCCCTAGCAACCTCCCTTATACCCTCTGCTCTATTTGCTCCCTAAGCCTATATTAGCCTACTATACCTACTACCCTATAGCTCTACCTATAGACTAATATATATATCTGTTCTCTTAGGCTATATAGATAGTGTTATATAAGTCCCTTATAGGTACCTTATAGCTACTTTACCTAACTGTTGCTACTATTATATACTATACCTTATAGTAGTATACTGTTTTGTATTACCTTACTAGGTCTCCCCTTACAGTAAGGCTAACTATATCTTATAGGAGTTACAAAGTATATAACCCTAGCTAGATATTATATAAACGCTTTTCCCTCCTACTAACTAAAGTATATATATCCTCTCCCCTACTTCCTAGCTACCTGCTTTGCCTATCCTCTAAACACCCTACTTTGCCTATATCTATCAAACCCTATATTTATAAAGTCAAAGTTATAGTGCTATATAGTCACTATATATCCTTAGGCCTGCCTCTATAGTAGAGTTCCTCTATACTATATATCTGTAGGTTTACTGTAAAGCTGAAGCTACAGCACCTATATTGTCCCCCCAGAATTCCCTTAATTGACTAGTATAATCACTATAACCCTCTAGTCCTTATATAGATTTCTTTACTTAACAAGAGCTCCGAGTGTTTGTCGGTTAACGAGAGCTCCGATAGATGTTTTGTAGGTCCTTCAAGTGACCATTATCACACCTATAATCTCGATACTCTTAGGTGAAAATTTTTTATATACCCTAGAGGTATCCTGTTGTATGACTAGGCAGCGGTTCCACGTCACCTCTATATTGCAGTGATCGAAGGCCTATTCCCTAGGTAGGTAGTCGTATATCGGATGGTTTTTATACCTATTTTGATAGTAGTCCTCTGTTCTGGGTGGCAGCTCATCACCAGCGTCGTACGGGCGCAACCCCGTCGTACAACCAGCGACGCCCACACCAGCTCCATCGAATGCGCTGGTCTCCCGTTGGCTCTATAATAATATCGCAATCATAGGTTCGTAGCCAGCACCACGTACAGGTGGGAGTTCGACTTTTGCTAGCCTAAACCTACCCTTAGAAAATACAAAGTATTATTACCTGAAAATACGAGCGTTTTTGAGTGGAAGGCCCTTGCACGTAGGCATGGGATCCCCGCCCTGAACCACCATACGGCTGGACGGAGAGAAGAGGAGCGAATACGAAGAAATATGATGGATTTGCCGCAGATAAAATGTACGAATCCACCAGCTGCTTTACCAATGCTTCTGATTGCCGGTAATGCGGCCACCCTGTTATAAAGGGATACGAATGCCAAGGCGAGTTCGTGGTGTTACCTTGGTCATTCTCCCTGTTGTCGCAGGCCTAAAGGGACTGGATGCCTCCAGTTTTGCTCGCCGTCCACTGACCGGCTTGAGCGGGAAATAGGTTCAGCAACGAATGCCCTCTCTTCTTCCCTGTAAGCATACAACGGTAATAATATTTGCTCGGCTCTGATTCGTAGGTCTACGAGCTCAATATGGGTCGTCTAGGTACGAGCGTCCTAGTTGAGACTAAGTCCTATAAGCCACTAACCGCCACAAACCCTCTAATGATCACACTATATTCAATCCACGAATGGTCATCGTGGATCCAAGACGCAATCACCTCCAGCTTCCTGTGCCTCTCTGTTGGTGGCCGTACATGCCCGTATAGAGTCGTCAGGTAGGACTGCACCCTCTGTATCTTCAAGGCTATGTTTGTTGTGACGAGCGGAATTGTGAAGCATCTGTCTTCTTGAAAGAAGACAGATCGACCCGTTCGGGGCAGCGTGGACAAAGCCAGATAGCAGATTATGACGCCTCAAAACTACAGTGAAGAATCCGCTCACGGCGGGGGAGATTCCAATGTCCTAGCAATTGAAAAGTGAGTGGATTGTTGGAATGTGGGAACCGTCAGCACAACAAAGTGGCGAAAGAGTTTGGGCTGCTCCTATGCTCGGCAAATTCAGTAATCCAGTGAATCCCCCAACGATTTCAGATCTTAGTTGTCGTAAACACGCAAAGAAATCGTCGCTAGCATCATACGTAATAGATGAGGGCCAGTGTCTGCTGAGATGTGACCACGACACTAATAGCTATATTTGTTGCGCCTGAATGACCACCCCGTCACTATAGACGGAAATATCTCAAAACTTACAGCACTGTTGCGGGGGCACATCTAACCGTACTTCTAGACTCGCCGAATAGCTGGGTGTGTAAGACCAAAAGATATTGGCCGTAAGCTGTTGCAACATCTTACGAAACTAAAAATATGCACTCTGGATGTCATCGGCCAAATTCGATACAGTTACAAGCCCATTCTGGTGGGAAAGGCCCAAAATCTCACACATTTACGGGTTGGATTTAGAAATGAACACTGTTGTGACAATATTCCCCACAATAGTTGCGAGGAGGTTGGTGGCTGTGGACTGCCGTTGGTGGCGGTGGCGCTGCTGTTGGCGCTAGATCGCAGATACATCTGCATTTTGTCCAGCAATCTTGGCAGTTTCCTTTTTAGGTGAGGTAGTATCTTAGTGAGCAGAATGGAGACGGGAGTTGCAAACAAAGTTGGACCGGCCATGATATGGGTGCGCTTTCGCCGTCCAAAATCCGAGAGAGAATGCCGAATATAAATTTGCCCATGTGCTCATTTATGTACCAGTAAGGAGCATGTGAGCTTTTCAGACTCCATATTTCCTAAAATGTTGACTAGACACTTGACTTTTTGGTGTGCTTTTCTCTCTGTCTTGGCTCAACAGCCTCCTGGTGGGCCCCCGGATTACTCCAATGATCTGATCGCTCCTTACCCATCTCTCACGGACCCAACTACTGCTAATACCCTTGGCACACGTTTGTTCGGGTGGGAAGGGTGTGGTACCGAGGACAGCGACGCAAGCAATCTCATCAAGGATGCGTACGATGACATGAACAAAATTGCTTGGATAGAGGGAACTTATGAGAATATAAATTGGAAAGGGCAGGCTGCTAAGGACTATTTTGGGCCTTCAACGGGGAAGTACGCCATTCCCAACGACACAAGAACGGAGATCCAGCGTAAGAGTCTCCATCTTTCGTTAAAACCTATGATGGCTCGTATGAGACCATGGGTAATGAGAGATAGCTAAGCAGCACCGTGTGCAGAAATTTTGCATCAAGTTCAGCAGATGTACTCATTTTGGTGGGGACTACGTCCCAGCTTATGGATAAGAGTAGGACTCTTCCTCCGCCACCAAACAGCATCAGTTTAACATGTGACAGGTTCGTTGCAGTGGAGGGGACGGGAAAGGCGATCCTAATAATATATGTGGAGATGCTCCCCAAAATGATCCTAACGGTCCAACATGCCCGGACGGCTCTACTCCCTTGGCGCCACCTAGTACAAACGATGATAATCGTATGGAGGCGTATGCCGACCCGCATGGAAACACGGATAACGACTACAGCCAGATAACCTTTTGCAACGCCTTCTTCAAGAAGCTCAGCCTTTCTCAAGCTATTACATCTGCAAGTCGTGCACAGACCCCGGAAGAGCGCCTGAATCTCCAGAATTATGACTGTCAAGCCCGGGTTTTCTTCCATGAGGCTACTCATCTTGACTGGTTCATGAATGCCCCAAAGACGAACCCCTTCGTCTCGGATCTCAAGGTCCAGTATAAGGTGGACAGATTATCTACCACGGAGTGGGTGTATGGGGTACAAAATTCCAAGATATTAGCGAATTGGCGAGAGAGGAGTAACGGCGGCTATTATCCCCAGCGCAATGGTGTGCTCCAGATACAATACAGCTAAAAGCATAGAATTTCACTGACTATCTGATAGCCGACAGTTTCGCTTGGTTTGCAATGGCAAACTACGTGAAAAGCAAAATCGGCTCGTAAGAGACATTTCCCTGTGACTGTATGAGTGCCAGGAACGCTAAAGGAGTGTCAAGTTATCCATATTACCCGTCGATTAACAAGAAACCAACTCGCAAGCCTACAGACGGTTCCGGAAACCCGCCTCCTCTTCTCGAATATACCATTGACGGCGATGGCTCTCCAGACTTCAATATCACCCAGATAATTGCGTTGTCAACATCACCTAGCGCGCTGAACATTCCGCAATGCCCCGACAAGAATTCTTTCGACCCTGGAGATTCAGTACTGTCATTGACAGTAAATGATTTTGATAGTGACGACGACTACGAACCGGAACAGCTTGCTCAACGACAGGCATGGCTTGCAAATAGCTATACGTACAGCATATCAAATACCAGCCTCAGAATTTTGCCCCTAGGAGGTATACTGTCCCAACACCGCTCTAGAAATGAGCACTAGTCTAAAGATGTGTTAGATTCAATTACCTATGGATTTCAGAGTACCGACGGTAATGGTTACAGACTGAAACTCTACGACGACCTCTCCACGAATGGAAACACGGTGAGTCTCATTGGATCTGTTAGATCTGGAAACATGGCCGACAACTACAACGAGGGGCATAATGGAGCGACTATCGACGAAATTGCCTCATATGCAAGGTCATCGCTCTCAGAGCGCCCAAATGTAGTCCTTATTCACGCGGGGACAAATGATATGAATCTTCCATTGGACCCAGCAGGTGCACCAACCCGCCTTGGAAGTCTAATCGATACAGTTCTAACAACCTGCCCAGACGCTCTGGTTCTCCTGGCACAGATTATACCCTCCGGAAGCGCCGCAACTCAAGCTAACATTATCGCTTTTAACGATGCAATGTCTGGCGTGGTGGTTGATCGCACTGCCAAGGGGTCCAAAATCATGCTCGTGGATATGTTCACCCGCCTGCTTTCCCCAGACAACTACGCAGACGACCTCCACCCAAACAATGGCGGGTACGAATTGATGGGCGATACTTGGCACCACGCTATCGCATATGCCGATGAAGTATTGGGGTGGGTGAGCCCACCTGTGGATGGCTCTGGAGTGCCCGGTCTGATTACTTGTGACCGCCTGCCGACATGGTATCCCCAAGGGGAAATAGCCAACGGAGCGGGCCTAGGACCAGACCTATATACGTCTTATATCTGCTTAGACGCGTAAGTTTACCCGTCACAATTATCTAGACGGTGATTTGCTATAACCGTTAGAGGAGTATGTATTTGGCTAATATTTTATGTTTTCGCTCTGAAGCGTCGATGACCCAGAGGTTTGCAACTGTAATATTGTACTAAATAAGGGTATAATACTACCCCCTAGGGGTATGCTTAAGACAGGAAGCTCGTGCGCTGACATGGGCTATGATCTGATTCACTCTGTACATTTTGCTGGTCAGTCTATCAAAATTCAAAGTCCTATACAATGGATATTCTAACGAGCCAAGACTTAAATGGAGACGGCCGAGCAGAGTATATCTATGTGGAGGAACTGGGAAATGTAACAGCATTCTTGAATCTTGGCCCACCGAGTGGCCAGGAAAGTACCAAAGGTGCTACAGTCGAATGGTTATCGCAAGGGGTCATAGCGACAGGAGTTGGAGCACCAGTATACCAAGTCCAGTTTGCGGTTTGTCTCCTATATTTTCCCCAAAGAATGGCCCTCATTCATAAATAGGACTTAAATGGGGACGGGCGCGCGGAATATTTATGGGTTCATGAGAATGGATCTGTAGAAGCGTGGCTAAATCTTGGAGGCCCCGATGACGGACCCAATGCAGCCAAGGTAGGTTGGCTGTATAACGGTTTAGTCGCGACTGGAATTGGTGCACCTGGGGCATCAGTTTCATTTGCTGTGAGTACTTCACCCAGTCTTCCTTAGTGATTCTAATTCCTTGATAGGACATAAATGGAGACGGGCGGGCTGATTACCTCTCTACGGACGCAAATGGGGCCGTAACCTGCTATCTCAATCTGGGGCCGACTATAGATGATGGACCTCATGCGGCAGTTGTTGGTTGGTTACCTCAGGGCGTAATTGCCACCGGCGTAGGTGGGATACGGAACAACACTGTCTTTGCTGGTAAGTCACTGCGAGTCCTTCTATTCTAAAGGGTTGTTGACGACAGACGAAAGACATAAACGGAGACGGAAGAGCAGATTACCTTGAAGTTGAACGCTCTGGATCAGGCTCTGTCAATGCATGGTTCAATGGAGGCGGTCCTAACAATGGTCCAAACGCCGCACAGGTGGTCTGGTATCCTCAAGGCCAGATTACTACAGGAGATGGAACTAGTGGTGCAAATGTGGTGTTTGCAGGTAAGTTTTGAGGCCTTAACTTTATAAGACGAAAAAATGGTTAACACATTAGATCTTAATGGCGATGGGCGTGCTGAATACATCGAGATAGATCCCTTTACTAGTGCCGTTACAGCATATCTAAATGGATGCCCTGCTTAATTAATACTAAGAAGCTAAGAACTAAATCCTTTAAAATATAAATATTAGATTATAATAATAAAATTGAAAGTTAAAGAAACACCTTCATTTAAGAAATAACTTGATTTAGCAGGCTTGAGTCTTTGCGATAAATTCATGGCCACCTGCATGCCTTTCACGGAGTGTACGGGTGTCGGCCAACCTGGCTTGGCGGCTGCGTCAGCTTGTATCTCATCATAGCTTGGTGCAAGCATGTCTCATTTGAGTGGTCAATATGCGGAGTTGATCTGCTAGAGAAGACTTTTGTAGTTGCAGTGTAGTTGATATTGGTATTGCATTCTTTTAATTTTATTTCGTAATAACTTTTGTATCTTATTGCAAATACAAAATAAGTAAATTTCTTTATCTTGCAGTTAATAGTAAAATAGTAACCCTTTCGTTTCTTGTGATAAAGACTTAAAGTAGTAACCCTCTGTATCTCGTAACAAAGACTTAAAGTAGTAACTTCTAGTTTCTAACCGCCAAACTGCAGATTAAAACCTGTACAAATGACCGGCATGCGTATATTTCACTGAGGATATTGAAATATATAGGAAGATATAGCTCTGAATTTAGTTTTTACTCTTGTTCTCTTTAGTTGCAATCAGATTGAATTGGAATTATTTGATCTAATTGTGTTTAAACCTATAATATATATTGCTATAGCAATCCTGGCGGTACTTGCTACTGCAGTTATAGTTTTGTCAACCCTATCGTTACTAAGCCAAGCTTATACTATAATATATCCTTGGTATCCTAATTATAGATATAATGCTCCTACTGTATGTCTTTGTCTAGATACTAGTATAAGCCCTATAGCACCTTGCTATCCTAATTATAGATATACTGCTAGAAAAGTCAGAGTGTATATAAGTAGATCTCTACTTATTATAATAATCTAATATTGGAACTAATAACCTGACTTTTAGTAGTATAGGGCTTATAAAGCATAATAGTATAAAAGGGATATAGAGATTTAGGATTTTTCTAGGTTTTCTGATACTATTTTTGAAGCTAGACTTTTAAGTCTCTAGGCAAGTATCTTAGACTTTAAGTATAAAAAGAATATCCTGTTAAAGGCTTTATCTATTAGATGGGTTTTATTTAACTATAAATAAATATTAAGACTAGAAGTATAAAAGACTTAAACACTAATAGGCTATAACTAGTATTAATTTATTTTCTAAATATACCTTATATTAATACCTATAGTATAATATAACCTTAACAAAGAAACAAGCAAACCTTTAGTAATCTTAATTATATTATAACGTCTTCCTTAATAAGAGGCTAAGTCAGCTGCAAGAAGCCCTCAAGTATTGTATATAGGCCTTGATCTCGTTATAATCTCCTGTCTTCCTCTCTAATCTGCAGTGTATTATAAAGAGTCATACCCTAGGCCGCTGCTATAGAGGCCTCAGGTGATGCAACAGCTCCGCCTACTGCTAGACAAAGCGCCTATACTCCCTGGTGTCGTGGTCGCCGGCGGCGGCGGGATCCAGAACGGTTGCAACCAGCGCCACATGCCCTTCCCCTTGATTGGCAGCTTGATAGGTGCGGCCGTAGAGGTAGTGACGGCGTGGTCTGATCCGGGATCCAGGAGTCGGCGGTGAGGGTAGCGACAGGGGAGGAGTCGTAGGCGGACTGCGGGTTCTTGTATATGTAATGGGAAGTGTGATTGCAAAGGGTGAAAGCTGCATTGAAATATAATTTAGACAGAGATGGAATAAGCAGTAGGATTTCGGGGAATAGGTTAAAGATATGTTAGCAAACAACATATAGTCGGAAGCTTACTCCGAATCGTAACTCAACATAAAATGTACAGTCATCGAGGAAAAACTGCAGACCAGAATCCGCATAGTTCACAACGACCTAATTTAATGGTGAGCTTCAACAACGAAAAGGGGTCAGAGCAAGAGAGCGACTATTTTATGAGTGTCCTACTTACACATGCCCATATCGGATTATCACAATCTGTGGCTACACGCCAATGGCTACCATCCTGCACCATAAACTCAGCATTGACCCTAGCCTCCTAGTTGATCGCCGGTGTGAGCTGCAGATGTTCAAATGTAGTGCAGTATGACCTGCAACTTCGACAGTGATGGACTCATAACTATCGACCACCTGGTGAAGCGATTGCCGGTCTTCAAGAGGAGCACTAGGAGCGGTATCTGAAGTAGGCTGCTCTATCGACCGAGGCTGACTTTCATTACAGTTCATAGGATTTGAAGGATATATAGAGCCTTCGAAGACCTGACTATGTGAGACTAGACCTTTCTCACTGGCTGTGGAGTAGAGCCCTCTATCACCTCGTCTTTATCCTTGCTCCTGCGGTCCACTCGTAAGTGACATCTCCTCCATAGTCGGCTGCAATGTATCCGAATGGACATCAGCTGATAAAAGGGGCCGATGTTTGACAGCACCTTCACAGAGCACATCTACGACCTGAAATCTCTTGAGTCGCTTGGCACGATGAGAGAATGACAGCAGTTAAAGAACGGGAGTATACAACCCATAGGAGGTATCTACAATGTCGTGATTGCCACATTCGAGAAAGGGATCAAAGGAGGCTAGTTCGTGAGTTATGGGAGTTAAAAGATGATAAATTTAATACATGGATTACTATAGAGCATGATCAGGATCAGGATACCAGTGGTCTAGATACTAGGCCTTAAAAGTGTGAATATTTAAGTAAAGTGCTTGATTCCATAGATCCTTAGGAGTGTCTATATCCTTTAAGAAAGCGGTAATTGACGAAAGGCAGCTGCCCTAATTATAGAGCAGCAGAGTGCTAGAGTAGTAGGAGTAGTATAAGCCAAAATTTTATTTAAAAAATATCCCTTTACAAATAGAATAAAGGTACTTAAATTTATATATAAATACAGTACATATGTAAGTACTATCTTACTAGAATACCTTTCTAGACTGCCCCAAAATCGTTACTCTAGTGCCCTGAGGGGGTTTTGTAATTTTCGACAATTTGAGGGCGGTGGCAATAAAGATCCCCTTAATTTAATTTGTTGTTGCTACCCTTGAAAATGGTCTCCTGTATGTGATGGTGTGATGTGGCAAGCTCCTTGATAAATAAGTTTAACCTAGTTTTGGCAGGCGATTAATTTTCACAGTCGATTGCATAATGATGTCCTCTCCCTACCACCTTCCTCTTTGCAGACCCCTTCACTAAATTATCGTCGGGATATTATCCCATCGACCGGCAGTCACTGCCGTATAGTGATTGGCTTTCGTATTCAAAGTGAGGTATTATATGGGCGATGGCCCCGAATAGGCTATTGCCCCCGCTAGAAGATTCCCTCTTACTGTATTGTAATTACTGGGGCGTTTGTATCCGAATAATAGATTCCATTGGTGAAACCGCAACTAAGCGAAGGCAGTGGCTGCCGGTCGAGGGGATACTACGTAATATTACTGGTAGACTTTGCCTTAGCGGCCGCAATTTACCTGGACTCTAAACTTATCTATCTCCGATACCATTATCCTCCTTCCTAATCTTCCTAATCAGCTTCCGTCCAGACCCGAAGAAGCAACCTCCAGCTCCCTAACTAGGAAGGATATGATAAGACCGGCTGTAAAGTAATTGCCGGGAGGGTAAAGGATTTCGAAATGATTTGAAGGAAAAGGAAAACTAATTGCAGTTCTATCGACGAGTTTAATTAGAGTAGTCATATTCATTCAATCTGACACCTAGAAGGCACTCGGGATATATAAGGAAGCTATTTCTATTATAAAGTTGCTGATTTCAAATCTGTCAATTCAAAGTATCGCTTAATCATTGCCTTCTTATCATGTAATCCTACAAGTCTAGAGGGGGGTGTAAATTACGTGGCCATGCCATTTAGGTCTGGCTCATACCGTATAACCTGGCATATAAGACCCCCCTTCGCTATAAGAACTCCCGGCATATCAGACACCCTCTAGCGGAGGGTCGCTGTCCTGCCCTAACAAAATTTGTATGGCGCACCAACTATCTACATAGTAAATCCCCTTTGCTATCCCTTCATCTGGCAGCCACTGCCTATAAACGTGGGACAGATAAAACATACCTAATTTGGGAATTTTATGGTCAAACAGACATATTTAGAGTAACACTTTACTAAATTTAGTATGTTTCATCTGTCCCACTTTTATAGGCAGTGCTCGGCAGTGACTGCCTCGAGACGGTCTTCTCTATCGCACGGGCTACATAGGGGCCTTATATGCCAGTTTATACGGGAGTGATCTTCCTTTAGAAGATATAGATAGATAGATGTCACTCAGATTCGATAGCTTCTTTTGCTTGAAAATTTAGGCATTTTAGATGGCAATGCCGGGCACACGCTGACGTTTTAGATCTGTTGGCAGTGTTCCAAGCGCCCATGAATATCGATCTCTTCTTCACTGACTGAACTCTGTTATTTGCCAATCAGCGCCCATCCTCCACTCATCTGTGCAATTAAAATGTTCAACATTCTTATACTTGGTGTAACCGGCGTATCGGCAGCCACTCTCAGAGCCTACAATGTTGATCCTGGCTTAGTATCGGTGTCTGGACTCTCCAGTGGTGGATCTATGTCTGTGCAGCTTGGTGTTGCATACTCTGAAACTTTCAAGATTGGTTTTGGTGCCTTCGCTGGCAGTCCATATGATTGCGCTCGCAATCAGTCTGTAAGTTACTGTGATCTTGAATGGGCACACATTGTTACTGCTATATAATGTAATGTACTGTACTAATACAATATAGTACGCGGACTGCATGAGTAACGAAAGTCCATTAATTACCACTCCAACTGCCAACATGAAATCTTGGAGTGGAAATGAAATTAGCGCTGTTGATAACATTGAGAGCCGCAAGATCTATATACAAGTTGGATCAGCAGATACCACAGTCGGGCCAAATGTGGTAGATCAATTAAACACGCAGTTATCTAGTTTCGACAACTCAGCCAATATCACATATGTCACCACAAGTGGTGCAGCTCATACTTTCCCTACCGATTTTGATGCATCCGGTAATAATGCATGTACCGACTCTACATCTCCATATATAAGCAACTGCAATTATGATGGTGCCGGTACAGTTTTGCAATGGCTGCATGGCACTTTAAATCCTCGAAATACAGGTACATTATCAGGAACTATAGTGTCTTTTGACCAGACTGGCCAATATGGTGCCCCTGGAATGGATACAACTGGTTATCTATATGTACCTGCTGCCTGCCAGGGGTCCTCTGCAATATGCAAGCTGCATGTTGCCTTGCACGGGTGCGTCCAAGGTTATAGCCAGGTTGGGTCTACATTCATTAAAAACACTGGCTACACCATGTGGGCAGGTAAGGATAGAGTTCTTTAGTATTATTGGTACTTTCTATTCATTTCATTGGCGGACTGCTGAACTGTTTGTGATTATTACAGACACAAACGACTTTATCATCCTCTTCCCACAAGCAATTCAAGATAACAAGTACTACACCATCTTTGGTGGCAAGAAATTATCAAATCCCAACGGTTGCTGGGACTGGCTTGGTTGGTATGGTACAAATGCTGACCAGATTGGAGGTGAGTTTGATCGGTATAGTTTATTGTCTTTGTTGTAGTTATTTGTGTTAATTTAATGTGCTCGTTAATACAGGTGTGCAAATGGTCGCTATAGTCAATCAAGTCAAACAGATTACCAATGGCTACCAGGGTAATAGTAGCATCTCTACTGCGAGCAGCAGTAAGACCACAACCCCCTCGTCACCAACAGGGGCGACGAGCGCATCATCATCGGCGGGCAGCGCTGAAAAGCTCATCAATAAGAAGCAGGCAATCTTAGCTCTCTGCGGATTGGACCTCCTCCTAATTCTGATATTTGCATAAGTCTGAAGGACTTATTATATCTATATTACTCATGACAAAGATTTCTAGAAAGAGATAGACTGCAATTATTATGAGGCATATTATGTAGAAGGTTTCTGGATATAAGCTCAGAAGAGATTGAGTAGTTGCGACTAAGCTTACTAATTATATTTGGAAGGTGATTCTTCAAACTTGGCTTTCTTGGGAAGTCACATAGTGCTACTTTGAGGCCGGCAGCCATAGTCAATTCGTGTGCCTTTTGTACGATCTTCTCAGGAACCACCCACATCTCGGCAACCCTTATGGTCTGATATGCCCTTAAGCCTAGCAAAAAAGTCGTCTAGAGCTTAGCCCGTGCCCGATCTCTCATGCCGTCCGGACTCTGCTGTGGAATCCCGGCCCAGCTGGATGACGACAGCCGGCTTCCCGGCTATCTTTTGAGGTGACTGCATTCATGACAATATTTGAGGCATATCCAATAACACGACCTATTAAAGAAAAGCCTTTTAACCATGGGTTCTTGTGTTATCTACCTATCGTAGTAGCCTGGCTGTGGATCTTGCTTAAGCACATGCTGACCTCGTCGCGCATCCCGTTCTAAAGAGTAAAAATAGCAATCATTTGAGCTCGTCTCCGTCTTACCTTTACTGTGTGGTGAATGGCTCAGTAGAATTAAGTGAATCAATTCTTCCAAGTAGAAACTCCAGATATCTGTAAGAGGCTGCAGGGGCAACCTGGGGAATCGTGTGTCCAGCCAAATCGACAGTCAGAAACGTGAGACCGCGTTCTGTATGTGTCGTTCCAAAAACACCCGAGCCAGCCTGATTAAAGGCATTCAAACCGGAAATGGGAGGAACATAGAACTCATCTGATGGCTGTGAAGTGAATCCCTTTGCACCATTCCATTCCATATTTTGCAAAGAGAGAAGGGTGCCATTAGCCAGGAGTATCATGTCCAGAGCCCCGTGAGCAAAAACAGTACGATTGCTGCGCTCTATAACTCGCGAATATACTCCATGGTCTGGTGGGGGGCTTTTATCGATTCTGTGGACGAAAACATTTCGGCTTGTGCATTCTTCCCAAACCACATCAGCTGGTGCATTAATGGCTTGCTTAACAGCAGGAATGTTGAAGAACGTATTTGCTGTACCCGTAGAGTTGTAAACGGGATAGCCGGGATATGGGGGAGGTGGTATCACATCCCACAGCAGGGGACAGCTAGCGGTGATGAGAAGGAGGTCAAAACACGGATTTTTCAAGGTAATTGCGGCCTGAATTTCGGTTGATAAAGAGCTGCATTTTTGAAGAGTGATATTCGCAGGGTTACTTGGCGGGGGAAAGACAAGGTATTCGTCCATATATGCCGTGTAGCCACAGGTATCCGCAGCTTCGTTAATGTATTGCATGAAAGTGTCATTCAGGCGGAACAGTTGGTTCCAGTAATTAACGTAGGCAACTTCGGGAATAAAGTATTGAGTAGTCTGATCCGATATAAGCGCGTCATTCATCATGGTTCCCTGTATGTTAAAGTTTGTCGTATCGTTGGTATTGAACATCGCATCTGCTATGTAAGGTACGTAACGACCAGCGTAGGACTCTCCGGCAATGTAGACCTTCCAACCCTGTAGGCTAAATGTCCGAACAAAGTTCCTCCAAAAGCCCAGAAATTGAGCAGAGAGCATTATCTCATCAGTAATTGTAGGTTTACCAACTGAAAAGCCAGTGCCAACCTAAGAACCAAAATGTCAGAATCGTATGTTTCAGTAAGAGGGAACACTTATTGAGAAGGTATAACTGCTTAAACAAGCTCGACATATGACAAGAAAATGCGGACTGTTTTTAGCTCTGGAGCAGACAGACGACTTAAAGAACGGATTATCCTTACGGGCTGATCAATCCACACGACATTTGTCAAATTTGTCCATGCCCATGAATTTTGAAGAGGCTGATACGTTCCAGGCTTCCAGGTAAATGGTCCATTTTCATCAAGAAATCCCAAAAGTGAGGAGCAACCTTCAATTTCGCATTAGATTGCTTGCCTTTCTGAAACTTTCATACAAATTTGTCTTACCAGGTCCGCCATTAAGCCAAATCAAGATTTCGTTTCCTGCGGCAGGATTTGTTGTTGGAAAGTACCAGAAATATAGCTGATTAGAATCATTTGCCTTTGATGTTATGGGAAGGAGACCGGCATAAGATTCCCCAATATCAAAGTCTACATTGGGAATGTTGGTGCCATTGACCCAGAATTCTACAAGATTCTCAATTTTTGTGATCTAATGGACCTGAAATTGGACTTACATACTGCTTGTTGAATTGGTCAGAAAAGTTCCCCTTTTTTGCAACTTGGGATAAGGTGGCTGGAGGTGAGTCCACCCATCCTGATGCGCAGCAGCCAAGCCAAGAAGGAGAATCAAAAGAAAGGTATAGAGAGTCTTCATCTTCGTATAAATTAATACATAAAAAAGATTCAATTAGTGACACTACTACAGGAGGGTCTTGGCATCTTTTTAGCTTTGTTCTAGACAATTTATATCAAGCTTTAGTATAGGGTATAACTTTCTAAGCACATCACCTTCCCCTTTAGACACCTTATAGTTAACGACTAGCGGGAAGAGATAGCTTCTCTATAAGGAAGGAGTAATTTAATTTCGGCTCATTGAATATCTCTACCTGGCCTTTTGAGTTTTGCTACAAACTTTACGAAGTGGGAAGTGTTTGATTTATCATTTATTATTATATGTAGTCGAGTCTCCCACCTGCTTGGTAACTCTAAACCATGACGCAATTTTGCCGTGATATTTAGGTCCAGGTGTACAAGCTACTTTTTCCTAATTTTCTTTATCTTTTACACCTAGTTAAGTTTAGCTTAGGCTAGATTTATCCTTATCTTTACCAGTAATTTGTTATATATAGTGGGAGTTAATCTTCTACATTAGCGAATTGCGAATTTGAGTACTTTGGACTCCTCTGTGCATCATAGCAGGTCTAAATGGCGACTAGTCTGTATACAAGTTAATCTACTCACTCTTATGGTAAGGGGCCGTGTGCTTTGTCCAGGGGCAGACATTGCTGCCACCCAGAGTATGTTCCTCAGATTTCGAGCACCTGGGAAGATCCACCACGGCAACTAGGAGCTCTAGGAAGATACGCCCAGCGAAGTGCTCCGCCGAGCATTGGCGTCAAGAGTTCAAACCAACTCTAACGTTACGGCTGGGTTATGGAGAACGATGTTGGCGTAGTCTACGGTAGCAGCGGGGCATTCCACACGGCGGGGATAAGTCTCGTTTCGGAGAATGCTACCGAATCGGGCAAGAGATGTGGCTTCCCGGACTAGGAAAGCCATAAATTTGACTTCAGATATCTATCTATTCATAACTAATCTACACCGAGTCGCAGAGGGACGAGCCGACGGGGCCACGTCATTCTTCGTCCGCTGATCAGTGTACTTTGAGTGTGAGCTAGGTACGGTCTTAATTTTATAGGCATTTTAGGGCATTTTACTGCCACCGCCCTCAAATTGGCGAAATTTACAAAAACCGCCTTCAGGGCACTAGAGTAACGTTTTTGGGGCAGTCTAGTAAGGTATTCTAGTAACATTAGTGCCTACATCTGTACGGCATTTATTTATCAATTGAAGTACCTTTATTCTATTTGTACCCCCTGTATTTCACACTCTCTCATTTCGGGGGTTCTCTTCCAATTAAACACTAGATAAATCCGTCTGCAAGATAATAGAGGTGTGCGTGAAAAGCTAGCAATGGTCACAGCGATCGAACGTATAAGAAGCGACGGTAGGTATCTGAAACCACGATCATCTAGCCTGCGATGCCCCATCGAAGCAACTGGACTACGTTTCCTACCCCTAGATGGCATTATGCATGCTCTGAATCTAGATACACTGATTATAAGATTTGTCTAGAGTGGCTTAAGCGTATATTTGACCCCCAAACCAAAGAACGAGCGAACTAAAAACCACGGGTATTAATCTGTGATAGTTTTAGGATGCATAAGCCGCTCGAAGTCTTGGAGTATTTTTTCAAAAACGATATCATCTAGCGTCGTCTCCACTCCCATACTTCACATAAACTCCAGCGCTATAACGTTACAGTATCCGCTCCGCTAAAGGCGGCATATCGCGACCACGTTGAGATTTTAGAGCGAGGAGGTGCGAATACCGTCGGCAAGCAACATTTCCTCTCTATATAGCCCTGCAAAGGAGAAAGCGTTCACGCCTAAGAACATCAAGGCCGGCTTCGCTGCAACTGGTTTGTTTCCTTTGAATCCCGACAGAGTACTCAGAGGTATACCGAAGCCCCTACCCGAACTAACCGTTCTGAAAGCCGATGTGGCGAACGATCGAACTTCGTCCTCGAAGTGAAGTTCCGCAAACTCATGTAACGCCAGTACCAGACGCGACCCTAGACTCGTTGGAAAACCTAATCCTCGAACGAGATGCTCATACCCACGATGATCCAAGCAAAGAGAACCTGCATAGACACGTACAGAAGATTGCAAGTGCCGCGCAAGTGTCCCTAGCAAAGAGCGGCATCCAGAAGGACCAGATTTGATTATTGATCAGAATCAATAACGCAAGCCAAAGTTTATAACAAGAATGGAACAGATTAAAGGCACTTATGGAGGGCTAGGTAGACAATTACAATTCAGCACCTTTTTTGGAACTTATGTAGGACAATTGATAGTTGAATATACCTTTGAGTTCTTCCTTACAGATTATGCATGCCGAATTCCCTCTACTTCTTGACCCCATCACGGTACCCAGTTTCTCTACACACTAAGCTATAATAATAGTTACTTTAAATAAAACCATTCCCGTATTTAAATAACATCAACCCCATCTTCCAATTGTCTGATTCTTCTATCCTGCCAAATTAAATAAAACTGCCCACCGGAGTGTATTTTAGCGGCACCCAATGTGATCAAGCATCTTGAAAACGCAGCTATAGGCACCCATCAGCCCTTCACTAGTACAGATGATGCACTGGGTTTTGCGGGGCAAGAGGCTGCGCCTTAGTGAGGGAGGTGACCAGGAGCAGGCGGGTTGATACATTCCGCAGGAGAAGCCACTCTGGGGTCTAAGCCTCGTCTAGTCCAGCTTAATGGTAGACCGCCATGTTAATCCCCTCACGAATGGTGCATGGACCGTGGACTACAAGATGCCAGTACTAAAACAATTGAAATTACGGCTGAAGTCCTGCTCTAATATCTCTCTCAAGTGTAATGTATATATTGCCGTTCCAAGAACATTTTTCTCTCTACTAGCCTGGCCATGTATTTCCGACAGATTGCCGCCCGTCTATTTGATACCATAAACGGGAGCTAGTTTAATAAAGCATGTTTAAGAAACTTTTATATAAACAGATCGTTACGTTCCTACCTGAGGAATGTCTTTTAGTAGATTAAATAGCAGTTGCTTTAAAATAGGGTATCATTCACTTGTAAGTACCTCTTAATCCTCGGTATTTGTTTGGAGACTACCGTTATATAGTATTAATACTATTATCCCCCATTTAAATCTATTCTTACTGGCGCTAGAAGACATTTACACCAAGAGGACAGGCTGGTATATCCTAGTGGCTTTTCAATCTGAATCTTCCAAGCATTTTATTTATGAGATCTTGATGCCCATCGCTAGTTCAACAGAACGAAGCTCTTAGAGAATTACGGAAAATTTCGCTCAAATTTCAAGAGTCACCACGCGTTACTTTACGTTTACTTAGCATGTTAACATCTAAGACTCTATTTAAATTTATCAAGTTACTAGTGTATGTACGGAACAATCTATTTATGAGTTATACAGATGAAGGAAACGCCAAAGTCCAAAAGATTTTGGAAGCGACCGACGCTCTAGAAAAGCAAGGGGTATAAGAGGAACGCCGAGAGGACGAAAGGAATATATAGATTCTGGGTAAAGGGCCGCGAGGAAGAGGCGGCAGATTTAGTCGTTGCGGCTGGGCTTGCTGGCGTGATCGTGCCTGTTGATTGAATTCCCGTTGTAGTCGCCGTTGAGCTACCTACAGCGGCAAGGACAGATGAAAATGCAAGCCCTGCAGACCCAGAAAAGAAATCCGTCGTAATCTGGGAAAATGGCGACAGAGTGACGTGGGCCACCGCAGTTCCCGTGACCGAATACGTCAACGACGTCTCACTGACGGTTGTGGCGCTTGGAATCGCAGCACTTAGACTTTCAAATGGCACGACGTTAGATTGAGTGCTGTTGAAATTTGTTTGTGCTAGACCGATGCGCTCGTTTGCAAGGTCGAACACAACGTATGCGGATCTCAGAACTGAGTCACCCATCAAAAGCGGAATGCCTGGGCTCAAGACAGAGAGGGGTGTGACGTTTAAAAGACAGAGCAAGTCGTCGGCAGCAGCTTTAGGGAACAGGACCGTTGCCGAAACCGTAGTGCCGTTGATAATGGCCGGGAAAATCATCTCTGAAATAGGCACCTTGATTACAGGGCCGTCTGGCCCCGCAAAACCAAAAGAAAGATATCCTTGAACGTATCGCGCGGCGCAGGGGAGGACAGCCGCGTCGAATCCGGCATTATATGTTGCGCCGCTAATGTCAAAAAGCTTTTGTGCCAGGTCGTCGGGGAGAACGGTAGTCGCTGTTCCAGTGTCCAGAACTGCGGCCGTGGCTGGAAATTCTGATGCTGTTAAGGCAGTGGTTCCGGACGAGGTAGTGATTGAGAGTGAGGTAAAAGCGACAGTCATGGCGTCGATATTCCCGCTTGCTGCTGAAGGATACATGGCAATATTTGCAAGGGTGCCAGTAAATTTTCCGGTGTCGATACCACCGAATAAAATTTGACCTTTGCCTGCATCTACGAAATTGTCAGTAGGAATCCCGTTTTAATCTAGAACATCTTGAAACTCACCGACATCGTCCAGCCAAACGCTATAGGCTTGAGTAGATATGATGGTTTGGCTGACCAGTGTGTCGACTAGGTTTGGGTATGGAGTACCTTGGCCATTATCTTCAGATGCAACAAAACCAACGCCCAATATGCCTGTGTTTTCTGTCGTGTTTATAGCTATGCCCATCTAGATGATTTTGAGTCAGCATTGCTCTTCATTCAAGGGGGAAAGATCTCGGAAGAGGCACGTCTTCGAAGACTCATGAAATACATTTCAACGAAAGAAAATGCTTAGTTTAGATACTTCATGGTCCTGGAATCCGTATGCCAGGCTGAAAACGTTGTTGAAGTGAACATACCTGGAACATTTCCACAGATACACCGCCAATGCTAAATGTGTCCTGGAAATAGTCGCCCAGGGTGTACGAGTCATCGGCAAATATCTCACCAAAGTCGCCAGGTAAGGTGTCATTAAAAGTTGAGGATTTGTTTGAATCGACTGGGAAAGGCGTTAGCACTGATGAGAGGAACTGCAACAGCAAACTCTGCATGTGAGAGGGATAGTTACATGTGCCACCAGGGGTCCCAGAAGGCCAGGTACCGGCTGGAGGGTGTACCGCAGCGTTGGAAGCAATTGCCCACACATCAGAACTTCCCGTATCTAATTGCAACAAGAGAGGCTGAGGTGGTGTTCCTATTGAGACATTCACAAAGTATTTTGCGAGAGTTGGTGACTCCACTAGATCGGCCTGGAAGGTATTAATACCGATAGCTTGGCGCCTTTGTAGGGCTGGAGCAATGCTGGCATCTCGTTTAAGGTCCAATTGTAATGTACCGCCTGCTAATGCCAGAGGGAGCAGTTGTAGTCCAGCTAGAACAGAAACCAAGATGGACCTCATCGCTCTTCCAAATTGAATAGAGCTGGTAGGGCGGAGGGGTTTAGAGGAGGAGCAGAGGATTGACAAATAGAGTAACGTATGGGGCGGAGAGCTCCGATATTTTATATTTAAGAAATATAAAAAATTCCAGCACCTTGACGTAAAAGAGCGGTAGGCAGTGTAGGCCTTGCCTAGCTATTGGCAAGGGGGTTCAAAGCGAGTCCTCGTACGAAGTACGGCGTCAAAAGTATTCAACCACGCTAGGCTGGGGTCAGACTCACTAGGGCCTGGCAGAGCAACGGGCTATAGCGCATTGACAGAGATAATTAGTGATAGCCATAGGCCATGTGCGCTGTAAAATTAGGGTGTATAAGCCTATATATCACTATTTTTACAGTGGGTTTGGTTGCTGGGTGACCAGCAACCGAGACTAGTGCTTACTTACATACGAGGTATGGTGTCTATTCCTGTCTAGCGTGGTTGAATACTTTTGACGCCGTACTTCGTACCTGGTTTTCTATTTCCACATTTCAGGTACAGCCGCGGCAAGGCTTATTCGGTATTGGCCACAACCCCTGTCACTTCGCCGTACAGGACGGGGCCAAGAAATTTTACTCGTGCTATATTAAGGTTAAGATGAGGGCTTAGCCTTGTAAGGGTTACACCAGTGTCCCATTTTTGCTAGCTAAGGGGGATTTCTATACACTCGACCCGTGCGCACTGCCCATGCTAGCTGGGATCCCCAGACAGCGATTCGCTCCAGTATTCAGAAGGGTTATTTCGTATGTACTGTAGGCTCTAACGTAGTTCATCAGTAAGCGATACACACCAGTAAGCGATACAACTAAATCTACTGCAAAAATCACGATTTTGAAACTGCAATAACTTAACCATTTCTTAATACTTTAATATCAGATATATAAAATCTTCTTCTTTCACTGACTAAGTATAAGTGTAGCCCTATATAATTAAAAGTACCTAGATCTAGGTCCGCTATACTAGAGTATATAGTATAATAAGCGCCTTGCTACTTCTTGAGGAATAGATATACTAGACCCCTCTTATTTAAATACTATATATATCCACCAGTTAATCACACTTAGGTTATGCAGCCATCTAGAACCCGGGATTCCTTGCTCCTACAACTATAAGTAGCCCTCCCCCGTCCGATCTGCCTACCTCTTACAACTACATGTTACGAACACGTGCTCACCTATGGCCTGAGGCTCGGCAGAACTCTGCACAGAGAACCGTAGGGGAACGTTACGTGTAAGGAAGGACTGCCAGGGACTATCGGTCCACGACGATCCATATCGGTCCAATCAGGAACGAGGCTTCTATATAAACAGCGTATATTTCTTGGTAGAAAGAAGCTTTATGCTTAACTCAAATAAAGTATCTTTATACTACTTTAGTAACTTACTGAGTCTATATATTACTTCTTGACTTAACGGTATCCCTGCCTTACCTAACCTACTTAACGACTTACCTAACACCAGGTATAAGCCATCGTTATACTTTAAGCACCTAACCTAAGGTACCAACACACTATCGTTATCAAGAAGTCAATATGTCTTCCGTTAAAGGAGAAAGTTCCACCAGCAAGTACCAAGCGATTGAACTGTTTATAGGATCACTAAACAAGGGCATTAAGATAGAAACACCTTAGGCCTACTCTAGAGAGAAGTCCAAGTTTAAGGGCTTCCTTGTTTAACTGAACTTGTATCTAACCTTCTATACCTAATATTTCGCCTCTTTAACCAAAAGGGTATTGTATACTATTACTCTCCTTAAAGGAGAAGCATTGAACTAGATTGAAGGATTTATACAGGACTACCTTACTAATACTGGCCTATAAGGGCAGGTAATAGCTGAAATAAGGGCAGAGATATACTATATCTTTATAACCTTCAAGGGATTCTTAGAGAGACTTAACTACACCTTCAGAGATTTCGATAAAATCAAACAAGCAGTCAGAAAGATCTAGTCCCTGAAACAAAAGGGATCTATAGCTATATATATAGTAGAGTTCAATAGATATTCTATTAAAACAGGATAGAATAATATAGCACTCAAAGACAAATATTATAAGGGACTGAAAGAGGTTATAAAGGATAAACTGTCTAGAGCAGATTTCCCTAATTCGTTCAGAGAGCTAACCAAGGATACTATATATATCAATAATTGATTCTATAAAAGGGTCTAGGAGAAAAAAGGGTTCTATAACCCAACCTCCAAGAAGCAGTATAATTATAGAAACCACTATAGCCCTTAACTAATAGAACTCGACACTATATATAGGAAAGAGCTATTACCCCAGGAACGATAAAACTATATAGAGAGGAAATTGTATTTCCAATATAGGAAACCTGGACATATAGTATATAACTACAGGTCTAGAGGAAATAGACAAAAAGGACTATACAGAGGCAAGGTTAATGCTATAAACTATAGTAGCTATAATAGACCAATAGAGTATAATGCCTCCTTTATAGGAACGACATTTGGCCCTTATAAGAAGTTAAGCTTTATAGGAACTTTTGGTACTTAGGCCTATATACTAGCATCCTAATCATCTTCCTTATCCTTAAGACAAGAAGACTAGGCTATTCAGATAGAGGAGTTAGCAGAAGCAGACCTGGACAACAAAGACGACTATAAGTATGTTTTATAAAGCCTAGCAGTAGTCAATTTTATAGAAATAAGAGGCAATAACGTAAACAGCGATTCTTTAGACACTAAAGACTTAGAGGGCTTGTAAGGGCAGGCAACCCTAGATCTAGAGCTAGAGGAAGAGTAAATGGAATCTGAAGGGATATCCTTCCAGGAAACGCTGAATATAACAAGACAGGAAGAAAGGGATACCTATATACTAGCAGGATTAGTATCTGTATAGAAGTACCTTAAAGAGTCTAAGGATAATTTCTATAATATAATAAACCGGATCAAGAAACAATATAGAGATTATAAAGGAAACCTGGTATTATTAATCAACAAGGCAGAAGACATTATAGAATCTATAAGGTACTACTATACTAATATAATATACCTGGAACTTATAATTAAGAAACAAGTAGAAGAGATAGATAAAGCAATAAAGCTAGGTATCAAAAGGAGCCAGCAATACCAAGACAAATTAGCTATAAATATCAACCTCTTACCCTATTTAAGACAAGAATTCAACAGATTAATCAAGAAGAAGAAACTTATAGAACAGCAGCTAGAGGAATATAGAAAAGCCAAGAATATAGCAAGGACTAATCACCTTTAATATAGAGAACTCACTTAAAGCTTCTGCTATACTGACAAGTATATAATATATAAACCTAGTAAGGAGAAGGCAGGATATTAGCCTAAAAAGAATAGACTAGTCTACTAGACAAAAATACCCTAAACCTCAGTAACTTATATCAATAAAGCTAGAATAAAGTCAAAAAACTAGTTGGTATCAATACAAGAAGGCCTATATTAAGACACTAGCAAGGCTATAGAAGACTATATAAAGAACTAAACACAGCAGGAAAAGGATACCAGATTTTCCTGAATATCCTTATAAAAGGATAAACGCTCAGAGTATTAATAGACTCAGGAGCAACAGGCAACTTTATTAATATACAAACAGTTATACAAGGAAGGTATCAGACTTTAGAAAAGAGAGTACTATACCAACTACTCCTTATTAACGGGGGAGAAATCGGATCTAATAAGGGGATAGTAACCTATAAGACCAAGAAATTATTAATGACTATATTAAGGGGATATACTAAAGATATTCAATTTGATATCATTACTATAGGTACTTACAAGGTAATACTTGGTATACCTTGGTTATGATTCTATAACCCCTAAATCAACTAGGTAAGGGAATATATTACTATAAACTAATACTAATATAGAAGTAACAATATAGTACCCAAGAGAAGGATAGGACTTCTACCCTACAAGCAGTTATATACAACTACTAAGGAGGAAGAGGACCTAGCCCAGGCCTCTATACTAAAGCAAATTCCAGTAGTATATAAGGAATACAAGCTACTATTCCAAGAAGCACCTATAAACAAGGCACTTCCAAAGCACTAGCTATAGGATCACAAGATACCTATTAAGCCCAGAAAGACACCTCCTTTTAGACTATTATACTAGATATCAGAAAAGGAGTTAGGGGTTCTTAAGAAATTTATCAATAAGAACCTAGCAAAAGGATTTATATAACTATCCATATTATCAGCAGCAAGCCTAGTCCTGTTTATACCAAAAAAGAACAGTGACCTATAGCTATATATAGACTATAGATAGCTAAACAACATTACTATTAAGGACAGGTATATACCACCACTAATCAATAAATTATATAATAGACTCCAAGGAGCTAAATACTTCACGAGTCTTGATATATAGGGAGTATATTATATAATAAGAATAAAGGAGAGCAAGGAATAGAAAACAGTATTCTATACCCGCTATAGCCTCTATAAGACCCTAGTTATATAGGAAGGACTAACTAACACCCCTATAACTTATCAACAAATAATTAATAACTAGCTATATAAATATCTCAACGTCTTTATAGTTGCTTACTTGGATAATATCCTTATATTCTCTAAAATACTAACCAAGTATATCGAATATATTAAGAAAGTACTAGACAAGATTAAACAGGCAAGACTACTAATCAAACCAAAAAAATACAAGTTTTATAAAAAGGAACTCAAGTTCCTAGAATATATTATTAGGGAAAATAGAATCCAGATAGATAAGGAAAAAGTGAAGGCTGTCCTCAAGTAGCCAGTCCTATAAACCATCAAGGAAGTACAATCCTTCTTGGGATTTACTAACTTCTATTAATAGTTTATCCAGGATTACTTAAGGGTAATAGCACCCTTAATAGGACTAATAAAAAAGGACCAGAAATTTATATAGGATAAGACAGCCTAGGAGGCCCTTAATATACTCAAGTACAAATTCATACAAGCACTGATACTCACTACCTTTAACCTAAAACAGAAAATTATCCTAGAGACAGATATATCCAACTTCGCTATTAGAGCTTGCCTAAGATAAATCAATAAGCAAAGGAAGTTAAGACTAGTCGTATACTACTTATATAAACTATCACCAGCCAAGTTAAACTACAATATATACAATAAGGAACTATTAGCGATAGTTATTATATATAAACAGTAGAGAGTTTACCTTAAAGGATCTATATATCAGGTATAGATCTAGACAGATTACAAGAACCTTACTTCCTTCACTATAACTAAGATCCTAAACCAAAGACAAGTTCAATAGTCTAAAGCATTATTAGCCTACAACTTTATTATAGTATATAGGAAAGGATCAGAAAACACCAGGGCTGATACCCTAAGCCGATAACAAGACTATACTAGGAAACCTATAGAGAGGCCCTAAGCAATATTAAAAGCCAACAATAAAGGTATAGAATACAACCATAAACTATTAGCTACTATTTCAGTTATAGAAGACATATAATTAGAGAAGACAATTAAGGGTATATATACAAAAGACAAGAATATACAAAGAGTTATTAAGGAACTAACTACAGACTTCCTAGTTAATCACTAGAGTATATTACAATTTAAGGGGCTTGTCTATATCCTAACCAGGATAAGACAAGACTTTATATAGAGGCAATACACACTCCCTATATATAGACACCAAGGAGTTACAAGAACCCTAGAAAGATTAATAAGGGACTATTACTTCCCAGGTATAAGGAAGGAGGTTAAGAAGATAGTAGGGGAGTATATCTTATACAACAAAAGCAAGACAAACCAACATACACCCTATAGATTGCTACAACTGCCACCAACACCAGACAGGGCCTAGAAATCTATTGCCTTCGACTTTATTGTTAAACTCCTGCTATTAAAGGAACCAATGACTAAGGTTGCCTATAACTCGATATAGGTAGTAACGGACAGATTAACCAAATATAGGTATTTCATACTATATAAAGAAAGCAGCGATACCCCAGAATTAGTATATATATTCCTGAGAATTATTCTCAGCTAATATAGACTACTGGAAGAAATAATCTCAGACAAAGACAAGTTGTTTATCTCAAAGTTCTAGTAATCTCTTATAGCAAGACTAGGGGCAAATCATAAACTATTAATAGCATTCCACCCCTAAACAGATAGTTAAACAGAACAGCTGAACCAAACCTTGGAGCAGTATCTGAGAAATTACATCAATCACAAACAAAACAACTAGGTAGAATAGCTGCTACTGGTGCAGTTTGCTTATAACAGCGTAAAGAGCAAAGCAACAGGGACTTCACCCTTCTTTATTAACTTCAGCTATAAACTAGAGGCCTACAGACAGCCAAGAAAAGATAAAGAAAAAGCAGAACTGTCTAGAGTGTTTGCAGATAAGCTACAACAACTAAGGGAACAGCTTGCAAAAGACATTACATTTAGCCAGCAACAAACTATAGTAAATACTAACAGAAAGCATAGTATAGGACCTCCGCTAAGAGAGGGGGATAAAGTATACCTACTATAAAGGAACATCAAAACCAAACGACTAAGCAGCAAGTTAGACTTTAAGAAACTAGGACCATTCAAAATTCTAGAAAAGGTTAGACCTGTTAATTACAAACTATAGCTACCCGGGAACTCTAGGCTATACCCTATATTCTATATATCTCTACTAGAACTAGTAAAGGGAGATATACCAGTAGTAACGCAAGCCGAACTCCAACCAGAAAACAACCCAGGAGAATATAAGGTCGAAAGGATCCTAGATACCAGGATAACTACAAAAGGTCAGCAAGAATACTTGATCAAATAGAAAGGATACAGTCAAACGGACAATTTATAGGAACCAGAGGAAAATCTCAACTACCCGGGGCTTTTAAAGAAGTTTCTCCACCAACATCAATCGAGTCCTAGAAGGAAGGTAAGATAGACAGATCGGGATTAAAAGCCGTACCAGCAAAATCCAACAGGTCACTCAAAAGGCCACCCGATACATCGGCAGAACCAGCCGGAGTAAAGACTTGGCGATTGGCCTCTTCCTTCTCGTATACTTCCTTTTCCTCCGCTACGTCTAACTTATCCATGGTTTTAAGGCCGCGACTGAGCATATCGCCAGCACGCCTCTAAAGGAATTTCTTTTGTTGATATAACCTAGCAAGACGGTTGACAGCCTCATTCAGGGCCGACTAAGCCTTACAAAAAGAGTCTTCAGCTAGCATCTCTGCAGTATCAAGACGGAACTCTTCATACTCTACAGCCTCCCAGTCACTAGCAGGAATACCCTCAACGTCACACTTCTTCCTAACGTATACACACTCCAAACAACAGGGAGTGCCTGTCAGAAGAATCACGCATTTCTTCTTGTTCTTTTCACAAAAAGAGCAGGGCGACATTTCAATTCCTATACAAGCTATATGATTTCCTAAAGCAAACTGTTTATGCTTCTTTTGTTGAGAAGGGGTGGACATATTGAAGAAGAAGGAGGGCCATGATAGCCAGACGATATTTCTTAGGCTCTACTTAAGCGATCGGGACGATCTAGCTAAGAAGGGGCTAGTGTTACGAACACGTGCTCACCTATAGCCTGAGGCTCGGCAGAACTCTGTACAGAGAACCGTAGGGGAACGTCATGTGTGAGGAAGGACTGCCAGGGACCATCGGTCCACAACGATCTATATCGGTCCAATCAGGAACGAGGCTTCTATATAAACAGCGTATATTTCTTGGTAGAAAGAAGCTTCGTGCTTAACTCAAATAAAGTATCTTCATACTACTTTAGTAACTTACTGAGTCTATATATTACTTCTTGACTTGATGGCATCCCTGCCTTACCCAACCCACTCAACGACTTACCTAACACCAGGTGTGAGCTATCGTTACACTACACCAGCATAAAAGCCTCAATCCTACAGACTATTTTATAAATCGATCCTGCTATTGTAGCACAAGTGACTATTTATACTCTCAGCTGTAGGCCAGAGGTATCGTAAGGATTCAACCAAGGCTTAGGTAACTATAGATATTCGCAAACTGGACTTATATCAAGGGTGGCAATATCCTATAATAGCTGCCATATCAGTAACAACAAGGACTCATTAACTGTAATGAATAATGATATCCTACCAGAATCATCTTCTCCTAGCGATAATATAAGTAAGGCCTGTATTGTTTCCAAGCGAAAGACTAACCTGTCAAAGCAATTTTGGCTCTTTAGATACCAAGTGCAAATATTCCAGCATCCCTTTGATAAAGAAGCGTAAGCAGATGTCTCTACTCAGCCTACAGCACTATATCGTCTTGTCCGATTCAATTCTACAGCCATCTACAAGATCAAGGTCCGCTAAGTTATTATAGACCTGCTAGAGCGGACCTCTAAGCTAAGGCAAGATAAACACCAACTTCAAAAGCAATTGCTGTATTTAATAAAGAGACTAAGCGGGACTATTTATATATATAAACAGTAGCCAGTTTATATAATATAGAGGGTTAGATATAGTAGATAACGATAGTCGAAAAGCCTAGCTATCCATTTCATTTAATAAGGGAGCGGTATCGTTACTTAGTATGTTGCAGTCTGCTTACTTTCCAATCTTGGTCCTTAACCATTAGCTGTCTATATTATAGTAAACTTACACTTGCCTATATTCTCTATAGCCTTACTATCTATACAGATGTAAGGATGCCTCCCAGAGGCTGGCGTAAAGGCAGGGAATCACAGGCGCAACACGTGCAATGATATCGTATAAGCTCCCAGGACAACTCCCGTACCCTGAAGCAGAAATCAATTCAAAAGACAGACTATTTCTTACAGAACCCTTAAAGAGGATCACTCTCCTTTTATCAAAGTCCCACTCCTAAGATCTAGGAGTCATCGCAGCTAGTGCGTCGCACCAGCGTCTCAGCTGCGCTCTATGTCTCGCCCTGGCCACGTGACGACCATTCGTCTGTAACATTGCCCCCTCTCTTAGGACTCTCGCCCCGAGAGTCGCAAGCATATCACAGGGATAATATCTCATTGCCCTATATCGTTAATTGATGACACCCACTATAGGGTTTAAGTGCTGGGGCATATAGTGTAGCGCTATATCCATGCCTGTATAGAGGAGGCGTCTCAACACTAATGGTCTGTATACCTGCAGGGCCCAGCCTTATTTAAGCTGCATACTTAACTGAACATTATCCCTTTACTTTATCTCTGTTTAATTCAATCTAGCTAGTTCTATAATCATAAACCTCTATCCATTCAACCTAACCCTTAGACGCTATCAACTTGTATATCTAGCAATAAGGATATAAGTCATCACCTAACCTAGAGACAGCTCCCCTCCTTATCCTTTATAACCACTTAACTGTATTCCAAAACAAGATATAAGGTAAATCCAGAAGCTTCCTTCAAGTGATTCTATATATTCAAGTGACTCAATATATCTAGGACTTATTGCTATATACACTCCCTTTACCTAGATTACAATAGCGACCTTAATCACCTTTAGTTGCTAGGAGACCTTTCCCTTTTTGGATATTTGGTTACTTTCAAAACATCCTTTATATAAAGTATAGTATAAATAATCTCAGGATTTCGCTTGAAACAGTTTAGTGCTATTGTCTTATAGCCAGATCACTAGGCTAGTGTAGTCTCCTTACTTCTATAAGAAGAGCCACTTCTCCTACCTTTCTGATCCTTCTTTCTTTTTTATTAAGCTGTCTCACCTTACCCCTAGTAAGTATCCTCTTATTCCTTCACCCCTTAGCCTAATCGGTAGTCTGACTAGGCTTGAGATTTCTGAGATTTTGTATCCCTAGCTCCCCTCTATCTCCTTACTATTAAGGCCCTTGATCCTGGTAAGTTCACTTTACCTTCCTCTAGGACCTCTGACTCTAATCTGTCTCCAAGACTATTAAGTCCTCTCCTTTCTATAGAGTTTTGTAACGCTTTACTGTATCTTTAGAATCAGTATGTTTTTACTTTTCCCCTTTATTTTAATAGCTAGTATTAACTATATATATAATAGTTGTATTGCCTATTATACCTGTATACTAGCCCCCTTACCTCTGATATACTAAGTATATTAGAACTAAGCCTAGAGAGTCTTATGCCTTCCCTCTTAGCTCTAACAAATATACTTATTGTACTATACTATATAAGGACTGCAAGAAGATCCCTAATAATAATAAAGTAGCTAAGTACCTGTCTTGCCTTTGAAATGCTGCCTCTATATATCTTAAATGCTTTAGAGGAAATAAGAGCACTATTATAGCTGCCTTTACTTAAGATAATTTGGAAAAAATACAGTCTGATTTCACTAAGTATATAGAGGCTGTATAGCGTTATATACCTAAGACTGCTGAAGACCTTTTAGCTACAATCCTCTAGAGCAACTGTTGTATCGAGGCCCTCCTTCAGGAGGTGATCGGCTGTCTCTCTCCTGTAGTAAGTCCCCTTCTCTATTCTTATCTATAGTACAGAATAGGCACTAACTATTTGTATAGCCTGCACCTGTTCCTGTCCTTGCCCCGGCTACTACTACTGCTACTAGTACTACTGCTGCTTCCTCCTTCTCCTCCTCCCTTCTTTCTTTAGAGGAGGATAATAATAATGATGAACCCTTAGTCTTGCCTGCTGTTTGCCTGTATTGTAGCTATACCCTTACCCTTATATATACTGGTACTAGTACTGTTTCTAGCTCTTCTAGCCCTTATACTCTAGTTCATGGCTCCTTTATAGCTCCCGCTGCTCCTGCGACTGCTTTCCGGGCCTGCTACTCCTCTCCTGCCTTTCTAGAGTAGGATAGATTTGAATGATTTGGTTAGGGCGTTTTAGTATTATATATCTAGTATATAGCTAGATTTATTGGTTAGCTAGTTGGGATTTTTTATTTTTGTATATTTAGATTCTTTTAGCCTCTTTTAGACTATATATAAATACTATTTTCCTTCCCTCTAGGTCTTTGGACTATTCTTTACTTATAACTTATATAATATATATTTAACTCCCTTTAAGTGTTTTGTAAGTATTTCACTAGCTTCTAGGTATTATCTATAGCTATATATCTTTTCTATCTTACAAGAAACTGCTCTTCCTTGTCTCTTTTGTAGTTATTAAGGATAGCCTCTATCTTCTATTCCTTTTCTCTATCTATAATAATCATGTTTAGTGGCTCTAAGGTAGTACCTATCTAGTAATAATATAGCTCTAAGAGGGAGATATAAAATACTAGGTATATTTTAAAGGTAAGTAGGAGTTTTAATTTATATACTATTCTGTTTAAAGATACTCTTAGTACCTTAAAAGGGCCAAGATATCGGTTAGCTAGCTTCCTGCTTAGCTGTCTTAGTTTTAGGTGCTTAGTTAAAAGTATAATCTAGATACCCTTCTTGAATATTATCTGTTTATATTTCTTATTATAGAACTTCTTCTATACTTTAATAGCGCTTTTCTAGTGTTTATTAAGTATATTATATTCGTTACTTATTATATATACTCTTTTATATACTATAACTGCCTCCTCTCCTATAATAGTGTCCTTGATATTAAGATAGATTTCTGGATTCATTCTATATATAGTAAAGAACAGGCTTATACTAGTCAAGGAGTAAGTACTGTTATTATATATAAATTCAGCTAGTATAAGCCTTAAGGCCTAATCATCTTGCTAGTATATCCTATATACTTGGAGGTAGTGCTTAAGGGTCTAATTCTGAACTTTAGTCTATCTATCGCTTTATAGGTAGAAGGTAGTACTAAGCTATTATCTTGCCTTTAAGTAGAAGTATAATAACAACCAAAATTTACTAGTGAACTAGGTGCTATAATTGGATATAATACCTTTAGGTATACTAAAATCCTTTACTTAATACTCTATAAACAAATCAGCTAATTTAGGTATAGTGATAGTCTTATTATATAGGATATATTATACAAGTTTAGTATATCGGTCAATAATTACTAGTATTGAGTTGTAGATACACTCTCGATATATACTTGGTAGGAGTCTAGTAATAAAGTCTATTAATATTTAAGCCTAAGGTTTACTTGGATGTTCTAACAGTACTAACAAGCTATATAGATAGTGTTTCTTTGTTGTAGCCCTCTAGTATACTTAATAGGTCTTTATCTATTGCTTTATATCTCTAGCCTATCCTAGCTAAAAGTATTTTTGATAGAGAAGCTCTAGTGTCTTTATTATATCTAGGTATCCTGTATATAGATTATTATAATTTATTGTTAGAATCTTAGATCTTACTGCTTCTTTAGGGGGGATATATACTTGCCTATTATATCTAAGTAGTCCTATCTTATCCTCTTCCTATCTAGAAGAGTATTCTTTCTTCTAGTCTTGGGACTTCTTTAGGACCTTCTTATAACGCCTATACCTTACTTGTATATCTATATCACTAGGATCCTGGATCTTGGCTTCAAGATCCTAGGCTTGTACCTCTTAATCTATTACCTAGTCATCAGACAAATCGCCTCTAGTTTGACTTTTAGTATCCTTTATTAGGGATCTAGACTTGGGATCTGTAATCCCTCTCTAAGTATATATAGGATCTATACTCTTAGCCTAACCGCTCCTTATAGTTATCCTTCTATAAGCTATCTTAGGAATTTGCCTATATTTTGTATATAACTCCTAGGCCTTCTTATACTGACTGCTAGTATTATAAGGGATACTGGCTCCTTACTGTATTATTATTATACCTAGGACTTGGTTCTCTTATAGACTTATAGATTCTAGCCTTACTAGTACTTTCTACTATCCAGTATCTAGCCTATACCTCGATATTGTTTACTATTGTTTTTCCTTAATAAAAGTGTTCTCTTGTTAGATACTCTAAATCAAATCAGTAACTGATTTTAAGGGTATATTATATACTGTTTCAAGCTTTATACTTTCTATTGTATATACTTATAGAACAAGAGACTTATAGATCTTAGTCCTAGCGACAGGATTAAGCCCAGTCTGTAACAGGGCTATACTACAGTTATCTACTAGCCTGTAAGTATCTTGCCCTGTCTAGATCTGCTAACCATTAGATTAGTCTAGGTATTGTTGCCTACCTTGAAGGGTCCTATTTTCCAAGGGATTTTCTATAGGCTTTATAGCAATAAATACCTGGTAATTCTAGTGGGTGAATATAGCTCTATATATTATAAACACCCCCTTGAGCTTTATATAAATACTTAGCAATAGCTCCTCTACTACTTTATCTGTAAGGGGCTTATAATCAGGTTGCTTTAAAGGGCTATCAGTAGGGTTACTCTATCCTAGCCGATACTTGATCCTAAAGTCAAATTCTAAAAGCTTCTAGGCTTAATATACCTATTGGCTATTTAGCTTCTTTTGTATAAACCTCTTTAGGTTATTATAATCAGTCTTTACTATTACTATCAAAACGCTATATATAAGGTAGTATCTCTATTTATTAAAGGCTATAATAATAGCTAGTATCTCTTGATTGCCTATATAGTATAACTGCTAGGTAGGTATTATCTTCTTAGAGTAGAACGCTACAGGATACTAGTGTATATCTAGTGTCTCTCTATATAACTAGGATAATATACCGCCTATTATAAACCTTGATATATTAGTTTTGACTATTATATATAACCCTGGCTTGAAGTATATAAGTATAGGTACTTGAATAAATACTTCTTTTAGCTTTTTGAAAGCTTCTAAAGCCTCTAGCCTAAACTTAAAAGGTCCTGTCTTCTTGCTATCCTTTGCTCCTTGTAGGAGACTTATAAGCAGTGCTATATAATATAAATAGCGGTATATAAAACACTAGTAAAAGTTCATGAAGTCTAAGAATACTTGGATCTCCTGGAATAATATAGGGATAGGCTAATCTTTAATAGCGTCTATCCTACTCTACTCTATTGATATACCAGTTATAGAAATAATAAACTTAAGGAACTTAACCTAGTCTATATAGAAGTTATACTTCTTTAGATTTACAAATAATTTATACCTCTAGAGCTGCTTGAGCACTTGGTATATATAGCTTATATACTCCTTGGCTTTCTTGAAGAAGATAAGTATATCATTAAGGTATACTATATAAAACATATCAATAAGCCTAACTAGAGCCTTATTGATATACTACTGGAATGTAGCTAGGGTATTATAGAGCCCAAATAGTATTATATAGTATTTAAAGTAGCTGTAGTATATATAGAAAGCAGTCTTCTACTTGTTATCTACCTGGATCCAGATCCGATAATAGGTATCTTTAAGATCTAACTTTATAAAGATTACTGCCTTACTTAAGCAGTCTAGA
The DNA here is from genome assembly GCA_000827325.1 of Oidiodendron maius Zn. Taxonomy (NCBI): domain Eukaryota; kingdom Fungi; phylum Ascomycota; class Leotiomycetes; family Myxotrichaceae; genus Oidiodendron; species Oidiodendron maius. Next base: position 1,513,228 of record KN832880.1, on the reverse strand, counting down.
GTCTTACTGATTAGTAGGAGCGGTACTTTATTTTTGATTGTAATCTTGTTTAATACCTGATAGTTGATATATAAATACAAGCCCCTATCTTTCTTAGGGATAAAGAGGATTAGAGTACCTGTAGGGCTAGATAAGTATCTTATCTATCCTCTATAAAGCATTTTGGATAAATATTCCTATAGTATATCTATCTCCTTCTCTACCAATATATATATAGGCCCCTATAGTAGCGCTATACCTTCTTTAAGCTTAATTGTATAGCTTAGCCTATCAATTACTAGTAACTTAGCAGCTTTCTCCTTACTAAACACTTCCAAAAACTCTATATATTCTTCTAGGATATACTAGGCTTATACCCCCTTATTCCCCTTACTAAATATAGCAATTAAGACTTTTGTTCAATACAGCTAGAAATATACTCTAAATAGAGGTATATTCTCCTTAATATCTTCAAGTATAGCAGCAAACTCCTCTGCTATTAATAGGTCTACCTTTACTAGCTCCTCTTGATACTCCTAGCTATAGGTATAGAAGCTGATATACAGGTCTATATTATATAACTATAGGTATCTAAGCACTATAGAGTATACTTCCAGGTCTATAGCTATAAAGTCATGATACTAGATCCGCAACTAGCCTATACTATCACTAGCACTTACCTTGATTGAATATAAGCTATATATAAAGATAGGCTTATAGTCGATGCTTTATAGGGGAGGTAATACTCCTGACTCCTTCTAACTATACTCTTTGACTAGCCTTTAAGACACTATATTTGCCTTAGCTCTACTATCAAGAAGGGCTTTCTCTATCCTTAACTCCTTATCCTGGTCCTCTACCAAGATATCAATTATTAGGTATATCTGTATCTGACCTTTCTTATTGTAATACTCCCCTCCTTGATAGGCTCCTAGGTCTATAGAGGCTATTAGGCCTAAGCTTTGCCTTTTCCCTAGAGCTTCTTAGAGCAATTAGGCAAGATATACCCCTGCTTCTTATAGGTAAAGTACTGGACCTTGTTGTATTGGCCTATTGAGTAGCTGGACTGACTACAGATACAGTATAGCACTATCAAACCGCTAGTATATAGCCCTCCTTGAACCGGAATAGTATTCGGGTCCTTGTTTTATCCTGTTCTACTACCTTGGGCCTATAGCAGACGCCTTCTTGAATAACTCTTTTCTAGAGGTGACCCCGCTCTCTTACTTCCTGTAGTTGGGGACTCTGTCTCTATATCTATATTTCGCCCTCTCTATATACCCTTAAGAGTAATCCCTTTACCCTGAATCCTCTCTACTATACTGATAAACGCTGTCTAGGTAGTAGGCAGCAAGTCGTTAGCTTGTACCAGGAGAGTAAGCTAGATCTCTAGAGGGATCTTAGCTAAGAGGGTATTATATTTCTGCTGTTCTGTTTAGCCTTTAATCTAGCTTTATAGGAGGTCTAAATAGTCTGCAAATTTGCTAATAGGCTAATTATCTCTTATTTTAGTATACTCTAGCTTAGTAACTACACGGATCTAGCAATTTAGTTTATTATAGATCTGATCTAATAAAAACTCCTAGAATATATCCTATATATAGTCCTTAATATCTTTATACTCCTATACTATATAAGGCCTTTGATCTAAATGTTTAATAGTATATTGAATCTTATACTTATCGATAGAAAACCAGTCAGGGAATATTATATATTTATTCTTATATACTGTAACGAAATCGCTATATTTATATAGGCTCTTCTTTTTATAAGACTTTAGCTTTTCTGTATACTGATACTTATATAGCGACTGAAATAGTATATAAGGCTATAGTAGCACCAGTACTACTCTAATTGGTCTCTCTGCTAGTATCTCAGCAGTGGCTTGAGAACCCCTTCTTATAGACGACTCCTGGGCTTCGCTTTATAAGCACTCCCTACAGGCCTCTTCTTCCCTTATTGCCTCCTCTAAACGCAGCCTTGTCTCCTGTACTGCAGCTTCAGCTTCAAGGATTGCATTTTCTTCTTATAGAGTAGCAAGTTGCAGCTGAAGTACCTGCACTTCACTACCTACTTCCGTTCCACTATCTTGAGTTGGTAGATCCATTTGTTTACTAAGGTCTGGGCGCCTAGTTATAGACCGTGTATTCATTACGCCCTGTAACGAACTGCCGCCTTCGAAAGGTTAGAAGAAATAGAATGTAAGGATGCCTCCCAGAGGCTGGCGTAAAGGCAGGGAATTATAGGTGTAACACATGCAATGATATTGTATAAGCTCCCAGGACAACTCCTGTGCCCTGAAGCAGAAATCAATTCAAAAGACAGACTATTTCTTACAGAACCCTTAGAGAGGATCACTCTCCTTTTATCAAAGTCCCACTCCTAAGATCTAGGAGTCGTCGCAGCTAGTGCGTCGCACCAGCGTCTCAGCTGCGCTCTATGTCTCGCCCTGGCCACGTGACGACCATTCGTCCGTAACAACAGATAAATAAATGTTAGACTGCTGGATAACGGTTACTAAGTCTATAGCAAGAGATCTTAGGTTAAGAGATCTTGTAGTTATAGGCATACTAACATTAAGTAGTACTATAGAGGAAAAGCTTTTAGATACAGTTAAGATAACAGTAGGGGAGTAATAGGGAGGGTATAATTATAGATAAAGGTACTCTATAACAGCAAGGTAAGCAAGAATGCAGTAAAAAGCAAGCAAGCTAGATAGAAGAACTCTTCTATATAGCAACAGATAGGATATAGTAAACAGAAGAGCAATTGGATATTATATAGTAGGTTATTAAGAAGAAAATTTATAAGGGATTAAATAACTAGCTTAAGAAGGTTTATAACTTATTAAATAACTAGGTTAGGTAGTTAGAAAAGAAAGAGAAGTTATAGGATATAGAGAGAACTATCTAGAAGTTTTAGGTATATATATAGACTATTGATTTTCTTGAACTGAGGTCACATAGTGCACAGGTTGTAGTCAGGAATCAAGGTGAAACTCAGTGTTATATTGAGTGATGTAGAGACAACTAAAGTAAGAAGAGATTCAGGAGAACTAGAGCCTTTTATGCTCAACACTATACACTCAATTGAGTCACCAAATAGGCTCCCACTTAGTCACCCTACAGGCACCAGTGGGCAGCCTAGTAGGCAGCTGTATCGCATGTGTAGATACGCTTGAAGCCTTATACCAGTCAACAGATTTTATAAATAATATCTATAACTAGAGTTAGTTTAACGCTTAAAATCAATAGTAAAAAGCCTTTCATCTCCTAACGAATCGTTTCCTATACTAATACCTTCATTAGCTATACTAATAGAGCCTTTCCTAGAGCTCCTTGTCTAAATCCGACTGCTATAGCCTCTAACTAGCCTCTATAATAACATTCTAATCCTCTCTATACTTGGCTTCTATATCCTTTAGCAGCAGAACTAATAGGATAGGATAGGTGTATTACTATAGCTCTATTAGTAGGGTACTTCCGATATACGAAAGCACTTACAATCTGTTCTTTAGTATGTAGCTAGCATTATAGATTAATATATTTGTAGGTAATAAGACAGCTACTTTTGAAATAACAGAGATATACTGCTATATCTATATTGTAAAGTATTCCAATCTTATAGGCCTTTTTCAGTAATGTCTCTTTTCGTCTATTTAGCTTCTGGCTTCTCTTCTTAACTTTAGTCATTATTGTTACTTTAAAACATTTGAAATTTATAAATTTAATATTATAGCGTGTTTTCCTTTTATATATTGTAAGGCTAGATAAAAACATAACGTCAAATTTTATAGTCTAAGATATCACTCTCGATACAACACCGGAATCTTAACTTTCTTAATTTTGTACCAAGTTACAACCCGCTCCCAATCAGTACTGCTGCTGTTATTTAAGCACCGGCCCTAACTAGAGCCAATTACCACTAAGATAATAAAGAATTATTATTCGTCTTTTGTATAACCATTCGTTGACCGGAATACGCTTCAAGGCTAGGCGCTTAATTCTCAGCAAGCAGCTTATAGCCAATCAGAACACGATATAGGAAAGATTATTTTTCTTCTTTCAGAAGGCGATTGGCCGAATGAAACTGATGCGCAGATGAACGACGGGATGCCGAAGTCCCGCGCCTTGCAACATCAATGCAGAAGTTGAAGCGCCAAATCCGCTACTGGTCACTCAAGTTCAAGAGAAAGACTAATTATTACTCTTTCTGTTAGGAATGATTAGTTGTCTGAAACGGCTAGAGGTATCCCGTTTTTCGTTTTCCGCCGCCCGAATCATGCCCAGTTGACTCTTGTCATTGTGAATCTCACATGTCGGGAGACCGGTCTGCTATATTAGGAGTTACTAACTAGAGACTAAATTAAATGAAATATTTATACGTCCCTAGAATTATGTCTCCTTCCTGAGACCGAAGAATAAAATCTCTCATGCTCTACCAACTCAACTCTCTGTACGTAATTTCCCTCACTATCTCTCTCTAAATATGGTCTCCTCGAAACCTCAATCCTAAATCTTCCCTTCCACTGTGCAAGCTCCAAGCCAAACCACCAAACCACTCCCCACAACAGACTCGACAGTCCAATCACTGGCACAAGAAACCATACATACTGCATTGCCTTCTCTGAGAAAGGCGAATTATCCGCTGGCTTGGCGAACGAAGCGAAAAGGAAGAATGTCATGGCAGAGAAGTAGACTATTGCTGGTAAGGGGTCAAGCCATGGCGTCCATTGGACTTTGCTGTACCAGTTTCGCCCACGCTCTTTACGGAGCCAGGAATCTATCTTTAGATATAGAAGGCCCCCTGCGGTCAAACTGCCCAGAACTGCCACATCCACGTAGTTGTAGAAGGCGACGAGGAAAGAATAGGCTGTCTCGGGCTGCAACATTGCTGTAATCAGGACTAAAAAGATGGAGGTGAACCAGTGGAGTGCGAGCGCTGCCATGGGCGACTTTTCTAGGTGCGTTTCGATACCAAAATCATCTTCAGCGCTAATAATGGAATTATTTCGGGATCGATTTCGGAAGAGCGCCCATGGTGTTGTGTGGCTTGTTGCGAAGAAGAGGGAGTTGGGGAGTATGCCTTCTTTAGCAATCTCTTGCTTAACTCGTGCAGCCGTAAATGTCAATACAAGTATGTTTCCAAAAATGGAGAATGCGACTAGAGCTGCCATAGCCCGCAGGCCTGCATGTGGTCCGTAGGTGGAGTCGAAGAGATCGTGAAAAAAGGCGCCAGCCATATCAATTGCACTTGCCGAGGTTTCTGTGTACAGTTCTTTAGGTACGACGCAGAAGTAACTTACGTTGACGAGCATGTACAAAACTATCGTCGTGAGCATGGCGGTGACAGCTGCTGTCGGAAAGATTTTCCTGGGCTTGGCAACCTCGCTCATAACGTAAAAGGGTTGATCAAACCCCGTAAAGGAGTACACGGCAAACAACAAGGACCCAACAAAGCTATTGAAATCGCCTGTGGACTTGAAACTGGTCGTCTTGTCAAAATTGATATTCGTTGCGTCATTGATCATCGCGCTAGTGATGTTTGCCACTATCATCGAATCGTTATTCAGGGGGACAGGTGATGATTCGTTGATACCAGAGCTGCGTAAGTACTTCCCGCCCGCATGAACAAACCCCAGAACAGTAATGACAAGTAGTATTCCTACCTTTGCAACTGCAAAGGTATTGTTGACCAAGATTCCACCTCGCCTAGAGAAAACGTGGAAGAGACAGCAAATTGTTAGAACTGCAATGGCGAGGCCGATGATGGGTCCCTTTTCGTAATTGTTGGTGCTGTTGTTTATAGGATCCTTGCCTGCAGCGATCATGACATAGATACCGAACGCCACAGCGTTTCCAGCGAGGTTCCCTAGGACAATGAATAGGATGCCAAACACTGATGTCATCATAAAGACCGGTTTCTTATAGATATACTCGAGCTACGAGATGTTAGTTTCGAAGGCATTATCGCGTTGGAGGACTCACGTAGTTTTTTACACCCCCACTCCGTGGAGCAGACACTTTGCGCGGCGTCCCATTTTCATATACCGTGTGCATAGGAATAGTCAATCCAAGTTCGAGCCAACAGAGCATGCCGCATATAATTATTACGCCGCCCGCGAGCCATAGTAGCAGAGAGGCACCAATGCTGCCAGTACCCGCAAGCACCTTGGGAGGTACCGTAAATATCCCGGAACCGATTGTGCGGTTCAGAACGAGACAAAAAATGTCAAAAGCCCCAAGGAGTTGTGTGGTTGTTGGAGAGAGATCGAAAAGCTGCGGGAGACGGTCAGCAAGGATTCTGAGATACACGTCAAGAGGTATTGGACCTGCTTCTCCCTGTTATAATGCGCCCTTGCCTGCTCGAGTTGCGCATGGCGCGTGAATGCTTCCGGCTCGTCTTGCCCCGCTTGGTTGATCAAATCGTCTGAACCGCCGTCGGGAGACCCCATCGCAGCGACCATTGCGGTTATTTCTCGACCGCTGGAACCGGCCTTCCGATGGATGTCTCGATATAAACGGCTCCTGTCTCCAGACTTGCGCAAAGTTGCAAGCACCGGGCCCAAAGGCTTTTAATTCAAAACTCTTACAAATACGGACACGCACTGGGCCGTCTTATCACGGGGGGGGATTGGCTGTCCAGATACGTCCGTAGTGTCCCTGCGTGTGCCCTGCGAGGCATTCTTCTCAGCCTCACGGGACAGTATTCTCCATGGAAGTAGACCCCAGAGCGAGTTAGCCTGGCACACGCGACGGTCGGCGCCAGGGCATGGGGGGCACTGCAGTTCAACACTAGACCAGTAGGAGAAGCTGACACGAACGCCAAGAGGGAAGTAGGGCGGGCGGCGCCGCGTACCACTAACAGAGTACTACGTGTGCGTCCCGCCATGCAAAAGGAAGTCGTCTCTCCTCGGCCGATCGAGCCGCGGCAGACTGGCGGTGGAGGTGTTGGAAAGACATATGAGGCTGAATACGCCATGGCCCCTTCTTACGTGCATAGAGTATCATTACAGCTGGCAGCTGACAGCTGATGCCTGCACGGGACATGGAGGTAACAGGATGTGCCGTTGTCTTTTCTCCCCTCATCTCCCAGCCTCGTGAGTGTTTTCGTTGAAATCGGCTTTTCCATCGCGACTCGACCCCGCCCAGGAACGTGGCCGGCTAACATGTCATCCCCGGTTTCGTTTGGCGACATTGTTAGGGCTCTCGAACTCATCGATTGGATCCGGACGACCTGCATCGACCCAGATAATAATGCGCAGGTTAAATATCTCGAGTTTAAGCGAGAAATAGAGGGCTTTGAGAATCGCCTGATTGAATTTCGAGATGCCCTCCGCCTGGCGATTGCGCAGGTCGATGGCCAGGCGTCCCGCCTTCTGGACGCCGTCCCGCGACATGAAGTCCTCAAGCAAGAAGCGGACACACTTATCGGAGACTTTGTATCAACCCTCACTGACTGCCAGACGCTTCTGAGGGCGCACGCCGTGTTTGATAGCAGGAGAGGCACGATCCTGGACAATCTCTTCTGGCACACGTCGACACAAGCACAGGTCGAAGATTTACGACGGCGCATCCAAGCCCATGCAGACAAGATCTCTCTATTTGTTGAACCGGTGAGGCTACAACTAGCGACAGACACTGCAGCCCAGACTCACGACATCCTCGAGATTCTCATGGAGCATGTCGGCTTGTCCAGGAGAATCGAGCTTCCAAATATTCCTTCCAGCCTCGATGAAAAATTTCGAGACGCACTGAGCAGGCACAACACTATTCAAATCGTACACCCATATCGGATACCCCTGGAAGAAGGCATTGATATTATGACATTGCATTACCGAAAGAGCACGGCCGTGTCCAATGGATCAGTAACGGATCAGACAGTGGAGCAGTACCTCCATCTCCTAAAGGCACACTGGCTTGTTGAGATTTTGTTGAAGTCCGATAGCTTGAAAAAGACTCGGCCGGGTCATCTCTATCGACGAATTATCAAACAAGTACGGGAAAGTATTGCCGAGCAGTACGAACGCGAGGAAATTTCACGGTACACCGAAGACGAATTATGTGCATTGAATATGTCTGACTTCTATATCTGGCCACCAAAGGTTGTCGTCCCGGAACCGCCGCTAACAGAGCCTGCCGGCCGTGAAGAGATGCTGGTGAGGTTACCTATGGCTTCTTCTCCATCAAACGAGACGAGAGAGATCTTCGTTTTTCGGGCGGACGATCGGAATCTACGAATTGTATACCAACGGTCTTCAAACGACCAGAATCAGGGCATCAGAGAAACAGAGACATTCTTTGATCTCCAAAGCGATAGACTGATCCCATTATATGCCATCGCCACCGGGCCTCGAACTGAATGGAGCATGCAGGTGTTCTATGGGAACGGGCGATCGCAGGCTGACTACCCGCTCCAAACACGATCTGATGCCTTCAAATTCCAGCAGGCGTTCATACGATATGAGACTACAGCCTACTCCAAAGATGTATCGTGCACTGTTACGCAGAAGAAGATCTGGCCATCTCGAGACGGCCAGCATGTGTTCGATGGTGAAATTCAGCTCCTGCAATGGCCTATTCCTAATCCCCCTCCATCCTCGCCGAGGTCGCCTCCACCGAACGGCACTATGAGCAGCATGCGAATTCAGTCGAGCTTCTCGAGAGCATCTTGGAGTTTCAGCGACGCCAATCCAAGCCTCACAACCGTTTCCGAGGCGGAGAGTGGTAAAGTGGTCGTGGTCACGGCTCTTCCGCCTCCCCCCTTGATCATTGCCTTCACGCAAGACGCTGGCACATACGCCTTCTGGCAAATCGAACGTAAGCCAAAGCGTCCAATACGCAAGTCTACATACTAACTTCGCTCTTAGTTGATCGCATAGAAATAGAAACATGTCACCCAAAGGCACTAATTTTGGGCTTTAGGGCCAAAAAGAACGGTGATCCTTTTCCTGCTCATATATTTAGAGTTAAGAAGTCCGAACTGGCATCCTGGGATCTTTGTACCTTGTTTTCCGACCGAAAAGTTTCATCTAACAATAAGAAGTCCAAGGACCAGCCAAAAGTCAAGACGCTAGAATGCACACATCTTGCCCTGGAATTCAGTAATGATAAGGCGAAGGAAGAATTTGAGTTCAACCTCTTGTCAGTGAAGACACTTTGGCAAAAGCAACTCAAAGATGTGGGTTGTGCTCGAAGCGTTGCTGAAAGAGAGGCCCAGACCCCGAGGCTCGCTGTTAGCACCCGTGGATATTCGTCCGTTAACGATTGATCGCCAAATATCTCTAGTCATGATAAAGGAATTCTCCAGTCTTTCTTTGTCACTTTGGACCACATCAAATCATTCTCCTGCTAGTTTTCAACACTTTCACAATGAGCCAAAATCCTACGAGAACCTACCTCGATACACTCTCGGTCGAGATTCTCTACGCCAGTATCGATCTTCTTCCCCTCCGAGATATTAAACAGTTGTCCTGTGCTAGTAAGCAGCTGAGAGAAGTGTGTCTGCCTTCTCTCTTCCGTCAGGTTCATTTTGAGTTCTCTCATTATGTTTCGAGGAGCTTGAAAGCATCATACAGTCAGATGTTCGCCACCATGTCATCTCATTTACTTATAAGGTCCCGGAACTGTTAAAGACCGGTAAGTATCTGATGCGACTGTTCTAACGCTAGTTGTAACCTCGATAGAAATACTGGATTTCGACTGTTTCAAGTCTGACATCTTGACACCCGACAGCTATGTACAGGATGCCTTCCTCTTCTACGACGAGTATGATACAGAATATGGGTGCCTTCCATATATGAAAATATACTAGTTAAATGGGCCAAGAATAGACACACCGTGGCATCCGCCAGCACGCCAGCATTAGTGAAGCTAGATAGAGAACTCGCCCACCAAGCAGAAGAGAAGGTAGAAACTCTACACCAGTCATTCTTTCTGCCGCTGCCTAGAGCAGACCTCTCGGATGTTAATAGATATAAATACCCTCTAGCTATTAAATACCCAGAGATTACACTGTAAGAGATCAAGAAGGCAGTATATAGAGCTACCCCTAGCAAAGCTCCGGGCACTAACGGCATTACAAACAGTATTCTATATCAGATACTTGATATCCTTCTTCTGAGCCTTTATAAGCCTTTTGATGCCAGCCTTTATTAGGGATACTGCCCTATACACTTTAAGGAAACTATTATATAGGAGGTTGGAGGCTTGTATTTATAGACTATATTAAAGTATATTTATAAATATAGAAGAAGAACCTAAGGATTCTAGATCGAATAATACTTTATAATTTAGACTTTTAATTTATAAGATTTTTGATGATTTTATATAAAGCTAAGAAAAAATAGCCTGTTTGCTTAAGTTGCCTAGGCAATATATCGTATAATAATTTAGAAAGGAAGAAGAAACTGCAGGTGTTTTAAGTGCTAAAATTTCAAGAGTTAATTAATTATACTCGTAACGTTTACTAGTAATGTTTAATTTACCTTTATCTCTTGAAAGTAATATTTTAGGACTCAACCATTAATTATCATCAAATACTTCTGCTTCCCATCGAAATACTTATCCAGCATCTTTAGCTTCATCTTTTCCCCCTCCGCGTGCAGCTCCCGCATCTGTACCTGGTATAGCGCGTGCTTCTCCTCGGCGGTCCCCCGCGTCAGCCCCGTCGCCTGCTCCTTCTGCTTTTCCTTGATTGCCAGTCTGCGCCGGGCCACCGCCCCTTGAGTATCCGCCAGCCGCTGCGCCGTCAGCGATTTCTGTTGGCTCGCGGCTGCGGCAAGTCTGTCCTGTTGGGTTTGCAGGGCAAGTTTTTGTGCGTTAGCTTCTTCTTGGCTTCTTAGTTTGAGTTCTTGGTCCTGTTGCAAGGTACGCGCTTTCCGCTCTGCCACTCTAGCCTTTTGCTTTTCTTCGAATTCAAGCTCGCTTTGGAGGGCGCGTTGTTTCTGGGCGTCGGTTTTTTCTCGCAGGGTGGTCTTGAGGGCAGCGTTGCTTTCGTCCTCCTTAGCAAGTTTTTGCATATGTGCCAATTCACTCTGTTCCCGTTTTAGTTGTGCTAGTTCCTCGTCTTGAAATATCCTTTCTTCCTGCTTAGCCTCCTCAATTTCTGCCTGAAGTTCTGCAGCCTGTTTCTTCCGCAAGAGGTCCAACTGATCTTCCCATTTTTGTTTCCGCGACCTTTCTTCTTGCGCTCTTCGCATTCCCTCAGCATCCATGATTTCTTGGGGCATCCCTACGGCATCGGCAGGCTGTTCTACACCCTCTTCCGCGTGAAAGCGATCGGCGGCTCCATTGTCGACCAAGAGTTTCAGCAGCTGCTCATTGTGTTTTTCAGGGCCTTGGGAAAGCCCCCGCGATACATACGTAGTAGGGGAGAAATAGTACTTCGTCCCAGTTTCAGGATCAGCCTCGAGGTACACATTTTCTTTGCTGTTGATATGCTGAAACATGAAACAGTTCAAGAGTGCCCGTGTAATTGGAACAGGGTTTGCATTATCTAAGGCAAGGAAGAGAGCATTCTTGCCCCGTGACTTCTCTAGTGGGTTGGCTTTGCCATTAACCAGAGCCTTGATTGTCTCCTCGAGCTTTGTGCTACCCTTTGTGCTATCACACATCAAGGCCATTTCTTGGAGCGCTGAACGGCCATCATGCAGTTCATTGCTACTTGGGAATTCAGGATCATGCTTCCCATTAATGAGAGCATCAACAACTTCGCTGTGTAAGTTCTTGGCCGCTTCCTGGAGACTACCATCGTTAAGAGGGGATTTAGCTTGAAGAAGTGCCTTGACTGAAGCAAGATCTCCATTCCGAGATGCGTAGAATAGGGCTGATCGGCCGAACCGATCTTTTGCTGAAACCGTCGCCTTCGCCTTTAGTAGACTTCTCACTAGGTCATTTCTTGAGTATTTGGCGGCAAGTATCAGAGGTGTGGCCATTGAGCTGTTGGCCGTGAAATTAGGATTCGCTATTTACCGATTAGTGTGGGGGACTCTTTGTGTAAACAACAGAGGCATCTACTAACCCTTGACTTCGATTAATGCTTCTATGGTAGCAGAAGCAATACGATTGTCCGGTTGGGACAAAGCCCATGCGAGTGGAGTAATATCTTCCGCCTCGACTTGTTCGTCATCATAAAGAAACGACTCGATTTTAGATTCCACATCGCATCCTATTTCTGCCAACTTCTTCACCAGCGTTGCCGACTGTGGGTAGCTAGCTATGCCCGCAAAAAGGGACGACTGATAACCATCAGGAACGATTTTGGGGTCGAATTTAGCGCCTTTGCTATTTATGAGGACATCAATAAGAGAGATGAGTGAATTCTCATCGAGTCCAGTGGTGATGGCTTCTGCAAATGCCACCGATAGCGTTTCTGCGGTTGCTCCGCACAGGGCTAATTTTTCTAGTAGTGCAGCATCTCCGTATCTGGCCACAATTTGGACAGCTTTACCATTCTGGAAGTTGACATCGGCTTTTACCAAAAGGGTATCGATGAGGACTTCTGAGGTGAAGCCATGAGTATAAGCATCTAAGGCTTCAAGCAGGACAATATTCACACAATCACCCCCCGCACCCCACTCGAGTAGCGAATGGATCAGCCAGAGGTGGCTGTTGTCAGGTGAGAGCCAGCCTTTCCCAGCCTGAGTGACTGTAGCCAAAGCAACGTTTACGGCTCCCGGATTAATCGACTTTGCCAGAAGCTCTAAGGCATCAGTCTTATAGAGTCTCGCGGCCTTGCAGAACGCTGCATCTACCTGCGGGCCCGAGGCACCATATTCTAAGAGAAGTCGAACGACATCCAACCCGATGGGGGTAAGCCAATCTTGTGCGTCCGCCAATGCACCAAAGGCGTCGCTGAAAACCGCGGTAGAGGTTACCAAACCAGCTAGTAATTTCAGAGTGTCCAGATGGAGCCTTTTGGCAGCATTCACAACAGAGGCACCGTCTGAATAGTTTGGTGAAGCTTGATACTTAAGAAGGAGAGTGCATACTTGGAGGCCTCGATTCCCTCTTTTGGCAGCAGTTATCAGGGAGTTGTTCTTGAATGATTCATCCACACCAACAGCCAGCAATATTTGGAAGGCCTGGTACTGAAATTTGTCGTTTTGAAGAGCGTCAGCTTCGGTCCAGGCCGCCTCCAAAGAACCTTTGGAGGGCACACCAGCCATTAGAGCTTGCATCTGTTCTAGAGAGCAGGTGTTGATGGCGTTACATAGAGCTTTTCCATTTTGATAGTTGACAGAGCTTTTCTTCAATAGTGCCGATGTTAATTCGACGCCATCTTTACCAGTGCTCGCAGACGCCAAAAGAGCCTCATCAACTATCTTACCCGAAGCTCCAGCATGCAGAATCATTGTGACTACTTTGAACTTTCGGCCCGCAAGTTTAAGTTCCATTGCAAGTGGAAAGGCTGCATTAAGGGATTCCACTGACGGGCCATGTTGAAACAGCAATTTTAAAATATCCGTCGAGCCCTCGGCAGCGGCCAAACAAATAGACTTTCCTCCGTTAAAGTTTATATTGGCGTATCCTTTCTCCAGAAGGAGTTGAATCAAGTTGAGATGCTCCGGATCTCCGAACACTGAAATGGGATGCTCGATGACCGTAATGAGGGTCTGACTGACCGAGTCTCCCCGAAGACCAGCAGATAGAAGAATGTCAACAATCTCAAGAGCCATCACAGGATCATTCAGAGTTGTTGTTACCGGAATCGCGGTGGCGAGTGTTGAAAGAGAAGGCTTGCCACGCAGAAGAGTCGTGACTAATGCTGGTTTTTTGCTTTGTATTGCATACTGAAGAGCTGCACCTGCGCTGTGATCGACAGAAGCGCCATGTGTGAGCAGAATGTCTATTAACGCATTTTGCCCACGCTTGCACGCCTGCACTAGCGTCCCATCGGTAATACTGCCACGAGCCCCCCCTAGAAGACAGATATCAATCATACAGTGTTGCTTCCCTGCATCATTAGCCAGTTTGGCATGCGCAAGCCCAACAGCAGTATCAAGGGACTTTGGAGACGGTTTGCTAGCGCAAAACGTAATATGATTCGCCAGGTCTTCTCTGCCATCGGATATGGCTCTCTGCAAAGCGGCTGCATTCTGGAAATCCGCATCTGCTCCTTTCTCAAGCAACATCAAGGTTTTTCGTAAGGAGCCGTTATTGACCGCTTTTACCAGGCCCGTGGTACGACATTGAGGACAAGGGCCTTTCGGGGAGCGTAGGAGAATCTCCACCATGTCGTCCGCGTTGTTTTCCACAGCTGATAAGAACTCCTTGCAAAACTCTTCTGCGTTGGCGCCTGAGTCCAGCAGGATGCGCGCTTTGGCCGTATCATTCTCATTAATGGCGTATGGTAAGGCCTCGGTCTTAGCAATATCATCCGCTTCATGTGTCAAAATCCAGACCACTTCTAGTGAACAATTTTGGGTGGCTTTGGCGAGAATGTCACTTCGACGGTCTTGTTGATCCTTCCGAAGGACCTTCTTCCATATGGATTTGCTTTTTTGACGAGCTATACTAACATCTCCGCCTTCGTGGAGCAATGCCTGCACAAGACCTGGAGTTGCAGGGTTGATTTTATTGACTATCACAGTATCAAGAACGGGATTGACTTCTTTAGATGTAAATGGCTCTTCCTTCTTCGTCTTCTTTGCTTTTCCATCAACCACCCGTTGCTGGATTAAAAGCTCTCTGGCTCGGTTGCTGTCTGCAGCGGTGATGTAGTTTTCTTCAAACTCCGGTAAGGGGACAGAGAGCGCCGAGGTAAAAGTTGGAGCCACCGGCTTGCCGTGAATCTCTCTACAGAGAGATTGAAGCGGCTGCACCAAAGGAATTGGTTGATCGAGCTCGCCATCCGGTTGCTCATCTTTGCGGAAACTATCGAGAGCTTCTTCGAGCATTTGTTTGATTTCTTTCTGCGCTTCGGCCTCCTCTTCTTTGTCCTTCTCTTCATTCCCTCCATCAATACTATCACTACTACCCTCATCACCGCCATTCTCGGACTTCTTGTCATTCGGCATGCCTTCTTCGTCAGAGCTGTCGTCATCGTCGTCGTCCTCGTCATCCTCGCGATACGGCCCATACCAGAAATCATAATCACCATTCTTTTGCTTTCTTTCTTCTGGAGAGAGCTCTGCATCTAGCGCCTCGAATGCGGATGCATAATGGCGACTTGCCGCTGTGACATCCACGCCATGGTCGAGGAGATCTCGCACGGCGCGCTTCTCGCGATAGTGTGCTGCGTGATGCAAAGCCTCGAGAACCATGCCTTGTGTAGGATATTTGTCTAGCAACAATTCTAGACAAGTTCCAGCACCCTTTGCTGCAGCTGCGCCTAAGGCGCTACTGTAGCAGCCGCCTCTAAGCATAGGATCGGCGCCTTTCTCAAGGAGAAGTTCAGCCACTTCATTTTCTAAATGAAAACATGCTGCTTGCAGCGCAGTTCCATACCTCCCGCCAACGATATTGGGATCTGCTCCCTTGTCCAACAGGTTAGTCACATGGTCTATCCCCAGGATCGCGCAAGCAAGCTGTAGTGGAGTTCCCCTTTCGGCCAGAGCATTGATGTCGGCTCCGTGTTCGAGAAGCAGATTAATGAATTCACTTGGGTTAGCATAGATTGCGGCATGCAAAACCGTTCCGTGTTTGCCTCCATGTTTATTTGGATCTGCGCCATGATCCAACAGCAATTGAGCCACTTCGATGCTGTCGGCTGAAACTGCGGCTTGCAAAGCCGTATGAAACTTACCGCCAACTTTATTCACGTCTCCATTGTACTCCAGGAGGAGATCAACGGATTCTTTTTCCCCAAGAGAGGCCGCTGCCTGAAGAGGGGTATGCATGTCACCGCCTTCTTGATTAACATTAATGCCATGATCCAGTAACACTCTCATAGAATCAATGGCAGATACTTCGGTGGCACGGTATAGCGCCCCTCCCCATTTCCCAATGGTCCGGATATCGGAATCTTTTTCCAGGAGATAGAGAACCCGTTCGACATCGCCAGAAGCCGCTGCCATTATAAGAGCTGTGTCGCCATCATCATCACGTACATGGATTGGTGCCCCGTGGTTTATCAGGAGCTCTAGACTGGATTTAGAGAGTTCCATCGCCGCGTTTGTCAGCGGAGTAGAGCCATCTTTAGGACTTCTGACATCGACTTCTGCCCCGTGCTCGACAAGCAACTCTAGAATATCGCTATGACCAAAACCAGTTGCCGCAATAATTGCATACCCATCAGGGCCCCCTTCAGCATTCGGGTCTGCACCCTTTTCTAGAAGAAGCTGGACAATTTCTGTGTAACCCTGGGCGCAAGCAGCTTGTAGAGGAGTACCGTACTCGCCACATATCTCCGTATTGACACTCGCCCCATATTCGATGAGGAGCTTCACATTCTCAATATTCCCATCGAAGCATGCTGCTTGGAGAGCTGTTCCATATTCCGATCCAACATAAGATAGGCTAGGCTTTGCGCCCTTTTCAAGCAGCAATTTAAGAAATTCCATATTGCCAATGTAAGCAGAGACCTGCAGCACATTTCCATACCTACACACAAAATTGTTAGCTGCCTTACTCGAATCAAGTACTTGGATGTGGTCGTATAGACAGCACAAATAAGATGTTTTAATCGCACTTACTCTTCTCCCTCGGCATCAGGATTTGCGTCCATCTCCAGCAGCTGTCTAACTGCTTCCTCGTGTTCATATTCAGCAGCTTCATATAGAGCCTTTGCCAGTACTTCGGGCCCCATGTTTTTGCTCGCGAGTTCCTTCAGTATTTCCGTATAGCCATTGCTGGCGGCGGTCTTGAAAGCCTCGCTACGATCGATTTGCGGACACTTTTCAAGCAGAACGCGTACGCAATCAATATGCTCCCATTCAACAGCTTGGAGCAAGGCCTTTTGGTGAGATTCGGGATCTAAATCGTGGAGCAGCAGAAGTTGCACAGTTTCCTGGTGTCCATATTCTGCTGCAATCTCCAATGGACGGGATCCTCCCCCACCCATTTTCTTGAAGTCGCAATTTTGTTGTAGCAAATACTCCGCAATCTCTTTCTGACCTGACCAGCAGGCTACGCCAAGAGCATTACCAAACTTATGCTCTACCGTTGGGTTGACCTCCGCTCCACTCTCCACAAGGAGCTTCACAATCTCTAGGCTACCTGAATACGCAGCGGCATTTAAGGGATTCCCTTCATCCCCGCTCGCAAGGTTGGGATCAGCTTTCTTGCTTAGTAACTGCTGCGCAATCGCCAGTTGCTTCATATCGGCAGCAATGTAAAGTGCAGAGCCCCAGTATTTGTTTGGCACGTCAACTGCAGCGTTGTGGTTGAGAAGGTACTCAGTTATCTCCGACTTCTCGGACATGACAGCTCCATGTAGTGCAGTGAGTCCGTGCTCTACAAATGTCTGCTGGTAGCTAACATCGGCTCCTGCCTTGCAGAGTTTTTGCACCATATTCATATGGCCTCTCCTGCAAGCCCAGTATAGCGGCTGGAGACCTTGGCTGTCCGTTGCACGGATTTCCTCGATATGCGCACTGGTTTTCAATAATAAGTCCGCAAGAGGCACGTAACCAAAGTATGCAGCAACGTGAAGAGCAGTAAAGTCTACATCAAATTCTCCTGACTCTGGATCGTTCAGTTTCGAATAGGATTTAGACCACTCGGCTCTCTCTCTAGACCCCAGCAACCAGAATACGTCTCCAATGCCAAAATTCTCCACAATGTCAGCGGTTGATTGTAGGGCGTGTTCGATCCACTGAGTGTAAGGATACCGAAGTATTTGTTTCTCCGGGGCAGCCTTCTTGTGACCAGATTTGACTGGCCCTGCATCATCTATTTCATCCTCTTCATCCTCTGTGTCCGTATCGTCCCAGTCCCATTCGTCTGTATCATCGTCGTCCGACGACTGGTCTGATTCGTCTTCTTTCACATTTTGCTGGTTGTCTGTTGTATCTTCTTTCGCAATCTGCCGCTCATCTGCTGCATCTTCTTTCAAGTTCTCCTGATCATCTGCTGCATCTTCTTTCACATTCTCCTGATCATTTGCTGCATCTTCTTTCACATTCTCCTGATCATTTGCTGCATCTCCTTCCACGTTCTCTCGGTCGTCTGCTGCCCCTTCTTCCAAGCTCTCCAAATTTTCCGCTTCGGCCTCTTTGACGGTATTAAGAACGTATTCGAAACAGCGCAATGCGATTATACCATGCTGAATCTGTTCCGAGCCCATGGCAAGCCAGTCATTCGATTTGGACCTCAGAAAATCTCGGACAGATTTATGGCTGAGTTGGACTCTGTCCTTAATAATAGTTGTGAGCGCTCCGCATCTATTCACATGTCGTTTTATTGCTTTTAGGTTCATTCGATCTTCTTCGGGTAGGCCTGCGATTACGGCAAGCTCGTATAGAGTAATTGGTGGCGAATAGACCAGCAAGAGCGACCGCAGGATTTCTTTGGAGCATTCCACTTCTAACTCTGAAGCACTCAACACCTGCGACGGAGGCAAATATTAATAACCAACTTTGCTACTGCCTTTGACCCTCGCACATGGGCCAAAATCAAAGATCTGGAGCACTTACCCGGGAGGAGACCTGATCATACATGGGATAAAGATCAGACGGTAGAGTTTCTAAACGAGGCCTGATGGCAATGTGCTGCTTCTCATCACTCCTCAGTTCCTGGCAGACTAAATCAACCCAATCATAATTTGATTTTCCTTTGGCTCGGAAGCTGATGAAACTCCTGATAAAATATTCAACTGATCGATTGTAGCCTTTTTCCTTGGTAAGATCGTTGATCTTCTCGCTGACGTACTTGTGAAGAGCGTCATCTTGTGCCGTTGAATTGCTTCCATCGTCAAGGTTCAGAATCATCTCGTGCTGGAGGGCTTCTAGTATATCTTCACGATGGACGCTTAAAAATAGCCATTTCAAGTAAGGACCACTGTTTTCGTTATCATCCTCCTGTATACGCGGTCGTAATGAGGTGATAAGATTCATCAATTCCTTCCGTGACGCGGAGTCAACCTGGTCGAGACCGCAAACAAGAAAGTAGACCTTTCCCAGAGACCGATCGCTTAAAGCAGCTTTGAGACGCTTCCATAACTCTAGCAGAGAGTCAAATTCCGTTGAGTCGAATTTCTGAGTACCGGCCTTGTCTTCTTTGAAGAAATGGCGGAAGAGATGTCGTTTCGATTTTAGAAGCTGCCAGGCAAGAGATTTCAGAACATTGAGACCGTTGTTCCTTTCGGTGTCTTGCTCATCACAGAAGAAGTAAGCAAGAACAATTGAATCATCTCTGTCGCCATCGCTATCGCGCAGTTGTGATAGTTCTTCTATCATGGAAATGGCCGCGAGCGTCTTACCCTTGCCTGGACTACCGCAGATCAAAAGCGTCTGCGAGGAAAGCTCATCTCTCCACGTGAGATATTTTTTATCGCCCTGCATCCAAGATGGAGTAACAGTGGCCCCTTTGGCAATGCCACTGATACGCCTGGTTTTGTCCAAGTCTTTCTTGGGGTTGCCCACTTCCAGAGCCTCTAATATTTTCTCAGATCTGGAATCATTGAGCACTTCTTGCCGAAGTACTTTACCACAGGCCTTAGTGAACAGATCAAAGGCAGTACATCAGTGGAACACTCACAGTCTTGGCGCAATTTTATTGTCCTGAAAGACCGCTGTGCAAATTCCTTCAGTTTAAGGGAGAGGGTCTTGTAGTTTTCATCTTTTTCGCCGCCCTCAAATTTGCTCATTTGCCCGTGATCGCGATCCCATGCGTTTCTTGGCTTCCCTTCAAAGGTTGATGACTTCTCATCTGCAACTAGGATCTGGAGGGGCAGTCAACACGCCGCAAATTATAAAGAGCGAGTCATGCTAGACTTACACCGTTGGTCTTGTTCTGCTCAAAATAGCATTGGATATCAATCCGTGCTTTGTCTACGTCAGACAGGAATTCGCCTGGCAGGTCATTCAGCTCCGTTACGCCATGCTTGAGCGTTTTAATGAGGCTGCTGTTTTTTGCTAGTCCAAGAGTCTCTCCCGCCAAGGCAACGACTTTACCAATAGATTGAGCATCCGATCCTCTGAATGGAGTCCCGAGAAAGACACATGCTGTGATGCAATCAATAATTCCGGGGTATTCTTCTGGTTCTCGCTTGGCTTTTGTAATGGCCTAGAGTTGTAAGACAGATGGTCGCAAATTTATCCTGGTAATTTACATGAGTGCATACAGACCTTTGCTATAATGAGTCCACCCAGGCTATGGCCAACGAAAATTATCGGTCGCTTTTTGGTTTTCTGTATGCCTAGTCATTTACTGCTCCCGTTGGGCGTTATCCGACAAGGCTTACAGAGTCTGCCCTGTCCACCTTTATAGATTCGAGCAGATCGCCGCTAATTGTCGGGAGGTTTGCATTCGTAGCATCAGGACCAAACCATTGAGATCGATATCCGAAGACTGTAATTCTTGCTTTTGGAATAACCTTCTGAAGCATCTCCTTATCTTTGAGCCAATGCACCCTCCTCTGCGTTTTCTCGTCCTTCCATATCCAGGTATGCGTCATATTAGAGCCCAGACCAGGGACAGCCACAATGCTTTGCCAAAGTCAGACCATCTTGCTGGACGGTACGCTGAGAAGAATAAGGCTTATACGTACTCTACACATTTTGAGTCGGTATCGAAGGAAGGAGGGGCATACAATTGGTTTAGCCCTTGCGTTATTTCCTGGACGATTTAGTTACATACTAATTTCACTCGGAAAGCCTAATTTTCGCGAGTCTCTTACCTGCTTGTCGAATTTCGAGTGCTTCCTGGCGGGGGCGGGGGCGGTAGCTGCCATGATGGGCACAATTGGGGCTCTGTGTGGAGCTTATCTAGATGCGTCGTGTTTGTTGCCGCTCTGTTTCAGAGCACCAGAGGATATCTGGACATGGAGGAGAAAAGGTGGAAGGACCCAAGCTCCAGCTCGCAAAAGAGAATGACCGCAGCGGTCACGGAATTCACGACTCTTAACAAGCTCGGAGCTGAAGCAGTGGCTGACGGCCCTCATCTGCTCAGCTCAAGTCAGGAGGCGCGTGGCGCCGTCGCCTCGGGCTCGAATCAGTCGTGTTGGCCACCGACTGGTTCCCTGCGCGTGATTAGGGATGATGGCGCCCGCTAACTGGGCGCCTCCCAATAATTCGCCATTGGGATGATCAGTTCCTCCCGTGCGATTGCAAATCAGCTTTTTTCTTTTTTCTGCTTCGAGCAACGGGAGTTTCGCGCCCGTTCTACACATGGCTGCCCCCGCCCCCCTTATTAAATCGAGTCAGGAACACCACGGCCCGCACTGCCCCCTCTATCCCCAGCACGCCTTCACAAAATATAATGTAGTTCATAAGCGAGCGGGCCCACCCCAGCGAGCGGGCTATTTTTCTTGGTATTATATAAAATGTTGACTAGGTCCTAGGGCTTCGGGCACATTTACACATACTACACATCTGCCTATTAGGCTGCTCACTGGTGCCTATAGGGTGACTAAGTGGGAGCCTATTTGGTGACTCAATTGAGTGTATAGTGTTGAGCATAAAAGGCTCTAGTTCTCCTGAATCTCTTCTTACTTTAGTTGTCTCTGCATCACTTAATATAACACTGAGTTTCACCTTGATTCCTGACTACGACCTGTGCACCTATATTGCCTCAGTTCAAGATAAAATCATTAAAAGCAAGATTTTTTTTATTAATTGAAATAATAAAACATCAGCTAGAGTCTAGTTTAATTCTTATGGTAAATATACTTTATATAACCCTGTATTTATCTATTTAAAAGGTTATATAGATATACTATATATCTTATATAATACCAGCTGCTTAATTATATAGATAAACCTTATAATAAGATTATATTTGCACTCTAAAAGGATGCAAATATAAGGTCACCTGCATTGTAGATTGCTGTAAGTGGTCTATAAAGCGTATGATAATTAGCGCTTCTTGCTTAGCTGAGCACGGACCAGTCATCCTTTGTAGTATTTCTACCTTGAGGATTCCTCTTCTCTTCCATTACGATTCATCAACCATTTCACCAGAACTGAGCTATAGATCTTGTAATATCTAACTGTTACGATACTCAGCTTTGATCAAAAGTCACAACTCAAAGCAGATTACTTGCCTAATATACCACTTACCTCCTACATCACCTACCTCCCATAGCAAGCGCTCAGAGCTCGATCATCGCCTTGGGAGATGGCACAAACAAATGAACAAAGCACCGCAGGTCGATCCAGTAACCCAATGATATTATGCGTCGAAGCATGTAAGGCCGACGATGTATCGCTGATGGAACAGGCTATATCAATCGCCTCCAAATCTAACTCGAGCCATGCAGTCCAGGACGTCGTTCAACGGGGCCTTAGGCGCTCAGCAGCAAGGGGAGCGGTTCACGTGCTTAACTATTTAGTTGACCACCCTCACGGTGCTGATGTCGCAGCACTGAGTGCCACAGATATTATGGTCAATGATTATATAACCAAACCTTCGCAAGAGATCCTTGAGATCCTCGTTGCTCACGGATGGGATATCAATACACAAGGCCCCGGTAAGATTACTAATTGGCCGTTGCTTTGGTATGTCGTGGAATATCCGGATCTTGTTAGATGGTGCTTGGATCACGGCGCTAGAGTCGATATTCCTGACAACCCGCTTCAAGTCAAGGATGGCGTGCAGAGCCGTACAGGTGTGCCACGCCCAACAATTCTCGGCATGGCGGCGTCGTCAGGCAGTGTCGAGACATTCGAGCTACTGCGAGCGAAAGGCGCTCCCTTGGACCCACGGACACTGCACCGCGCAGTCGAGCAAGCCACGTTCTTGGCAATGGAAGAGGGCTCTGAGCCCAGCTCATTCTATACACACCGCATGGACATGGTACGCCATCTTGTAGACGTCGTCAAGCTTGACGTCAATGCCGTACAACACCAGCTTGGCCGCCAATGCAGCACTCCACTTTGCATCGTGGCTGGACGTCCCACCAATCAAATATTTCGAGAGCTGGTAAACTTCTTACTGGATCACGGCGCGGATCCAAATCTGAATTGTAAGACGCATGAAGATAGAAATTGGCCGAGTGCCACTGCTTGCGCACAGTCTTGTGGCAATATGCGCTTCTTGCAAGCTGTAAAGGACTGGCAGGCAGACAAGCAGGTTGGGAAGCAGGGTGAGCAGGAGGGCGATACAGATTGACATAGCTACAACAAGCTGCGTGGTGGTGAATTTGGGTTGGTACATTTGCTTGATATTGAATTGTGCACGAAAATACTATTGCAACTTCGAATTTTGAATATAAAACGGTCAACCTGCTGCCAGGAACTACGAGGTGCGAGTTCCGCTTCCGCCGTTTTGCCCGTCGAGGCTCTTCGTCTTCCTCGTCTTCTTTGCTGTTTATGATCTGACTGGAAGCTCTGCACTCGGTGGATTGAGTCTGGCCGCCGATGCGTTCTGCTTCCCCGTCATATGTCCGCTTTTCGGCCGGCTCTTCTTGCTCACGCTCGCTGCCGCTGTTTTCAACCTCCCTCACCGCATCTGCTGCTTTCTCCTGCAACTGGTGGCCTAAAAAGTTCGGTGTCACGTCCGACTCCTTCCGCAATTGCGCGCGAGGCAGTGATACATTGTTCAGTACCTTTAGCATGCCCTGGTCCGGTCCTTGGTCTAGTTGAAGGCACGCCTGCTCAAGGCTGGAGTGGTGAGAATTTGGCGGGTTTGGAATATTTGCCGACGACAAATCCTCTTGCTCTTTGAAACCCTTCAGCATATCCTTCTCAAGTTCAAACGCGCTTTCCCTGTAGCCGTGCTCGCTATCCTTACGTCTTGGTTAAGGCAAGCTATAGGCTCCAGGCTCCTGAGCTGTGCATGGAGTGTTTCCTGTTTTCCATCGCTATATGGACTGCCCGCATCCTGCAACATGCCGAGCGAGGAACGATCGTCTTAAGCGACTGCAGGAGCTAAATCATCCTTCTCAAGGGGAGGGGGAAGGTTCTTGAGGATGTAGCAGCTATTCTCGATATTATACCAGGCTTCCTGGTTAACAGGACTACCCGGCTTGTTCGTCTCGGGTGCAGGTTCGGTGCTATCGTGAGCGGCGCTAGGTATGGCAGTGGTTTCAATAGAGGGGCTATTTGTTTCCTAGTCGTCCAGTATTACCAAGCGATCTATCTAAGATTAGGATCTTTCTATAAAGGGACAAATAGCTGTTATATATACCGTAAGTACCTCTATTGCTGCCATTACTATCTAGAATTGCAAAACCAACTTAAGTATACTGTAGTTGATTTATTTTGCTAACAAATTTTTAGCATGGATTTACTAAAGAAGCCAAGTCAATTTAGGCAAGTTACTTTATTAGGGTTAAGCTAAAACAGATAGTATAAAGCTTTATATAGTGTCTAATCATCAGTCGTTAAATATAGCTCTTCTCTTGCATATCACTAGTGAACCTCCAGCGAGGTCCTAGCTAACCTTACTCTCCTGCTGAACAACTATTGCATGGTCGACTCTTCCACTCTGTATGATAGGCACCTGACAAGACACTAGCCTATATAGCCCCTACTCTAGATGCCTAGTTTTCTCCCAGCTAATGCAGGGCCACGTCGTCTATCCAACTGTATCCAACGGCGAACCAAGCGCTAATGGAAAATTAATACTCGATCAAGAATATAAATAATCAGTGTTGGATTTCGGAGACGCAGGTGAGGCACAGGTAAGGCGCAGGGTGTCAGGGGGGCAGTGCATGTGCGGACATATCCTGTGCTACCTTAACCAACATGTAAGGCATATTTAATGTAAGCTTGCAATCGTTTACGTGGCACGAGTATGTTCGGCTTTACAATACCTTCTCAAAGGAGCTGCCACTAACCACTTCGCAGACAACGGCTCCACACTACCTCCTGCGACTTGAACAAACCAATTCGCAAAATATCTTATCGGTTATTAACAGAATGGATGATACGGAATCATCTGATCTTGCAATATGCGACCTCCCACCCCTTCACCTATTCGGAATTCCAGGCGGTTTAGGCATCTACTATGTTCATAAACCAACAGCCGCCCAGATAGAAAAAATCAAAGAGGCAGGGATTCCACTCCCAGAGCAAGCCTACTATGTTCCAGTTCATCTGATGCAAGAAATTGGCGCTACATTCTATCCCGACATAAATGAATGCCCGGTAGCTAAGGTGTTCTTTCGCGCACTGAAACTTGAATTCAACTGTACACATTTCTTTGCCTGGGTTAAGGAAGAAGGAAATGAAGGCGTTTGGGTAGTAGAGAATGCGAGCGATCGGCAGGTGGATACAATATTAAAGGAGCACATTGATGAAGAGGATGAAGGCTGGACAGATTTGTTGAAAAGGGTTGGTGCAGTCTTTTATAAGGATCCGAATGATTCGGAGGCAGCAAGAGAAGAGTTGGAGAGGCTTCAACAATACAAGAAGTAATGAGATTATTTCACAATAGAGGCTATAGAGTCTCTATGCCTTCTTGTATTCAATAAACTTGTTTCAGAATTCTATCTCTCTAATTTGAGGGGTCGGGCCACTAAAAGAAGTAGCAATGTCTACCAGTAATATTGCGTCCATACGGGTTCTCAAAATCGAGACAGTAATTATATAGGTTTTAGTCATTGCCCACAAAATTGACCATAATTGTATATGATTAAGGTAATCAATCATCAAATAGTACATGTTTTATGGCCCCTTACATGATCACTATCTACCTTAGGTTGCTGGTGTTGATATTATAGAACTGTTTTTACATGTGCATGTACAGAACAAAAGGCCTGACCAGAAATGTAAGTGGACCTTAGCGGTGTGAGAGCCAACGATGAAATCAGCTATCAGTTGTTCTGTGACATCCTTCTTAAAGCGAAACAAGACTAGCAGTTGGTTTGTATAAGCATATTAGGTATGTGGGGCTTACTAAAATCTATCAACGTGATGAGTAGGCATGGCGGGAGTAATTCTGTTGCCAATGGGCTGGTAATGCCGGTGAGACTGAGCCACAGTTTCAAGCAATAACGCTTGGTGCTCCAAATAAGAGGTACGAGGACAGCCGTCACCGTGTGAGACATATAATTCGACTTCATGATCTTTGGCAGTTTATCAGTTGCGCGACGCTTAGGACTTAAATCAGACCAACATGGTTGGCCTTGCGAACTTCAATTCAACGCACGCACATTTCCCGTAACCGCAACCCCGCAGCCGCTACTACTTCTCCTGACGGAATAGGCAAGGTCTCCCTGATTGTACGTGAATCTAGCGTGCATACCGCATCACAAGAGTTTGACTTGTGTGATGATCTTGCAAATCCTAATCTCCAACACAATAACCTGGCTATATGTAAGATCAAGCGTATATATTTTGCTTTTAAGTTCAATGCTTTTTCCTAAGGTATATCTTAGTGCAATGAGGAACTAGTTCTGCTTTGCAAATAGATTTAAACATGGTTATATAATCTGTACTTAGGAAGTTTTAAATAAAGAGATTACCAAATTAAATCTCTTTTTCCTATTATACGTAAGACTGTCCTTACGCTATATCGAGGACTGGCTACATTATAGCTAGAGCTTAAGCGTAGCTATTCAAATTTTCCTCTTAAACTATATTCTAATCTTCTCCCTTTAATAAGACCTTCTTATGCCAGCAAAAGTCGAACTCCCACCTGTACGTGGTGCTGGCTACGAACCTATGATTGCGATATTATTATAGAGCCAACGGGAGACCAGCGCATTCGATGGAGCTGGTGTGGGCGTCGCTGGTTGTACGACAGGGTTGCGCCTGTACGACGCTGGTGATAAGCTGCCACCCAGAATAGAGGACTACTATCAAAATGGGTATAAAAACCATCCGATATACAACTACCTACCTAGAGAATAGGCCTTCGATCACTGTAATACAGAGGTGATATAGAACCGCTGCCTAGTTGTATAACAGGACACCTCTAGGGTGTATAAAAAATTTTCACCTAAGAGTATCGAGATTGCAGGTACGACGATAGTCACTTGAAGGACCCACGAAACATCTATCGGAGCTCTCGTTAACCGATAAACACTCGGAGCTCTCGTTAAGTGAAGAAATCTATATAAGGACTAGAGGGTTATAGTGATTATACTAGTCAATCAAGGGAATTCTAGAAGGACGATATAGGTACTATAGCTTCAGCTTTATAGTAAACCTATAGATATACAGTATAGAGGAACTCCACTATAGAGGCAGGCCCAAGGATATATAGCGACTATATAGTACTATAACTTCAACTTTATAAATATAGGGTTTAATAGATACAGGTAAAGCAGGGCGTTTAGAGGACAGGCAAAGCAGATAGCTAGGAAGTAGGGGAGAGGATATATACACTTTGGTTAGTAGGAGGGAAAAGCATTTATATAATACCTGGCTAGAGTTATATACTTTATAACTCCTATAAGATACAGTTAGCCTTACTATAAAAAGAGACCTAGTAAAGTAACGCAAAACAGTGTACTACTATAAGGTATAGTATATAATAGTAGTAACAGTTAAGCAAAGTAGCTACAAGATACCTATAAGGGACCTATATAACACTATCTATATAGCCTAAGAGGACAGATATATATATTAGTCTATAGGTAGAGCTATAGAGCAATAGGTATAGTAGGCTGATATAGACTTAGGGAGCAAACAGGGCAGAGGGTATAAGGGAGGTCGCTAGAGCCTCGATATCCCTTTAAAATATATACTGGAGATAAGCTTCAGCAACAGACTAAGGATATATAGGAAAGTATAGTAGGAGCTTGCTACTCCCTCTTGTATTATAGACTAGCTTTATAATATAATTCTGTTCCTACCGGATAGTATAGTGGTTGTATACCTAGGTCCTAAAAGTTATTATTAAACCTAATAGGTCTTGCCTACCCTATTTAAACCTATAATATAAGGGATATTAGTTCGAATCCAGCTCTAGATACCTCTTCTATTGCCTCCCAGAAGATGACTAGCTGGTTTACCTAGGACTGCTCCCTCTAGGCCTAGCTTGAACCCGGATTCTGCTCCCGGTTATCACAGTAGCGGTTTTTGCCTAACCGAGAACCTTGGCCCTGGCTTCTACTCCCGGATACTACAGCAGCAGTCGCCTAACCGAGAACCTGGGCAAAACTCTACCTTTCTAAAGGGGTAAGCCTCTAGAAACAACAAAGACCAAATTATTGATATACGACTAAAGAGCTTAAGACTAGGGTGATAGGGCCCTACAACCGCGACCAATCAAGTAGCGAAGCGACTAGCCCCTAGAGGCCGTCTAGGAACAGAACTAAGTGAGAGACAGGGCTGGATACCAGAGGCAGGGACAGTGGTCTGATCCTAGGGAGAAGAAGGAAGTTTAGTTTAGAGTTGCTACTAGACGAGTTTACCTAGGCCTCCCGATTATTTGCCTGTATTATAAGGGGGTATATATATCAGTGAGGATTCTTCCGAGAGGTTGCGTTAGCCTTTGTATATAGGATATTATTATATAGAAGTACTACAGCTTAGCTATTGTAGAGGATAATAATAATAATAAGGGTAGGTTTAACTACTACCTTTATACTCTATAATAGGACTAGAATTCCAAATATAGTCTTAAATAACTTAAATCAAGGGGTTTTAGTATCCTTAATATATACTCCTTTATATACTCTATAATATTAGTATTCAGAGTATAAGTATCATCATTTGAGTTGGTTACTCAGCACTGAAACTGGACTAGCTTCGGGATACCACAACAGTTAAATATCCGCAACTCGCTTATGCTCAATCCCCGGAACAACCTCTAGATAGCGGTCTACTCCATGTTCAACAATGTCTCGCGGGCTATTCGCAAGCGCCTGGGCGGCTCTGATGGGTCCTCCTCCGCCTTCCAATAATGGTCCCCCAGTGCTGCCGGTCTCCGAGCACGATTTCCATCGAAATATCAAGTCGCGCAGCCAGCAACGGTCCACTATAGCACGCCGCCATGCCATCGGCAGCCCTGGCGATCAAGGTCGTTCGAGTACGAAGCGAGCTCTCTACGGAAACTATGGGTGCACAGTTTTTGGCTGGCCCTCATCCGGAGGAGTGATCATACGACCGGACTGCGACGTGGTTGACCTGAAGTACCTTGGCATTGACCCTTTCAATATACCTACGTCTCGGTACACCAACCAAGAAATCGAAGATGAGTTCTGCATAACTCTACAGAAGATTGGTGGGAAGTGGTGGAGAAGCGAGCGACGATGGCTAAACATAAACCTGGCTAACTGGACACCGGATGCAGAGCCAAGCGAAGAAGAGATGAGGGCAGTCTATATTGGATGGCCGGAGGAAGGTGGAGTCTTGGTGCTAGAGAAGGAAGAAAGCTTTATTCCAGATGAGGTCGGGATGCTGAGAATGGTATCGTCGATGCAGGAGAGGTGCCATCTTTTGAGAGACAGGCTCGGCGCTGTATTCTACGAGGATCCTCGGGCGTATTCCGGATTTTCTTCCTTATATCGGGATGGAAATGTAACGTATAAAGATGATAAAGTTGAGATATGAAATAATAAGAGAGCACAATTGTTATGACTAGTAGTGCATAACATGAGGTGGGTGGCAGAGATTGGTGCGCGTGACGCAGCTGAGACGCTGATGCGATGCAATAGCTATTATAACTCCTGGATTACGGGAATAGGACTCTAATAAGAAGAGAGCGATCCTCTCTATGATTCAAAAATCGGCATTTTACTGATACCCCCTCGCATGTACCGACTTTACTAAAACCCCCCTCACATTTTAATTAATTACTAAAACCCCATCTGGGTCATCCAGGCTCCCTTTAGTGGGATGCTAGTATGTCCTGCTACTTCCTAATCGGCTTAAGAGACAATGTGATTTTAAGAAAAGCCAATAGCGAAATCGGCTTCCGCCCCAACTGCGCTTAGGTCTTCAGCAGGCTGGTAGAACTCAGCTTCAGGTTTGAGCCGCAACTCTCCGTTCGCATTCCCACTCTACAAGTACTACGGAGTATCATCTATTATTATTATTAATACTCTGTTTAGCTATCTAGCTACAGAACCTCTATTAGAAATATCATAAGGTAAACCGTGCCCTTTAGGGCTGGACAAAACCCTTATGCTTTGGTCCTTATACGCACGAAGCGTCTTCGCCTGGTCCTCGCTGCTACTTAGCCGGTCTCACCGCCGACTATGTGATACCACCTGGAGCCTCTATAGCTCCCTTTCTTCCTCCTCCTCCTGGTCCTGGATTGCTGCATACCTGCAGGCTCGCCGGAACTCAGGGAGACGGCCGGTGGCTAGTAGCCATCTTACCACCGTCCCCGCACAGGCTGGGTCTGCCGTTGCTGCTGTGAAGTCGCGGGTGGTTCGGAGGGGGTGCGGTAGGAAGGCCCTCTGGAGCTCCTCTCTCTCTTGTTGTAGTTCTGGGCAATAGAGGACTATATGGACTGGCGTCTCTCCTGTAGTGCTGCAGCGACAGAGCGGCGTGTTCACTTCTGGGACCCTTCGCTGGAACAGGAATGCCCGGAGCCCTACCTTGCCTGTACGGATCTGCGTGAGAAGGGAGCTTTCATGCTTCTTGAGGCCCTGGTGTTTCTGGAGTGCCTTCTTCCCTTTAAATTCAGGGTCTATATCCGCCGGTTCTACGCTGGGTCCTCCCCGGGACCGAGCCTGTGTCTCGACCTTACCTTGCCACCATAGTCTCCAGTCCCTCTCTACTGCCTCGTCTGTTGTCAGCTCCCCCTCAGCGCACCACCTGCTTGCCCACTTCGCCTTCTGTTCTCCTGGAGTATCATCTAAGGCACTAGGAAACATTATTAAATACAGAATAAACTCTACTTGTGAACCCTCAGTCGCGCTGGCCCAGTAAACGCAATGGCCGATCGAGGCGTTGCATCCGGCGCGCCAAAGGCAACAGCACCATCGGAACCACATCCAAATACTGAGTCCGCGAACTGCCCATTCGACAACTTCTACTCCCCACAAAACGTTGTATTTTACCACTCCTCACCCTACACGCCCCTAGACCCCTCGCAGCGCGAAATTCGCCTGGTCAGGCTCACCCCCGGCGCGCGGGACGACCCCCTTACCTGCGAACTCACGCGCCGCTGCCCTTTAAAGAGGCTGCATCAGTGTACCTGGCCATCTCCCACTGCGCCGGTGACCCTAAAGTCACCACGCCCATCAGTGTCAACAGGCTTGCTTTCAACACCTTTGCCAACCTCGGGGTCACGCTGCGTAGAGTGCGTGTCACGGTCGAAGAGTCACGGCGCCGCGGCGGTCTGTACCAGATATGCATTGACCAAAGTAATGCCGCGGAGCGGGCGCACCAAGTGGGACTTATGCGCGATGTATACGAAGGCGCGGGGCGGATCATAGTTTGGCTTGGCGGGGAGGGGAGCGAGGGACTTGGAATTCTGTTTCCGGACTACCAGTATTGGAATATAGAGAACCTTGTTAACACAGTGAAAGACGACATCGAGGCACAAGACAATCCAACCACTTTGGAGGGGTCCTGAGGACACGATGTTTCAATAGAGTAGATAGACTAATCCTCGTTTAAGGCAAGCTTAAGCTAGCTTTAAGACTTATTACTATATAGTAGAGTTAATGTTAATCTTCATTAATTTGTTCATACGATTCCTTATGCGGCTAACTTATTGTGAAGTTGTTACAGTTAAGCTAAATCCAAGTTGGCAGGGCACACTTTGTCTTCTATAGCGTTTGAGCTGTCTTTTCCTGATCAAGGTGGCCTAACCTCAGGCGCTTGAAAGTCGACAAGATCGATAACAACGCCATTGTCCATCATTCGCCTCTCTGTCGTAACTCGTATGATAGGCATATGTCTACCACCCTTTAGCTCCCAACTGTCCTTTGGCGTCATCATTATGTAACTACAGCAGGCTCTATCTGTGTCTGGTGGCCACTCCCCAGCAATAAAGTCTCCAGGTACGGTGCGTAGGGGGAAGTGGTACCAGTGAACTTCATCTAGCTCAGACTCACCCCTCTGCTCTGAGTTGAGAGTCCTCCAAGTCACACGCACAATAGATATTTGCAAGGGGCCAAGCGATCTGTCAGGGAAGAAATCACGGTAAATTATCGCAATCCAGCCTCTGTCCCTATCCCCATCTTGCTGGAAACACCACTGGAAAATAACGTGGCGACCTCTCAGACCGGTACGCAATCTGAACAACCCAAGTTTGTTGGCCCGCTCAACACTCCTGCTCCAACTCTCTAATCTGATCCACTTGCTACATGCCCTCGCGGATCGAGTGCTTACTGGCGGTCGGAGGAATATCAAATCTCCAGCCCGAAGTTCCAACTCCATTCTTGGTTGTGGCCCTATGAACCACCTCTCTGTGGTGGGTAACATGTCGTAAAGGACGTGAATCACAGGGGACCTTTCGTGAACTAGGTATCTCGATCTAGAGGCCATCTTATTTCCTATCCAAATAGGTATTAGGATGTAGGAATCTTTCTGGAAAGAGTTTTCGAGATGACAAAGTAGTGCGAGTGTATCGCGCGCCCATAGTTGAGTCAGCCTTGGCTTTTTCCAGTGAACGCATCCGTAACGGTTGATGAGTTTAGAGTATGTCGGAAGCTCTATAGAGAGGCCATTGTTCATCGAAATTGGAATAGCGAGTGATTTTTGCGGCGATGAATAAAGATAATGTGCCACCTCGTTCGGCACAAAACAGCCTGTATCCTTAAAATCTGCAGGGGACTCAGCAAGAAGACCCAAGAATGGTGCTTCTGCGTCGCTGTTACGCCAGAGGCTCTGGCCATGTTCATTAAACTCTTTCTCGCCAATGAAAGCTGGGATATGTGGAATGTCTGAAGGCTGGATGACCTCTCCCCAAGCAAATAAGGTGTGTTCGAAGGGCTGGACCTTCAGTATTTCTTCTTGCAGACGGCGGAAGGCTCTCTTACCCTCACCATAGAGCAGGGGCATGTGAATGTCGAAGATACCAAGGAGACAATATGCGATATCCTCGGTGCGTGTTGTCTTTCTGCTGGAAGCCCAGGACATCCGCTTGGAAATGCTCGCGAGCCTGACGTCTTTGTCGGCTAGGTAGCCTGGATCGATTCCCGTGACAACAGACAAGACAGATGTCAACTGAGATTTTGTTCCTAGCGATCTCCAGTCATTGGAGAAGAAAACAATCGTCCGTGGTGCGATCAACTCCTGAAGCGTCCATCCACGTGTGAACCACCGGCTTGAGTTGAATCGGCCCTCGATTTCGGCGGCGTCATCAGTCCAGTAGACATCAGCAAGAAAGGCGTAACAAATTTTGGCCTTATAATACCAGCGATACATGGAGTTGATGGCTTCAGATAACTCGGCACTGCTTTTCTTATCGATGCAGCAACTGTGAAGACGAGATAAGCTTTCCTCTAAAGAAACACAACGATCCGTCCAACAAAAGAGTCTCCCAATCAACCAAATATGAGATTGAACATACGTATCAACCCAGGCCCATTCCAGATTGTCCGAAGCAGCCTGGGCGCAGCAGAATTGAATTTTTGCGAGACCTTTCTTCTGAGAGATGTCCAAGCGTTCCATGTCAAGCAGACTGACTTCGTCTTCACCCCAAGTATGAGAGAGGATTGCATACGGTGGTATGTCATCATCATCAATGAACTCCTTCATTTGCAAAGTTCGAGAATTGAGCAGCCGCATACTAAGAGTCACACAGTGGTCAGCGTAGCTTGAAAGATCCTGAGCTGATATTGTATTGATAGTGTCTGACGAAGTGGATTTTGATAGTGCCGCTGGAAGATGCGGCTGACCCTGCTTTAGGCGCCAGCAGCGGGGCGGGGGTGGCCAGTGTACAAGGCTTAGCTATCTCTGGTTAGACGTCTAGGGACCTTGGTTGCAAGCGAGGTAAAAGGCTCAAGCAAGCTTGGGTTGCTCTTCGCGTGCATTTTTAGAAGCGACTGTATCGAATTCCACTACAGAGTGGAACCAACACTTAAGATCTTGAATCTGCCAATATAATAGGTGCCAGCTATAATATGGCTAAAACCACAAAATAATATTCCCTAAACTTAATCAAAATGCTACTAAGTACAAACAAGCAGTATATACTGCTCTAGTTATAATAGCAGGATAGATATAGTTCTAAAAGCCCTCTAAAACTAGTAGGGAAAACATATGATTCCACTATATTTTAGTAGTATAAGGATACTATAGTTTATTATATCTAGCTTATAGATCTAATATCTAGTAGTACCCTCTTAATAGAAAATTTAAATTTAAGTTTCAAAGATTATTAGTTTACTTAAAGCTAGACTTTATAAGCGTTTATTATATCTAAGGAAGTAAAGTTTTATAACTAAAAGTAGACTTTTTAAAGAACTAAAGTAAATTTAAGTAATATAATTTAAGACAGTTATTAACACATAATTAATATCTTCTAGGTCGAGTACTTGGTAGTCTGAATCCTCCGGCAGACAGCCCATTGCAGAAGAGTAGAGACGAGTGCGATAAAGCGCACGCCGCTATAGAAAATCTTAAGAGAGACGTTTCCGACGAAAGTAAGACGGTTTATCTGCCTCGTAGAGTTTCACTCACAAAATTTTAGTATTACGGCTGGATTATATTAACATACAGACAAAGATTGATGCGCATACAGAGGAGGCCAGCACCAACTTCCAAAAAATTCTGCAATACATTCAAAGTATGCAACATTTTTATCTTTGTTCATTTCAACATAGTTTCATTTCAAATCCCGATAAAACGTAATTCGATAGCAACGTTTCGCTATTCGCTTCGACTTTCACTGATGCCATGCTAATATCTTCATTGCGAAAAGATCAACAGAAACTCTTGAAGGACAAAGAGATCCGAAACGTCGTAGATTGGCTATCTCCAGTTTTAAATTTCAACGCATTTCAAGACAAGACGTTTGCCAAGTGCACAAATGGAACAGAGCAGTGGCTACTTGGTATGGAAGAATTTAAATCCTGGTTCAAGGGTACTGGGAGAACGCTCTGGTGTCACGGAATGCGTATATACCCCCTCTCCATGTCTTCAACAATTTGACTGACTACTTATAGCTGGATCTGGCAAATCTGTCTTAAGGTATTATATCCCTAAATTAAATCCCCTGGATTCCTGTTAAACTTTCTTGAGCTCCCTTGTAGTTCATACGCTTCGCGAAGAGTTTCTTGCTCGAGAAGAAGTTGGAATAGTTTGTCTCTATTTTCAATTCGACGATTAGAAGAATCAGACCTTTGAGGATTTAATGGGGAGTGTTCTACAACAATTAGTCCAAAGACGGGGCATTATTGACGACGATATCAAAGCAGCGTATGACAAGCATACACTTCAGAAAACAAGACCCGATTTGGACCTTTACCTTAAACTTATTGAAGCACAGATGAGATGGCTGGATGATATTTATGTTGTCGTCGATGCTTTAGATGAGGCTTCTGAAGACGTTAAAATACAGTTTCTATCTAATGCGCTCAAAATGCTTCCGTCAAAAGAATCTATCTTCCTCACATCAAGGGATAATATCGGTCTCAGGGAGTACGGGAAGATAAGGCAAGTAAATAAAATACCAATCAGAGCAACAAAATCAGACATGCGACTATTCGTTGAGAGGCAGCTTGAATTGTGGAAGGAGATTTAAGCACGATGCAGTAGTTAAGCAGCTTCTAGCGCACAAAGACATTAATGTAAACTTCCAGGACAGGTACGGTCGGACGCCACTATCGTGGACTGCAGAGCACGGGCAAGGTGCAATAGTAGAGCAGCTTTTGGCGCACCAAGATGTCGACGTGAACCTCCGGGGGAACGACGGTAAGACGCCGCAATTGTGGGCTAAAAGGGAATGGGCATGATGCAGTAGTGGAGAAGGTGCAGGCGTATAAAGACATCGATATAAACCTTGAAGATAGGCACGGTCGGGTAACGCTGTTACAGGCTGCAAGGTATGGGCATGACGTGGTAGTAAAGCAGCTGCTAGCGCTCAAAGACATCGATGTGAACCTCCAGGACGAGAACGGTGAGACACTGCTATTACAGGCTGCAAGGTATGGACACGGCATAGCAGTAAGCAGCTGCTGGCGTATAAAGACATCAACGTGAACCTCCAGGATGAGTACGGGGAGACGCCACTATCGCGGGCTGCAAGGAATATGCACGATGCGGTTGTAGAGCAACTGCTAGCACACAAAGACATTAATGCAAATCCTAAAGACACGGACGGCGAGACGCCACTATCGCGAGCTGCAGGGTGTGCGGATGAAGCAATAGTCGAGCAGCTACTAGTACACAAAGACATCGATGTAAACCTTAAGGATAAGTACAGTCGGACGCCGCTATCGCGGGCTGCAGGGTATAGGCACAACATAGTAGTAGAGCAGCTGCTAGCACACAAAGACATTAACGTAAACCTACAGGACGGGCACTGTCGGACACCGCTGTTACGGGCTGCAGGGTATGGGCACAACGAAATAGTAAAGCAGCTGCTGGCTCATAAAGACATCGATGTAAACTTCCAAGACAACGACGGTGAGACATCGCTATTACGAGCTGTAAGGAATGGGTGTGACGCAGTAGTAGAGCAGCTACTGGCGCATAAAGACGTCGGCATGAACCTCGAGTGCGAGTAGCGCTCTGATAGCCTTATTGTAGTAAGGTAAGCATCCCTATCGGGCGCGATGGGCTCCAGATGACCAGCTTACTCAGTTGGAGTACCAGAGAAGTGAGCAACTTGGCACACTTCATCAAGGAGGTTGCCTGCCTATCGTACCCGTGACATGGCGTTGTGCCTTCATTTGCATGGAGAACCTAATTCGGGCCTATAAATAGTTCCTCTTGTTTACCCACAAGAAATTAAATCTCAAGCTGTCTCTCCAAGGTTACTGCAGTTAATATAAACTAAGATAATCGTAACATTAGCCTGTCTATCTAGTAGCGCTCATGTTTGCTTTCCTTCGAGTGCTATGGGCCTTCTAGGGAGGTCGCTAATAGAGACTTTATGTACTTTAAATGAATATGTCTTTTTTCGGATGTGAAAATGACCAAAGCCTAGGTCCAGAAAGTAGCCCGCACTACCGTAGTTCTAAAGGCTTGCCAAGCCGCTATAGCCGTCGGCGCGCCAGAACGTTTGAATACTTCCATCCTTCATACCCGTGCGCAGTCAGCAGTTTCTCGTAAGGCTGCTGGGCTGCTTATGCTCTCTCAGAGTGCAAATGCAAAGTCGGCCGCTCATCAATCGCCATCAGTTTAAGCCTTGGGCGCGGCAACCTCTGTCTTTGCAGTCCATTAAATTTCACGGCCAACAAGATTATGGGCCTCAACTCCAGGGCGAAGGCCATTTACGGATCGACGTTTTGTGACTGGTCAAGAAGCACAAGACGGCCTGCAACGAGTCTGTCCTAAGCTGTTCTCGATGTAGCAGGTAATATTTACCTAAATCATGACTTTAGGACCAAATCTAATTGGCCAATAAGCTTTCTGTAAAGCGTGTGTATTTGAGCAGAGTAGGAACTTGATCAGCCCTTGAGCTCCGGTCTCCGTCAGCCTTCGTCCCCGCACCAGCCAGCTTCTGGGCCACGGCAAGTAAGCCCACAGTAAGGAAGCGCTAGATCGCGCTGGATCTCTAGGCGCTAGATCTCTAGCGGAAATTGTCGGGCTTCAATTCGTCACACTTGACCTTGCGTTTCTGATAACTCAAGCCGAGCCTAGTTTCACTCTTTAAACATCTAAATTCCATATGCATGCGAAAGGCTATTGGATGATACAGGCACTATTAATTGGAGTAATTGTCTTCTTTGATATGAAAGCTAAGCCCGCCATCAGCCGCTAAAGCTCAGTCCTCCTCCTCCTCGGGATCATAGATAATCCCCGCCGCAGTTTTCTCAAGTCTAGTCCCATCGTCTGTAACAATTGGCAAGCTAGGGATAACAACAGCAAAAACTCTGGCAAGATCCTCTCCTCGATTGACCCACTCATGATTTGTGCCCCTGCACACAATAACATCATGCGCCTTTAGCACTTTCTCTTCCCTCCCATCCGTGATGAAGCCCACAGTGCCACTGAGAATGACAGCATAATCCAAGCTCAGCGTTCGATGAAACCACCCTGCCTCCGAGGGAGGCAGGTCAATAATACGGCAGGAAGGGCCTTTGGTATCTGCCAAAGGAACAAGTGTCTTGTGTGGCTCTGAAAGGGGCCGCTGGTTGTCAACGGGGAAGCCGCGCGAGCGGTGGATCTGAATGACGCCGAAACCAGAGTCTGGACCAGGGGTCGCGAAGTTAGGCGCGGTATTTGGGTCATACGGTGTGAGAATGTCGTCTGAGGCGAAAAAGGCGAAGCCCTTGGAGTCGTGGGATGTGATTACTCGGCGGATGGGAACTGCCATGTTTACATTGTGCGGAGGCATTCTGGATTTTGTCTGTCACAATTGACCTGCTCTTTTGGAATGTACGTAGTGGCTGTTCAGGAACGAGAAGGAGAATTAACGATGGTATTTGCAATAAGAGAGAGGTAAAATGGCCGCACGACGATACTACTTTATATACTAAATTGAAGAGGCCAAAGTTTCTCATTTTCGCCAAGCACGGTGGCTCCATAGATGTTGGGCTATCCAATAATATTATGGTGGAGGAAGATGGCATAATGCATTGATTAGAGAACTATTAGGGCTGTGGAAGACTCTTGTGGTAGATGGCCAAATTCTACCCTGTCACTAATGATGAAATAGCCAATAATCAGGCATCTGACTAATCCTCGGCCATCTCTCGCCTCTCGCTTGTTATTAGTGTTGCGGAATTCCGCAAAAGCCCCCGTCAACTTTCTCACGAACATATGATCTACCTTGACGTGGCGGGCATCAACGATCTTGAACAGGCTGCCGCATTCCGCCCGTCCCGTATCATGGCTGATTACCAACCCTTTCCCATACACCAAAGTAGACTTCGGCGAAAGGTCTGCTCTAGTTGCGTAAAGTCTAAGCGGAGATGTGACCTAGGTCTCCCACGCTGTTTTCGTTGTCGAACGAAGAACCTGACATGTAGTTACGTGAGTTAGATGTAAAATATCTTGACCCTTAATATAGCCTAATCGTCATAGGTCGATGAAAATCTTAACCTGACAATTGCATCCGTAGTCACGCAGCAGTCCGATGCTTGTTTCAGTGACCCGGCAACACTACCAGAATCACGGTTACCAGCAGAGACGGTGCTGCAACAGACTCCCTCCACCCCGCCTTTACTAGGAGATACAAGCCCCCTCGACTTTCCATTCTTCATACTTTCGTACCCTCCGATGGAATCAATTAGCCAGGACCGGGTTGATTTCTGCGTAACGCAGTTAAAAGGCTGTCTTCCGTCCTTTGTCCTAGCCAACCGGACACTATTCCTTCATCCATTGTCAAATGAGGGTAGTATCCCGCCCATATACCAGGATGCACTGAGCATATGCAGTTTATACTTGCACCGGACGAGCGATAACCAGAAGGTCGTCTTTCAGATGTTGGACGATAAGGTCGACTCGTTAGTATTAAATTCATCTCGCTTTTCATACCGACCTGAGAACAACCTCATCGAGCTACAAGTGCTTTTATTGTATCAGATTATCCGGATATTTGATGGGGATGCCAGGCAGAGAGCCAATGCGGAGAGACAGTTCGATCTTCTCGATGCGTGGACAATGCGGCTGCACAGAAGCTATTTCGAGGCTGAGCAAAGTCGACCGTCGTATTCGTCCTCTCGCCACTGGATCCTATTGGAGAGCATCCGCCGTACCGTCATGATGTCCATCTTCCTCCGCGACATGCACGGTGCCATGAAAAATAATACCTTGGCATTGGTGCCGCTGCGTTGTACCATACCTGTGTCATATAATAGTGACCTTTGGAATAAGACTGACGTCGCCGAGACAGACTGCGTAAGGCCGCCGCCACACTTGGTCTCCTACTCTGAGTTTACCAACGCATGGAATGCTGGTGGTATCACATATCTGGATGATTATGACAAGACTCTTCTCGTCGCTTGTCACCTTGCCGAAGGGACAAATAAATTCAGAAAATAACTATTCGAATGGCACAGAATGTACCATTAACTCTTCAATACGATGTGGTGTTTCCTCCGCGCATGCACCAACTGCATTGACTGGGTTTTTTCTTGTGTAGACATGTCAACAGCTGAAATTTACGTTTCCGTTCTATTATAGCTGCCCCTTTGCCGGATCACTTGTCCCCAGCGGAACAGAGCCCAGGGCGCAGGCAATAATGCCCCAGTCATAAATCCCAGCAAACTACTCGCCCACTCAAAGCCGAGATTTTGGTACATCTGACCAGTGAAGAGCGAAAAAGTTGCACCAAAGAGATTCCGCAAGAGCTCATTCGCGGCCACTGCTGAAGCGCCATCAGCCGGTTGATATATGTCGATCAACGACTTTGATCCAGCTATGGATGGTGATTATTGAAGTGGTAATTGGGGAAGAGGTCGGCATAGACAGCGTTCTTGCCCATAACCTGCCTAAAGGTTGAGGCGAGGAACCAAGCGTTCGCTGAAGGAGATGGTGCTACCGCGAGCTGTGACCTAGTATGAGTCGGGAATGCTTCCTGTAGAAGGGTCCGAGTATTATTAGAAGCCTCGAGAATTTCAAGATAATGAGATAAGATATCATGAGGAAGTACGATCTTGACGATGTTCTCAATATGGATGAAACTGGTCTCTTCTGGAAGATTAGACCTGACCGTACACTTGCTACAAAGGCTGGGAGTGGAGGGAAGAAGAGCAAGGATCTGGTTACACTTGTTTTCACTTCTCTGCTTCAGGAAAGAAAGAGTTAGTCTGGTGTATTGCTAAGTCAAAGAATCCACGATGTTTTAAGAAGATTAATCGCAAGCTCCTTCGCGTTATGTATCGGTATAACAAGACAAAGTGGATGACAGGGCTACCTACGGAAAAATACTTGTGGTGGTTAGATAATAAGATGAGGGGAGAAGGGAGGCAGGTCTTGCTATTATTAGACAACTTCTCTGGTCATGAGCTTGGGGTACAACTTGTAGGTGGAAAAAAAGGGTCTTGCTAATGTACGAATCGAATGGCTTCCACCGAATACTACGTCTCACTGGCAACCCCTTGATCAGGGTATAATCGCTAGCTTTAGGCTTCAATACCGTCGACATTGGATCTCCTATATGCTCCGCCAATACGAGAACAGTAAAGATCCAAATAAGACTGTCAACCTCCTTAAAGCCATCCAATGGACGCGGGTAGCATGGGAGGCAGTGTCACCGGGGTCGATTCAGAAGTGCTGGTGGAAGCCTACTATTATTATAAAGCCAGATCATGAAGCCGAAGATGTGGCTAGCCAAGAACAACGGGACCAAGACGAATTACAAGCCCAGATTACACAACTTCCTAATATTACAGATCCTCTTTCAGTCAATGAATTCATACAATTAGGTGGTGAGGAGATTAAGGAGGATAATGAAGGGGCTAATGAGTGTGAGATCTTTGAGCAAGTAATAGAGATATATGGATTAGTAGACGAGGATACAGTTGACGAGGATGAAGAAGTCGGTGAAGAGGAAGAAGTTGATATTCAAATCTCTGAAGCCATTAGAGCATGAGAGACTCTTAAGTTATTTGAGATGCGACAGGAAGATGGATCGGAGGTCTTATTACGAGTCCTTGATCAAGTTGATCGGAGATATCTAGCCAAAAGGTGTATGGGAAAGAAACAACAGACGATAGATAGCTTTTTGCAAAAGAAATAAGAGTTTCAGGCTATAATCACGTGCACCTCGATATAAGCATATCCTTGCCTCTAAGAATGCAATCCTAGGGTCCGGAGGGTATGCTTATAACGAGGATTTACTGTAAGACCCCCTTTGACAAGAGGCCCCTCCTGGAGAAGGTCAAAATGCTCGCACGGGCCACATAGGGGGGTCTCTTATGCCAGTTTATACGGTATCCCCCTGAGCGTCGTGTTGGGACAAAAGCTACTAAATGGACAATTGGAGAGTGCTTTGAT
Organism: Oidiodendron maius Zn; assembly: GCA_000827325.1. Lineage (NCBI taxonomy): Eukaryota > Fungi > Ascomycota > Leotiomycetes > Myxotrichaceae > Oidiodendron > Oidiodendron maius. The sequence continues at coordinate 1,471,242 of KN832880.1, read as the reverse complement.
AGCTCTAAATCTTAGGCCCATTAATTTGACTATACAATACCGCACCTCGAACTCACCAGCATCAACTAGATATCCCATGACTTAGTTAGCAATTTCAAACTTCTCGATTTCGCTTTCCTCTGTCGCAATATTCTTAACCGTCCATTGCCATAAATCTTCCTGCTTCGCCTTGTCGTAACTCTCTTCGCTCGACTTGATCTCGTTGTTCCCTTCGTAGTATATCCCGCTAACGCCTTCTACATCATCACTCACTGCAAGCCATGCCAGGTTCGTGGCAGACTCCTGTGGAGAATGAATATTACGGCTCACAAGGCGCAGGACCGGAATTATGCGGGGCAAAAGGTGAACCCACAGCATACGAAAGACGCGACCATTCTCTCGAGCGATACCAGTTCCTGGCATCAGTCCTGGGTCGAAGGCGGTGACGGTCAGTTTCTTCTCTGTGAGTTTGGTAAACCGCCGGTGAAGAGCATATGTCCACATAATATTGACCAACTTGCTGGTTGTATAGCGTTGCAGGCCGGAGTTCTGAGCAGTCTCAGGACTTGGATGAGCTAGTTCTTGGGCGGTGGTATATTTTGCGTCAGGCAGACCAGTTTTTTGGGCTGGATCGTGTGCTCCGCTGGATGTGACAACGATACGGGCACGACTTGCAAAGTTGGGGTAGATGAGGTGAAGCAGGAGAGCGTGGCCGACGTGGTTAATTGCAAAAGTCGACTCAATCCCATCCCCGGTTTGCCGAAGGTCCCTGGGGAATTGTGTCCCCGCATTAAGGAGCAGAACGATGATGGGAGGAAAATTCTTGGCCTTCCAGGCTTGACCGAATGTGCGCACATTAGTGAGGCTGGAAAGGTCGAGGGGAAGGAAGGTAACATTCTTCTGGCTCAGCGTATTGTTGATTGATTCGGCAGCAGAGCCTGGGTCGGTTCGAGAGGCAAGCACAACGAGATATTCAGGATGCTCTCTGGCAATGATGAGAGCAGTCTGGAATCCCAGTCCAGCGGTACCACCAGTGATGAGGACGGTGTTACTAAAAGACATGGCAACGAGAACGTCTCGAAGCGCAATTAAAAGATCTGAATATGCCTTCGATTCCCAATGGGTGTGGGTGATTGCTGTAGCAATAGCATTTACTGACGATGAAAATGAAGATGAAAACTGTGATCAGGATTCTCGAAGAGATGAAGACATAGCCGGCGAGAATATGGAGTAGATTTGGAATAGGTTCAATTATTATCCCCTCGTCCGGCAGGAACTAGCCACGCTGGTTTCTCTATCCCTGTATGATGATTTGCTCCTGAATATAATGCACAAAATTATGAGCAACTATTCCTAATTAAGTCAGTTATGCAATGAGTAAACTGTAAAATGAGACGTATTATTGGACAAAGTATCCCTGCTAGCGTGGCTAGTTCCTGCCGTAACAAGTGACAAGTTAAAGTTTAAAATCAACAGTACGATTCCATTCCATACGGGAGTACCGTATCAACTGGGAAGACACCCCCATGCCGGATGATAACCTCATATTCATTGTAGCCTATGTTCTAATTGTATCAAGTAGAGCCGTCGGAATAAAACCCTTTGGGTTATCCCCTCGTCCGGGTTGAACCCGTGGGATGTCTTGGTGCCTAGGGCACCTGCGATTCTTCTCCTTCTTTAATTAGGGACCAGCTAAATCGTAGCCTCACTTAGCTAAATCGTAGCCACCCTTCCTCTTACAGAACAATCTACCAATAATATTACCGCATGTAAGCCAGAAATTACATAATGTTTCGTAAGGCATCAACTATTTTCCTACCTATCTTGGGGTATAGTGTTGTCCACTGTAATCTTAGTGATAATATACTAAAATACACTATTCCCTCGTCCGGTGCGAAAAACCACAAAACGACCAGCGTCTATGAATGCGATCTTCTACTCCGTATACACCAAGACTTTTCTGCTATTGTGGCGCATTTTAAGCGTGTACCGAGACTTATGGCCGCGACCTCCGTACATTGTATCGCATTTCAATTCATCCCTGAATTTCTATCTCACTATCGAGAATATCGTCGAATCACCAATCGATTCGGTGGTCATCATTTTCCGTCCTTCCCTTTATCCGTACTTAGATTCTTACGTCGGCACCGAGAGTCTTACGTCGGCACCGAGATTTTACCTCCGCACGGAGATTACTATCCTCCTCTATTACGCTAGGCCCTCGCTTAGCAGATGGCTTTCGTGAATAGAATCCAGTAAATTACTAGTAATTAGCATTATTTAAATGAACGGCTTTTTACGAAGGCCGCGGTCAAAAGTCTCGAGCCTTCAGGGGCATGGGCCGCTAACTCCGCTACGGTGCCTTGAAACGTTCCCTGTAGACAAAATCACAACTTTTATTAGCTACCTAGTGGGTGAGGGAGGGCAATGTGTCAAAAACAGCAATGTATCAATTTTACTTTTACCGCAAAAATCGCGACTTTTGACCAATATATACTCAACCATTACTTAATAAAACCTGTAGACAATATTTGAAATAGAGTTGACGACTTAATTCTTGAAACTAGAGAGGGAGGAGCTACCCTATATATACAAGGGTTGCATAAGCAACTCGTCTGCGCCACACAGTGTTGCGTACACTATTGCACTAATCCTAGGCAACACTCAACAAAACCTTATAAAATTAAAAATCCTGGTTATTTACTTATCTTGATTAGAGGTCAGGTAATGCACAGGTTGTAGTCGGATATCAAGGTGAAACTCAGTTATATTGACTATTGAGTGATGTAGAGACAACTTAAGGAACCACGTTAGGGACGCAATAATCCGCCGCAATAGACCGTCCCACGCGTCGACATCTCCTCTCGATCATCCTGGAGAGTCTACTCATCCATCTCCTAGTTTGTCCTAGCCTCTCGATGCTACATCATCTCTTCCGCGCCATGGTCTGCTCGCGGGTTGGTTCATTTCGGGTAGGCTTCTCACTTCCCCTCAATCCTCGAGGAACGAGACTCGCCGGTCTCGTGAGATACTTTGTGATGTCTTACCAGGATTGCGAGACTTGGCACCTCTTCTGCGAGGCTTCCGGTTATATGTACATGGCTGATCAAAACGATGGCAGTTTTGACAGGAGATTCCATTGTCAGCGGGCTGACATCTTATACTTCTGGCATGGCAATAGTCGCAAGCCTGGGTGGTGCGACGGCGTTTCGTTCTGTGCTCCTCCCTGGCAACTTGAGAGTTCTCGTCTGCCATATTTCTCACGCCCCAGGAGAACTCATTAAAGATGCTGTAGAAATGAAGGTGATCATTGTCGTGTCTAAGTGATGGTGGACCAATCCGAGTCCAATAATTATCGTCTGTAAGTGGGATGAACAAGTATTAAAATTAAGTGGGACTTTTCAACTCCTGAGCCAATAAGAGTCAGGTTATTACACAGATTGGTAAATCACATCGCGAAGCGTTTGATTTACGAGATAAGAGCGGAAGGCTTTTGGAGGTTAAGCAAGAGCCATTCTTGAGATATATTATCATATGCTCCTAACACGAGTAGCATAGAGACCTTGTTGTCCTCGAATCATGCTTGGTTAGGAAGTGCCTGTGCGCCCAAGTTGGTTCTGGGTCAAAATAATGCCTTTTAAACGAAATGCTTTCCCTGGTGGCGCTACACTTCGCAAGTCCCACCGTCCACTAGAAAGGCAGAAAGGCAAAAAGGCATGAAGCATATCGGAGAAGACAGGCACCTACAATAATAGTGATAAATGATGTTCTTAGAGAGATGCACTCTCCAATAACCAAGAATGCGAATAAGACGCCGCTATTTTCGGGTGGAAGAACGAGACAGAATTGTAATCCTTTTGGCTAGAATCTCTCAGACTTCAACTTCATAGCCTAAACCTTCAAGACCAGTTCTATTTGTTGCGGAAATTCGCTGTATAAATTGCGTCTCTGGTAACCGAAGAGATGGGAAGTATCTCGACATCGGAAGGCGCTGTACAAGGTTCAACTTTGCAGCTGACCGTCTTGGGGCTGAACAGTGGGACCTCCATGGTAAATGTCACACTCCCACAAGCCTCAACGAGTAGGAAAATTGCTAACAAAGATTCCAGGATGGGATAGACTGTGCACTGTGTCGATTTACACAAGATGATCCCACTAAGCCCGTCGTGTTTGAGCTCCTTGCATATGGAGAAACGCCACTAAACCCAAAAATCAAGGCGCGTGTAATGAGAATGATCCTTCATAATAAAACCTCACCAGAGGAAGTGGCAGAAGTCAACGTCATCCTCGGCGAAACCTTTGCCGCTGCAGCAAAAGAATTCCTCACCCGCAATAACATTGACAAATCATCGGTGGATGTGATAGGCTGCCACGGCCAAACAATATGGCATCTGTCCCATCCAAATGAGAGACAGGTACAGACGACCCTCAGCATGGCAGAGGGTACTATTATAGCAGCCCGCCTAGGCATAACTACCGTAACTGACTTCCGCATCAGCGAAGTAGCTGTTGGCCGGCAAGGCACCTCTAGTGGCATTCTTCGACGCTTTACTGCTACACCACCCTACAAAGTTGCGAGCGTGTCAGAATATCGGCGGCATCGCAAACGTATGTTTTATCCCGCCTGATAGACAAGGCGGCATCGATAAATGCTACGACTTTGATACTGGACCCGGAAATATCTACATCGATGCGGCTGTTCGTCACTATACTAATGGAACACGAGAATACGACAAAGACGGGGAGATGGGTAAATGTGGAAAGGTTGATCAGGAACTAATAGATGAATTTCTGGGGAGTCATTCATTTTTTGGACGGGGTATCCCGAAGACAACTGGCCGTGAGGACTTCCGAGACACCTTAGCCTTTGAGCTAATTCGCAGAGCCGAGAGCAAAGGTCTGTCACCGGAGGATGCTATCGCGACCATCACGCGCATCACGGCGCAGTCGATTGTAGATCACTACGAACGCTTCGCGCCGGCGCAAAAGATCGATGAGACCTTCTTATGCGGGGGTGGTGCATGGAACCCTAATATTGTCGATTTCATCCGACTCAGGTATCCAGAAACTCGGATATTCATGATTGATGACGCTGGGATTCCGGCTGGTGCTAAAGAAGCCATCACCTTTGCGTGGCAAGGGATGGATGCCGTTGTTGGGCGGCCAATTCTCGTTCCAGACCGCGTCGAGACGCAGAGGGAACAGGTTTTGGGAAAGATCTCTCCCCTGGGGACAATTACAGGGAGGTCATGCTGAAAGCCATGCAATTCGGCCCTCCTGGAGGTAAACTAAGACCAGTCAGGTCTTTAGTTAATGTCGTCAATGGTCGAGCTTTTGACAATAAGTGGTAACTTGTTCTCATTGTACGACACTGACGGTGACAGAGGATTACATCCGGTTGGTGGGACCCACTTGAACTGGCTGCGTCCGCAATATCGCGAAGTCATATTATGACCATACCGAGTAAATATTGATATAAAGACGCTGAAATTTAACCCAAGTTGTGGACTGTAAGCGTCCCGTCCCCGGCTGCACTTTGATTGCTATAGATTGTATGATCCTCGCCCAATAATTAGCTCTTCTGGAACCCCTATCATATTGAACCGTATGTTATATTGCTGCTTGATCTCTGCAATAGGCAGCTGCTAGCACGGATCTGTTTCTACAAAGGATTCATACTCAGGTTGGGCCAGGTTTATACCCGCCGCGAAACCCGCCGCCATAATTACTCGAAGCGGAACCCCATGTTGTCCCGATAGGGAATCACCGACACGCACATTACTACCATGATATAAAATTACCTTATGCGACCTGACATTTAACTAGATACTTCTGTTTACTATAAATAAAGAGAAAAGGATCTAGCCGCGTCGTGAAGCAGTGATGCGAGGTTCATGCTACGAGGCCTCGAGTCTGTGTCGTTGTATCTTCTCAGCCTTGTCGTACTTGCCCTGGCTATTGAGCACCGAGGCGAGGCTGGTCATGCTGCTTAGCGTCGACAGGTGATTGACGCCGAATACTTTGTCCCTTAACTCGAGAGTTTGTCGGCGCGTCTTCTTGGCTCCCTACAATTCTTCTAAAAATTGCAAAACACCGCACCTGTTTCATGGCGCTGCTACTCTGCTCCCTCTACCTTCGAGGTTATTGCGCCTTTCTGTTCAATCACAGTATACCGGTGTAACCCGTGTGATTAAGGCCCATCGAGATGTGGTTTCGTTTCCAGCTCCGCGATAGTGACAAAATGGCTTAGGAGTCTATGCAGAGAAGACGAACTCCTTACATATGCCTCAGCTGAATGCTATTTCTTTCTAAATAAAGCCCGAAACTGATTAGCCTTTCTCTGCGCACTCGCGAGGTTGTTCCTGCTCTTAAGTGTATCGGAATGCTCAGGGCCAAGCACTTTGGTTCGTAGCACAAGCGTGTCTTGGTATATCTGCTCAGCCGCCTTATACTCGCCTTGGCAATAGAGCGCACTCGCAATGCCGTTCCTGCTCTTAAGTGTATCAGGATGCTCAGGGCCAAGCACTTTATTTTGTAGCTTAATCGTGTCTTGGTATATCTGCTCAGCCGCCTTATACTCGCCTTGGCTATAGAGTATATTTGCAAGGTTACCCCTACTCGCAAGTGTATCAGGATGCTTAGGGCCTAGCAATTTGGTTTGCAGCTCAAGCGTCTCTTGGTGCATCTGCTTAGCTGCCTTATACTCGCCTTGGCTATAGAGCACACTTATAAGGCGATTCCTGCTCTCAAGTGTATCAGGATGCTCAGGGCCTAGCAATTTGGTTTGTAGCTCAAGCGTCTCTTGGTGTATCTGCTCAGCCGCCTTATACCCGCCTTGGCTATAGAGCACACTTGCAAGGTTGCTCCTGCTCTGAAGTGTATAAGGATGCTCAGGGCCTAGCAATTTGGTTCGCAGCTCAAGCGTCTCTTGGTGCATCTGCTCAGCCGCCTTATACTCGCCTTGGCTATAGAGCGCATTCGCGAGGTTGTTCCTGCTCTCAAGTGTATCAAGATGCTCAGGGCCTAGCAATTTGGTTCGCAGCTCAAGCGTCTCTTGGTTCATCTGCTCAGCCGCCTTATACTCGCCTTGGCTATAGAGCACACTCGCGAGGCTGCTCCTGCTCTTAAGTGTATCAAGATGCTCAGGGCCCAGCACTTTGGTTCGTAGCTCAAGCGTCTCTTGGTGCATCTGCTTAGCCGCCTTATACTCGCCTTGGCTATGGAGCGCACTCGCGAGGCGACTCCTGCTCTGAAGTGTATCAGGATGCTCAGGGCCTAGCAATTTGGTTGCAGCTCAAGCGTCTCTT